>OX246747.1:33925750-34067934 GCA_945910005.1 Isoperla grammatica
CTTTGTAAATCAATTTAGATTTGTATCCATTATAAAGTCTATAATTTGTGAATGTGTTGTGGTGTAATTAAAGCCAAAAGCGAGATAAGAAGTTGACTACTATTTGGAGTTTTGTTGAACTAATTCGTTTTTAGGGATTGGCTATTCTGCAGTCAAACTAGTGTCTAGAATCATGCCATTATAAATAACTGCATTTTCGTGTAAATACTGGATTTTAAAATAGTATTCTTACTTGATTACTGAATATATTTTACATTTTATAGTAATTTAACATAATTGTCAAAGAAATAATTATTTGTGATTTTAAACAAATATTAAAATCATTGCTTTGAAACTGGTAGTTTGATCAATGGAACGACTTTAACTAAACAGATGTCAAATATTGTAGTAATGCCATTGAATCGTACTCCACTTGTGATTGACAGCATAATTAACATGTTCAAATATTATAATACACATATAATTACGAAGAGGACAATAGATATGTCATTATAATAAAACTTACATATGTTAAGAGATAATTTGAGACGAGGTAGATGAGCTTTATCTTTCTTTGAACGTAGTGTTGGTTGGAACCAGAGGGCGGAGTATGAGGATTTGGTACTTAAAACCGACGTTGAGGTAAGCTGGTGCCGAAAGAAGGACAAACCTCCTGAAAAGGGGGTGTCATGCTTACAGTTAGAGTCTTACTGTAAGCAACTGTGTAGTTTGCCACTTAGATTGCAGTCATTCTATTGGTAAACTCAGTACCCTCGCCTTTTAACGATCAAGTGTCTTACTGTAACTGTAACTACCGGTCCTGAGTTTACCAAAAGAACGACTGCAATTTAAGTGGCAAACTACAAACATGTATTATTCGGAATTTCTTCAAAATTCATTGTACTTGTAGGCAGAGCTGTTATGGTTTAAGAGGAGGTTTTACAACTTTGTGTGTATATCATTATTATAATATATTGACATTTTGTCTGGCATAATGCTGCATATTATATAAGCAATACAGAACTGCGATGTGTTAGTAATAACTTTTAATAATACGGCCTGATGTAACAATATGGATTTACAATATTATCTCTGGGACGATGTTTGCGACTCTTAATGTTATTGAAATCAGTACTGCAATGCTTTGGCATAAGAATACACACACAAATAATGCCATCATATGAGAATTATATATAAATCATTACTGCTATCTGGAAAAAGTACGCTTGCAATTTGCACAAAGTAGCACATCTTTAAAAAAAAGTACGTTATTTTACCGACTACCATTCAAACATGTTTATATTTGTATATTAAAATAAACACTTTTTAAGTAAGTGAATATTGAGACTGAATTCTGAAATGGTCTTTATTGAACCATGAATCCGTTTGCATCTCTCCTTCTCCCTTGTAATTTTTCGAATTATTTTAAATGGCTTACACATTTTTTCCTTACATTTCTTTAGAATGAGATTTGTTGCTTATACCAACATTGTAATTCCTAGTTTTTGTTAAATGCAAGGAACCTTTGCTGATATTCGTATCTTGCTTAAGAAGGTTTGGTTTCTCTAGAAGATGTCGAATATATCGATAGAAAATCTAATTATCAATAATGATCTTGTTGATAAATTTCAGAGTGTGTTTCCGCAAGGGACTCAAGAATAGGTTTTATGTTTTCGGCGTCGTCATTGTCGTCATTGTCGTCATCTTCCAAAATCGAAGTAACACGACAACGTCCGACGCACCTCAACTTCCGACGATGTTACGAGACGAGATCACAAATCCCTTCCACGAAAACCCCACAAAAACAATTTTGCTCTGGAATGATTTCTTTGAAATGAAGCACTTTGGTTTACCTCTTGGTTCAAAGCATTTTGCTGGATGTAAAGTAAAGAACTGTCAAATATGGGATCGTCTGGATTCTGAGCCCGACTTGCCACACGATAAATACGACGCCGTGGTTTTCCACGGTATCGATACGGGAATATCTTCGATAATCGATTTACCATTAGTTCGACGTCCTAAGCAGAGGTACATATTCATACTCCTAGAATCTCCCATGATGAGGCCAAACTTCTACAACTTCAAGAACTTCTTTAACTGGACAGCCACTTACAGACTAGATTCAGATTTTTACATGCCTTACATGATAGTTACAAGAACTTCTAGACAAACCAATTCTGGAAGGCATTTGGAAATTTGGCGTGAACCTACAAACCTGAATGAGATACACGTCCCAGAATCCTTTTCTAATAAATCGAAGATGGTTGTCTGGTTCGTCTCAAATTCCAACACTCAAAGCAAACGAGACCTTTATGCAAATGAACTGGCCAAGTATATCTCGGTGGACATATACGGTCCGGGAAGAAATCTCACCTGCTCTCGTGATGATTACACTTGTGACTTCATGCTGGACACAACCTATAAATTCTACCTTTCGTTCGAGAACTCTTTGTGTAAAGATTACCTGACCGAGAAATTACAAAGAGCATTGGATCATTACATTGTACCGGTTGTGTACGGTGGAGCCGACTACACGGCATTTGCCCCACCCTTGTCGTACATTGACGTCAAAGACTTTGCAAGTCCCAAAGAACTTGCTCGATATCTACATTATCTTGATGAACATCCTAAGGAATACCAGAAATACTTTTGGTGGAAGAAGTTTTACAAAATGGGCGATAAAGACATATGGTGTGATGTATGCGAGAAGCTTCATGACCCTGAAGAACCGAACAAGGTTTATGATGATATCAACTCTTGGTGGAACTATCCTGGAGTCTGCTGGACTCCACGGGAGCACTTTAATGCAGGATTCTAGGAGTTTTAGGAGAAGGGTTAGTTTTAATAATAGGGAGTATTCACGTGACGTCACATCGGCAATTTTGAAGACCACCTATAGTACTATTTCAAGTTTCAACATCTTTGGGAATGTATGATGATATTTTAGCTGTCAAGAAAAGACGAATATGTTTACGTAGAAATATGAGACTTTGGACAAGTTGGAGTCTTAATCATTTAACTTATCCTAAACCCGAGAAGTGTTACGGAACATAAGAACTTTTGTGTAGGATTTAATTGTTGAGAAAAGTGAGTCTTAAGTATAAAATGTTCCTCCTTTTTTTGGCGGGGGAAGTGGGGGGGGGGGGGGGCGGGCCTTTCTTTATTTTTTTCGTAGTTAACCAATATACTAGTACAAATCTTGTTTTGTTGTGTGTTTGTCCACCTTATGTGCAGAACACTCAATTTTGGTATGTTAAAGTTTCTTTAAAATGGTTTTAAATTGTCCCAAAATAACATCAATATGTATAGTCTTACACAGAATTGAATGCTTTTTCTTATGAATGAGTTTTTTGGGTTACATTTACTAATTCCGTTTTGCAGATGTTCTTAATTAGGTGATTAAGATGTCCAGCAACATCATAGTAAAAAAGATAATTCAGGTCACCTGAAAACCGGAAATATAGATTGGAATAAACTAAAGAAACATTCTTATAACAAAGAGCACTAAATTCTCGATAGGATGATTTATTTTGATATAGATTTGGAGCAATTTAAACAGACCGAAATCGGGAGTTTCGCAAACAAGGTGGACCTAAGCTCAAAAAATCGATCTAAATTAATAGCTTCGAATCTTGAATTCATGCCATGAAACAGACATCACTTGTGATGAGAGAGCAGACAATATGTTGAAATATGATATGGGGAACAATAGACGGGGTAATTACAGATATCCAAATGCAATGAGACAATAGCGAGCAGCAAGTGTTCTGAAAACAAACGTTGTTTGAAACCAGTGGACCGACCTTGAGGACGTGGCATGTAAGAGCGTTGATGACCATTAGTTCGACGTCCGGAGCAGAGGTACATATTCCTACTCCAGGAAACTCCGATCATGCGACCCCACTTCTACAACCGGGAGAATTTCTTCAATTGGACAGCCCATACAGAACTGATTCAGACATTCAGATGCCTTTTGTGTTCTAAAAAAATAGAAAAACAAAGTAACCTAAAAGAAGATGAGGAGGCCTGGCTAGAACCGATCTTCGAGAACCATGTCGACATTCCAGAATCCTTTACGAATAAATCCAAAATGATCACCTGGTTCGTTTTGAATTCTGACACCCAAAGCAAACGAGACCTTTACGTGAACGAGCTGGCCAACTTTATTTCGGTTGACAAATACGGTCCCGGGAAGAGATCTCAGCTGCTCTCGTAATGATAAGCATTGTGACGTCATGCTGGACACGACCTATAAATTCTACCTTTCGTTCGAGAACTCTTTGTGTAAAGATTACCTGACCGAGAAATTACAAAGAGCATTGGATCATTACATTGTACCGATTGTGTACGGTGGAGCCGACTATACGGCCTTTGCCCCGCCCTTGTCGTACATTAACGTCAAAGACTTTGCAAGTCCCAAAGAACTTGCTCGATATCTACATTATCTTGATGAACATCCTAAGGAATACCAGAAATACTTTTGGTGGAAGAAGTTTTACAAAATGGGCGATAAAGACATATGGTGTGATGTATGCGAGAGACTTCATGACCCTGAAGAACCGAACAAGGTTTATGATGATATCAACTCTTGGTGGAACTATCCTGGAGTCTGCTGGACTCCACGGGAGCACTTTAATGCAGGATTCTAGGAGTGTTAGGAGAAGGGTTAGTTTTAATAATAGGGAGTATTCACGTGACCTCACATTGGCAATTTTGAAGACCACCTATAGTACTATTTCAAGTTTCAACATCTTTGCGAATGTATGATGATATTTTAGCTGTCAATAAAAGAAGAATGTGTTTACGTAGAAATATGAGAGTTTGTACACGCTGGAGCCATAATCATTTACCTTATCCACAACCCGAGAAGTGTTACGGAACGACGGAACAAAAGAACTTTTGTGTAGGATTCAATTGTTGAGAAAAGTGAGTCTCAAGTATGAAATGTTCCTCCTTTTTTTGGCGGGGGGGAGGGGGAAGGGCGGAATTTTCTTCATTTCTTTGCGTAGTTAACCAAAATACTAGTACAATTCTTGTTTTGCTGTGTGTTTGTCCACCTGATGTGCAGAACACCCAATTTTGGTCTGTTAAAGTTTCTTTAAAATGGTTTTAAATTGTCCCAAAATAAAATCAATATTTATAGTCTTACACAGAATTGAATGCTTTTTCTTATGAATGAGTTTTTTGGGTTATATTTACTAATTCCGTTTTGCAGATGTTCTTAATTAGGTGATTAAGGTGTCCAGCAACATCATAGTAAAAAAGATAATTCAGGTCACCTGAAAACCGGAAATATAGATTGGAATAAACTAAAGAAACATTCTTATAACAAAGAGCACTAAATTCTCGATAGGATGATTTATTTTGATATAGATTTGGAGCAATTTAAACAGACCGAAATCGGGAGTTTCGCAAACAAGGTGGACCTAAGCTCAAAAAATCGATCTAAATTAATAGCTTCGAATCTTGAATTCATGCCATGAAACAGACATCACTTGTGATGAGAGAGCAGACAATATGTTGAAATATGATATGGGGAACAATAGACGGGGTAATTACAGATATCCAAATGCAATGAGACAATAGCGAGCAGCAAGTGTTCTGAAAACAAACGTTGTTTGAAACCAGTGGACCGACCTTGAGGACGTGGCATGTAAGAGCGTTGATGACCATTAGTTCGACGTCCGGAGCAGAGGTACATATTCCTACTCCAGGAAACTCCGATCATGCGACCCCACTTCTACAACCGGGAGAATTTCTTCAATTGGACAGCCCATACAGAACTGATTCAGACATTCAGATGCCTTTTGTGTTCTAAAAAAATAGAAAAACAAAGTAACCTAAAAGAAGATGAGGAGGCCTGGCTAGAACCGATCTTCGAGAACCATGTCGACATTCCAGAATCCTTTACGAATAAATCCAAAATGATCACCTGGTTCGTTTTGAATTCTGACACCCAAAGCAAACGAGACCTTTACGTGAACGAGCTGGCCAACTTTATTTCGGTTGACAAATACGGTCCCGGGAAGAGATCTCAGCTGCTCTCGTAATGATAAGCATTGTGACGTCATGCTGGACACGACCTATAAATTCTACCTTTCGTTCGAGAACTCTTTGTGTAAAGATTACCTGACCGAGAAATTACAAAGAGCATTGGATCATTACATTGTACCGATTGTGTACGGTGGAGCCGACTATACGGCCTTTGCCCCGCCCTTGTCGTACATTAACGTCAAAGACTTTGCAAGTCCCAAAGAACTTGCTCGATATCTACATTATCTTGATGAACATCCTAAGGAATACCAGAAATACTTTTGGTGGAAGAAGTTTTACAAAATGGGCGATAAAGACATATGGTGTGATGTATGCGAGAGACTTCATGACCCTGAAGAACCGAACAAGGTTTATGATGATATCAACTCTTGGTGGAACTATCCTGGAGTCTGCTGGACTCCACGGGAGCACTTTAATGCAGGATTCTAGGAGTGTTAGGAGAAGGGTTAGTTTTAATAATAGGGAGTATTCACGTGACCTCACATTGGCAATTTTGAAGACCACCTATAGTACTATTTCAAGTTTCAACATCTTTGCGAATGTATGATGATATTTTAGCTGTCAATAAAAGAAGAATGTGTTTACGTAGAAATATGAGAGTTTGTACACGCTGGAGCCATAATCATTTACCTTATCCACAACCCGAGAAGTGTTACGGAACGACGGAACAAAAGAACTTTTGTGTAGGATTCAATTGTTGAGAAAAGTGAGTCTCAAGTATGAAATGTTCCTCCTTTTTTTGGCGGGGGGGAGGGGGAAGGGCGGAATTTTCTTCATTTCTTTGCGTAGTTAACCAAAATACTAGTACAATTCTTGTTTTGCTGTGTGTTTGTCCACCTGATGTGCAGAACACCCAATTTTGGTCTGTTAAAGTTTCTTTAAAATGGTTTTAAATTGTCCCAAAATAAAATCAATATTTATAGTCTTACACAGAATTGAATGCTTTTTCTTATGAATGAGTTTTTTGGGTTATATTTACTAATTCCGTTTTGCAGATGTTCTTAATTAGGTGATTAAGGTGTCCAGCAACATCATAGTAAAAAAGATAATTCAGGTCACCTGAAAACCGGAAATATAGATTGGAATAAACTAAAGAAACATTCTTATAACAAAGAGCACTAAATTCTCGATAGGATGATTTATTTTGATATAGATTTGGAGCAATTTGAACAGACCGAAATCGGGAGTTTCGCAAACAAGGTGGACCTGAGCTCAAAAAATCGATCTAAATTAATAGATTCGAATCTTGAATTCATGCCATGAAACAGACATCACTTGTGATGAGAGAGCAGACAATATGTTGAAATATGATATGGGGAACAATAGACGGGGTAATTACAGATATCCAAATGCAATGGGACAATAGCGAGCAGCAAGTGTTCTGAAAACAAACGTTGTTTGAAACCAGTGGACCGACCTTGAGGACGTGGCATGTAAGAGCGTCGATGACCATTAGTTCGACGTCCGGAGCAGAGGTACATATTCCTACTCCAGGAAACTCCGGTCATGCGACCCCACTTCTACAACCTGAAGAACTTCTTCAACTGGACAGTTACACACAGAACTGATTCAGACATTCAGATGCCTTTTGTCTTCTTGAAAAGAAAAGACAAACAAAGTAACCTAAAAGAAGATGAGGAGGCCTGGCTAGAACCGATCTTCAAGAACCATGTCGACATTCCAGAATCCTTTACGAATAAATCCAAAATGATCGCCTGGTTCGTTTTGAATTCTGACACTCAAAGCAAACGAGACCTTTACGTGAACGAGCTGGCCAACTTTATTTCGGTTGACAAATACGGTCCCGGGAAGAGATCTCAGCTGCTCTCGTGATGATAACACTTGTGAAGTCATGCTGGACACGACTCATAAATTCTACCTTTCGTTCCAGAACTCTTTGTGTATAGATTACGTCACCGAACAGTTTACCAGGGCTTTGAATCACTTCGTTGTTCCCGTTGTGTACGGTGGAGCCCACTTTAAGACTTACGCCCCGCCCTTGTCGTACATTGACGTCAAGGACTTTGCAAATCCCAAAGAACTTGCTCGATATCTACATTATCTGGCTGAACATCCTAAGAAATACCAGAAATACTTTTGGTGGAAGAAATTTTATAAGGTAGAAGGCGAAGATATGTGGTGTGATGTATGCGAGAAACTTCATGACCCTGAAGAACCGAACAAGGTTTATGATGATATCAACTCTTGGTCGAACTATCCTGGAGTTTGTTGGAGTTCACGGGAGCACTTTTGTGTAGAATTCAATGGTTGAGAAAAGTGAGTTTCATCTATTTAGTTGACGCTAGTTCCTTACACATTCTCTACTTGTACATGTGTTCGCCGGTCGGCACTGTAACGTTATCACTCTATGCGCGACACCGAAACAAACCGCTTGTAGCTCCTTAATGTTCCTTCATTTTGTAATTTTTTGAGGGGTGGGGGGGAGGGAGGTTTCTTTATCCGTTTGTTTACTTAACCTTAACCAACATTGGTGAATTCTTTTCTTTGCTGTGTGTATGTGTCCACGTATCTTGCGGAACACCAAATTTTGGTCTGTTTAAATTGCAAATTAAAATGGTTTAAAATGGTCCCAAAAGAAACTCAAAATTTGTCTTCTTATACAGATTGAATTTCTTTAGAATGGGTTTTTGTGTGTAAATAATCATTTCCGTTTTGCAGATGTGAGAGGTGTTCACAGAAACATCACATTACAAAAGGTTATTAAGAACATCTGAAAAACGGAAATATTGATTGGATCAAAGGAACAAAAAAAAGGCACTAAATTCTATTGATGATATATTTTGATTTACATTTGGAGTAATTTAAACAGACCGAAATCGAGAGTTAGGCAGGCAAGGTGGACATACTGCCTTAAGTACGAATGATGCAAACGGAGCTCAAAAAAAATGATCTAAATAAAAAGATTCAAACCTTGAGTTCATGCCATGAAACAGGCATTACTTGTGATGACAGGGCAGAAAACATCTTGAACTAAGATAGAAAAACTCTACGTAAAGAACAATAGAGTGGTAATTATAGGGGATATCCATATGTAATGAGACAATAGAGAGCAGCAAGTGTTTTGAAAACAAACGTTAGTTGAAACCAGTGGATCGACCATGAGGACGTGGCATGTAAGAGCGTCGATGAGGTAAGCCGGACAGTGGAGCAAACCAGCGTCTCTATAAACCTTTAAAAGAATTGATCTAGGACCCTAAGATAGAGCTAATCACGGCAAGCAACTACTATCATTACTGATGATGGCGGCTCAACTCAATTTAAGAATTGTTTTGCATAAATTAGTTCAAAAAATGATTCCTTAAAACATTTGTTTTGGGATATAAGGAACGGACAATAATGAGAGAAAATGTAAAACCTTTCATTTGAGCCTTTGAATTTTAGGTTACAAACATTGATGTACATCCACCATAATCAGTTATGCTAGCAGTGTATTAATATAACGTCTTTGTCAAGTCATATGAAAATGATCACGCGGTGTAGGCCGGACGCCGTAACAAAGAAGGTGTCGTCACGGATGATGTAATAGCAAGTGACCTCACACGATGTAATACCAACTTAAATGTAGACTTCTACTCATTGCCTTCCCAGAAGTAAACATGTATTGTTATTTCATAGGTTGGGGGACATGGGCCCTGGTTTTAATGCTATTTTACTCTCCCTTGGTATAAGTTTGCGGTTAAATTATGTAGGAATAGACTTAAGTTTCTTAATATCTAATTTATTATATTCACTTATAAATAAACAACCACTTTATTATATTTGTGAAAATTTAAAGTAGTTCCGTCCCATCAAGCTAGGCATGAAGGTGCCGAAGAAGGAACAGCTACGGACGACCTACCTTTGTCTGTCTGCATATTGTCGTACCCTAAAGGCACAGGGAACGCATATGACCACTCTGAAAGATCTCGGTAATAAATTTCCGTAAATAATGTTACAGGGTAAATCAGTCGAACACGGGCGTCACATATTATAGAAAAAACACCACCATATTTCTCCCACGTGAACTCAACTTCTGTCAAACACGAAACGGCAATAAATACAACAGACCATCAAATGACAAAGAAATACATCAAGTATCCTAGCAACACACAGAAGTCAAAGCTTTCTTGATGTTAGTATTTTTAAGTCACAGCCTACCAAAGCTAGTATTTTCTAACACCGCCTTGCCGATCAGTGTATTTTCACTCTGACAGGTATAGTGCGCGGATGAGCACTGCGTAAACGTCCACATATCACTACGCCGGCAAGATTAATAAGTTGTGACGACAACACCTTCTTTGTTACGGCGTCCGGCCTATAGCTTATTTTTGAAAAAAAGGGGCCGCTGGTGAAAGAGGGTCTCCCCCACATTAAAAGGCGGCAATAGTTTTTTTGCTGTAACTGTAAGTGTGACTTCCTTTATGTATATAAAAGTGCTAGATACGGAAAACGTCTCGTTCAGATCATGCACCCATTTTTTAAATTTTACTTTTGTGTAGAGATGTTATGAGTCCATGTTTAGAATAGCAACATAGATTGTGGAAATGCTCGGAGGCAAATTATGTACAAAACATGAAATACTTTTTAAAAGATAATATAGAACAGTCTGAAGGATTTAGTCACTGGTATTATATGAAATGAACATAATGCTAAAAAATACAAGGTTTTCCCTACATTGTCAAATTCCGATGACGTTCAAACATTTAATCCAGCGGTGCTTCTTTCTTAGGTTATTCTACTGACATTGTCTTAATGGTCGCGATACAAATTTATTTAAATGGGAAAGCTAAGATGGCGTAGTCTACGTACTTGGGGTACTGATCTGTTTCCCCCATTTCAGTTAATTGTTCTTGAAGAAGTTATTTTTGAAAATATAAACTAAACAAGTAATTTGTTTAAGACGAAATATCGTTGCATAGATCCATATAAGCACTCCTAGTTTTAATGGAATGTACGTTACGTTCCGTTTGTTAGATTGCACAATCACTCATTTAAATAGGCTAAATCAAAACGTAAATACTTTCGATTAAGATATTTGAAATCGTTTAACAGGACAAGTGTAAAACATTGCTCTTCTTTGCTAAATTTCAGAGTCAGAATTGGTGTCATTATCGTCGTCGTCATTGTCATCATCGTCAGTCTTCGCAAGACGACAACAAGAAAAGAGGAAGTGGATGATCGATTCGTCGACGCAAACACAAAGACTATTTTGCTCTGGAATGATTGGTGGTCAAAAAAGCACTTTGGTCTATCTCTTGGTAGAGATCTATTTGTCCGATGCAAAGTGAAAAACTGTCTATTATTTGATCGTCAATATTTGGACTCTGACTTACCGTTCGACAGATACGACGCGCTGATTTTCCATGGGATCGATACGGGAACTTTTAATTTAAGCCAATTACCGAAAGTTCGACGTCCGGAGCAGAGGTACATTTTCTATCACCAAGAATCTCCCAGGAGGTTTCCCGCCTTCTACAAACTGAAGAACTACTTCAACTGGACAGCCACTTACAGAAATGATTCGGATTTCTACTGGTCCCACCTGCAAGTATATGAACATAATAAACCATCAAAGGAATCCGGAAAGAATGTAGAAGTTTGGCGTGAACCGACCAACCTGAATGAGATACACATCCCAGAAGCCTATGCAAACAAATCCAGGTTGGTCGCCTGGTTTGCTTCAAATGCGATCACTCAAAGCAAACGAGCTATTTACGTAGACGAACTGGCCAAGTACATCCCGGTCGACATATACGGTGATGGAAGAGATCTCAAATGCCCTCTTGATGATTTACATTGTGACTTCATGCTCGGAACGATCTATAAATTCTACCTGGCGTTCGAGAACTCTTTGTGTATAGATTACATCAGCGAGAAGTTAACCAGGGCTTTGTATCATTACACTATTCCCGTTGTGTACGGTGGAGCCGACTATACGGCTTTCGTCCCGCCCTTGTCGTATATTGACATCAAAGACTTTGAAAGTCCCAAAGAACTTGCTCGATATCTACATTATCTGGCTGAAAATCCCAAGGAATACAAGAAATACTTTTGGTGGAAGCAGTTTTACAGAGTAGAGGTAGGATACATATGGTGCGATATATGCAAGCGACTTCATGACCCCGAAGAACCGAAGAAGGTTGTTGCTGATACGAACGCCTGGTGGGACTATCCTGGTGTTTGTTGGGAACCGACAGAGCACTTTAGAAGAGGATTGTAGGAGAGTTAGGAGAAGGGTGAGTTTCAACTATAGGGAGTAGGCCTATTCACGTGACGTCATAACGGTCATTTTGAAGACCACCTATAGTACTATCTCAGGTTTCAACCTCTTTGGGAATGTATGATGATATTTTAGCTGTCAATAGAACATGAATGTGTTTACGTGGAAATATGAGAGTTTAAACACTTATATCCTCCGATAAGTATTACGGCAATGATTATGTGTGGCATTGTAAACGACAAAATGAGTGTCCGAAATATGAGAGTTTATTTATATGTGGTTTTTCAGTAATTATATCAAATTGCAAAATTAGCTGACAGTTCAATTTCAACCTTACGCCAGCAGAAACATGGTAACAATGAACTATACCCAATCACATGTCATTGTGGCCTGGCTTTCAGTAAATGCGCATTACGTGAATTCATCCTATAAGAATCACTCTAGTTCTTTCCTCTCTCTCTCTCTCTCTCTCTCTCTCTCTCTCTCTCTCTCTCTCTCTCTCTCTCTCTCTCTCTCTCTCTCTCTCTCTCTCTCTCTCTCTCTCCTCTCTCTCTCTCTCTCTCTCTCTCTCTCTCTCTCTCTCTCTCTCTCTCTCTCACTTGGGTCACACTAACCAGCCAAGTGACGTCACGATTCTATGGCCGATACCGAACCAAACCGCTAGAATTTTCTTAAATGTTCTTTTATTTGATATTCAAAATTTTCTATTAGTTATTGATTAGTTAACTTATCTTACAACCACAATCTTTATTTTCGCCGTATGCCGCCTTTAGGTACGATTGAGGCAAATGGTCCAAAAGAAATTAACTAAACAGATGGTAAATATTGTAGTACCGGTAATGCCATTAAATCGTACTCCACTTGTGATTGAGAGCATAATTAACATGTTCAAATATTATAATACACATATAATTACGAAGAGGACAATAGATGTGTAATAATAATTATACTAACATATGTAAAGTGATCATTTGAGACGAGGTAGGTGAGCTTTATCTTTCTTTGACGAAAGTGTTAGTTGGAACCAGCTGCCGCAGTATGAGGATTTGGTACTTAAGACCGACGTTGAGGTAAGCTGGTGCCGAAAGAGGGACAAACCTCCTGAAAAGAGGGTGTTATGCTACATTCATACACTTGGTAAATGATAAAAGGCGAGGGTACTGACTTCATCAATAGAATGACTTTAATTTAAATGGCAAACTACAAAAATGTATAATCGTAATTTCTTCAAAATTAATTGTACTTGTAGGCAAAGCTGTTTTGGTTGAAGATGAGGTTTTACAACGTTGTGTGTATACCATTATTCTAATATATTGACATTTTGTCTGGCATAATGCTGCATATTATATAAGCAATACAGAACTGCGATTTGTTAATAAATTCGAAAACCACAGCTTGATGTAAAAAAAATGCATTAGCATGCTTGTTCATCTGGGATAATGCATGGGACTAAACAACGGTTTTACTGGAAGACTTTATTATAACACCATCACAAATTGTGACATAATCTGATAATGACGTACAAATAATTTACTTATTCACTTCTGTAATAAGTATCCATACAGTTTGTAGAAAGTAGCGTATTTTAAAAGAAAGCTACATCAATCTTACCCACTATTATTCAAACATGTTTAATATATTTTATTTGAACGAGACAAGTACATTAAAATAAACACTTTTGAAGTTAGAGAATATTGAGACTCAATTCTGATTTGTCTTTATCGAACCATGAATCCGTTCACATTTCTCCCTTTTCCTTTGTAGTTTTTCGAAGTATTTTAAATGGCTAACACATTTTTATCCTTACATTTCTTAATAATGAGACTTGTTGCTTATACAAACATAGAAATACCTAGTTTTTGTTAAATGCAAGGAACCACTGCTGAGTTTCGTATCTTGCTTAATAAGGTTTGGTTTCTCTTCAAGTTGTTGAATATATCGAATTAAAAAGTATGATCATGTTTGCTACATTTCAGAGTGTGTTTCCGCAAGGGACTCAAGAATAGGTTTTATGTTTTCGGCGTCGTCATTGTCGTCATTGTCATCATCCTCCTCATTCGAAGGAACACGACAACGTCAGACACACCTCAACTTACGACGAAGTTAAGAGACGAGAGCACAAAAACAGTTTTGCTCTGGAATGATTTCTTTGACACGAAGCACTTTGGTGTACCTCTTGGTTCAAAGGCCTTTTCCGGATGCAAGGTGAAGAACTGTGAGCTATGGGATCGTCTGGATTCTGAGCCCGACTTGCCACACGATAACTACGACGCCCTGATTTTCCACGGTATTGATACAGGAATATCTTCGATAAGCGATTTACCATTAGTTAGAAGTCCTAAGCAAAGGTACATATTCCTACTCCAAGAATCTCCCATCATGAGGCCATACTTCTACAACCTCAAGAACTTCTTTAACTGGACAGCCACTTACAGAAGAGATTCAGATTTTTACATGCCTTACATGAAAGTTGCAAGACCTTCTAAGCCAACCAATTCTGGAGGACATTTGAAAGTTTGGCGTGAACCTACATACCTTAATAAGATACACGTTCCAGAATCCTTTTCAAATAAATCCAAGATGGTCGTTTGGTTCGTCTCAAATACCAACACTCAAAGCAAACGAGATCATTATGCGAACGACCTGGCCAACTACATCTCGGTGGACATATACGGTAAAGGAAGACGTTTGAGCTGCTCTCGTTATGATAACACTTGTGACGTAATGCTGGACACGATCTATAGATTCTACCTCGCGTTCGAGAACTCTTTGTGTGACGATTACGTCACCGAGAAATTACAAAGAGCATTGGATCATTACATTGTACCGGTTGTGTACGGTGGAGCCGACTATACGGCCTTTGCCCCGCCCTTGTCGTACATTGACGTCAAGGACTATGCAAATCCCAAAGAACTTGCACGATATCTACATTATCTGGCTGAACATCCTAAGGAGTACCAGAAATACTTTTGGTGGGAAGGAGTTTTATAGAATGGACGGTACAAACTTTTGGTGCGATTTATGCAAGAAACTTCATGACCCCGAAGAACCGAACAAGGTTTATGCTGATATGAACTTCTGGTGGAACTATCCTGGAGTCTGCTGGACTCCACGGGAGCATTTTAGTGGAGGATTCTAGGAGTGTTAGGAGAAGGGTGGGTTTCAATTATAGGGAGTATTCACGTGAAGTCACAACGGGTTTTTTGTAGACCACCTATAGTACTTTATTAAGTTTCAACATCTTTGGTAATGTATGGTCATATTTTAGCTGTCAATAAAAGACGAACGTGTTTGCGGGGAAATATGAGAGTTTGGACACGTTGGAGTCATAATCATTTACCTTATCCACAACCCAAAAAGTGTTACAGAACCACGGAACAAAAGCACTTTGGTGTAGGATACAACTGTTGAGAAAAGTAAGTCTTAACTATTAAATGTTCCATATTTTTTTTTTTTTTGTGGGGGGGGGGGGGGGGGCGGAATTTTCTATATGCTTTTGCTTTGTTAACCAACATATTAGGATGATTCTTTTTTTGCTGTTTTTATTTACACCTACCTTAGGGAACACCCAATTTTGATCTGGTAAATTGGTTTTAAACGGTTTTAAACTGTCCCAAAAGAAAATCAATACATAATATGTATTTACACAGAATTGAATGCCCTTTCTGATGAATGAGTTTTTTATTGTAATACATAATTCCGTTTTGCAGAAAGCAACATCAAAAGCAACACCATAGTACAAAAGATAATAATGAACACCTGAAAAACGGAAATATTGATTGGAACAAAAAAACATTCTTAAAAGAAAGAGCAGTGAATTCTCTATAGGATGATATATTTTGATTTAGATTTGGAGCAATTTAAACACGCTTTAGAGAAATTTTAACAAAGTGAAATCGGGAGTTCCGCAGGCAAGGTGGACCTACTTCCTGTACGAATGATGCAAACGGAGCTGAAACAAAAAATTGATCTAAATAAAATAGATTCGAACTTTGAGTTCATGCCATGAAACAGACTGCACTTTTTATGACAGGTCAAAAAAACATGTTGAAATAAGATAGCAAAACACAATGTCGAGAACAATAGACGGGTAATTACAAATATCCATAATTATGCAATGAGACTATAGAGAGCAGCAAGTGTTCTGAAAACAAACATTGTTTGAAACCAGTGGACGGACAATGAGGATTTGGCATATAAGATCGTCGATGAGGTAAGTTGATACCGGACAGTAGAGCATCAATAGTAGAGCATCTACACGACAATATACAATAGACCTTTTTCAGAATCTATCTAGGTCCCGTAGATAGAGCTAAACACGGCCCTCTAGATATTCAATGACAACATTGCACAACAGTGAAAATTTCACCTAAACATCAACCACCCTTTACATAGAGCTAATCACGGCCTTCTAGATCAGTTCTGAAAATCAAAATGATGTTACCGTGGCGTGAGATCACTTTCGTTACGACTTTTTCCTAAGACCTTAAGCGGGTGTTAAACGGAGAATTCAGAGAAGTAAAGAGCAGAAAGGAAAGTGTTAAGATAGCGTCTAGCTAACGGGAAAAAGTGAGAACTTCTGTGAGAAAGTCCCGAAAGCTACACGCTTTCTCTTGGTTTTTTGGTTGGTTGGTTTTTAAATTTCTGGATTTCACATAACATCTAAAGTTAAATACCTTTGTTTAAAAAATTTGAAATCGTTCGACCGGCAAGTGTAAGACATTGTCCTTCTTTGTTACATTTCAGAGACAATGTCAGAATTGGTGTCATTGTCATCGTCATCATCGTCGTCGTAATCGTCAACTTACGCAAGACGACAACAAGAAAAGAGATACTGGATGTTCGATCCGTCGACCCAAACACGAAGACTATTTTGCTCTGGAATGATTTCTTCAGCATGAAGCACTTTGATTTACCTCTTGGTTCAAAGCAATTTGCTAGATGTAAAGTAAAGAACTGTCAAATATGGGATCATCTGGATTCTGAGCCCGACTTACCACACGATAAATACGACTCCCTGGTTTTCCACGGTATTGATACAGGAATATCTTCGATAAACGATTTACCATTAGTTCGACGTCCGGAGCAGAGGTACATATTCCTACTCCACGAATCTCCCATCATGAGGCCACACTTCTACAACCTCAAGAACTTCTTCAACTGGACAGCCACTTACAGAATGGATTCAGACTTTCCGATGTCTTTTGTCTTCTTGAAAAGAAAAGACAAACAAAGTAACTTAAAAGATGAGAAGGAGGCCTGGCTAGAACCGATCTTCAAGAACGATGTCGACATTCCCGAATCATTTACGAAGAAAACCAAGATGGTCGCCTGGTTCGTTACGAGTTCGGGCGCGCAAAGCAAACGAGACCTTTACGTGAATAATCTGGCCAGGTATATCTCGGTGGACATATACGGTCCGGGAAGAAATCTCAGCTGCTCTCGTGCCGATGATGCAAATTGTGACGTCATGCTGGACACAACCTATAAATTCTACCTCGCGTTCGAGAACTCCTTGTGTAAGGATTACGTCACCGAGAAGTTTACCAGGGCTTTGACACATTTCGTTGTTCCAATTGTGTACGGTGGAGCCGACTATAAGACTTACGCCCCGCCCTTGTCGTACATTGACGTCAAAGACTTTGCAAGTCCTAAAGAACTTGCAAAATATCTACATTACCTGGATGAACATCCTAAGGAGTACCAGAAATACTTTTGGTGGAAGAAATTTTATAAAGTGGAAGGCAAAAATTTGTGGTGTGATGTATGCGAGAAACTTCATGACTTCGAAGAACCGCCGAAGGTTTATGCTGATATGAACTCCTGGTGGAATTATCCTGGAGTCTGCTGGACTCCACGGGAGCACTTTTGTGTGGGATTTAATTGTAGAAAAAAGTGAGTTTCAACTATCAAATGTTCCTTATTTTTTTTTTGTGGGGGAGTGGGGGGTAGGAATTCTTATCCTTTTGCTTAGTTTGCCAACATACAACGAGAATTCTTTTGACAAAGCAAACGAGACCCTTGCCAAGTATATCTGGGTAGACATATACGGTCGAGGATGAAATCTCAGCTGCTCTCGTGTTGATAATATTTATGACGTCATGCTCGACATGACCTATGGATTCTACCTCGCGTTCGAGAACTCGTGGTTTGAAGATTACGACACCGAGAAGTTTACCAGGGCTTTGTTTCATTTCGTTATGCCCGTGGTGTACGGTGGAGCTGACTATAGGGCTTACGGCCCCGCCTTTATCCGTGATTAGCGTCAAAGACTTCGGGAGTCCCAAAGAACTTGCAAAGTATCTACAATATCTGGATGCAAACCCTATTAGGAGTGCCGTGAATACTTTTGGTCGAAGGAGTTTTATAGTTTGGAAGGTGAATCTGTTTGGCGTGAGAGAAGCGAGAAGCTTCATTTACGCGAGCAATCATAGAAGGTTGTTATGACGATATGAACTTCTGTTGGAACTAGGGTGTCTGTTGGGAACCGCAAGATCACTTTTGTGAAGGATTTAATTGTTGAGAGTAAAATAGGTATTTTGTGTTCAATGTTCATCAAAATACGTTAAATATAAATTAATTATATAATTATTATATATATTATTATTAAAATAATTATTACTAGTTATTAATACGTTAATTATCAAACCACGTTAATTTCGGGGGGTTTATTGGCTTTAGTCCTTCCTCTTCAGAAAAAAAAAAAAAAAAAAATCACCTATCTTACACACGGCAAATAATTAATTGTAAAAAAGTTCATAACCCAAATAGAAAGAAGGAAAAGTGACCCGAAATCGTATGAACAATTATATTTTCTTAAGGAATGTGCATGTGCACATGATTTACACACCCACGAAAGACAAGACAAAGTAAAGCAGATTGAAATACTGGTGTAGCTGTGAAATGCAAGTATCCACCGCCAATAATAGACAATCATTTGGATAGGTTAAGCGGAAATAAATATTTCATCAGTTCTAGATTGGGCATCAGGTTATACCAGATTCATTCGTATGGAAGAAAAGTCACAAAGAAGTGCAAAGTGCACCTAGAATTCTTGATTTAGAGTAGAAATCAAAGTTGACATCAGGTTTTTTCGTTTGTCCTGCCTCAACAGGAGTATTTTACGCCAAGAGTAATCCGGAAATACGTCATTGTAACGGATATGGGAGTAGAAATCACAGTTACTCCCACTTGGACAAAAAAACAGAGCTGTCACAGTTGAGATCGTTTCAGTTGTTCCTCCTACTCCTACTCGGGAAGCAGGTGTAAAAACCTTACTCCCATCACAGTTGTAGTAAGTTACCACTGGACAAAAGAACTTGTCGCAGATACTCCCATCACACTTACTCCAGGACAGAAAAACGGGGTTTTCGTAATACCGCACTCCCGGAGTAATGATCACAGGACAAACGAACAAAGTTATCGTGAAGGGTTTGTAGATCATTTATTTAATTTGAATAAATACCAACTCCCTAAGGTCAAATACATGTGTTCTTTATTTTAAGATCCATCCACCTCTCCTTCAAAACAACATGACTGTCCAACAAAGACAGCCACCTGTGTGATTGCTAAAATATTGAAAGCTGTACGTCAATGCACGTCATCACCCTGCAGACGGCCCAAAGTCTTGGCTCGCCTAGCACTCTCCCAGAAGCCCGGCACAGGTTTCCAACGTCATCATGATGAGATGAAGAGAACCGTAACGACATTCAAGCACCGTCTTTTCGAGAAAAGTGCTCTCGCGGTGTCCAACAGACACCGGTGTAGTTCCACCACTGGTTAAAATCAGAGTACACCTTGTTCGGTTGTACGGGATCGTGTAGTTTCTCGCAGAGATTGCACCAGATGTGGATCGGTTCCACTTTGTAAAACTGCTTCCACCAAAAGTATTTCTGGTATTCCTTAGGATGTTCAGCCAGATAATGTAGATATCGTGCAAGTTCTTTGGGACTTGCAAAGTCTTTGACGTCAATGTACGACAAGGGCGGGGCGTAAGTCCTATAGTCGGCTCCACCGTACACAACGGGAACAACGAAATGTGTCAAAGCCCTGGTAAACTTCTCGGTGACGTAATCCTTACACAAGGAGTTCTCGAACGCCAGGTAGAATTTATAGGTCGTGTCCAGCATGACGTCACAATTTTCTTCATCGGCACGAGAGCAGCTGAGATTTCTTCCCGGACCGTATATGTCCACCGAGATATACCTGGCCAGTTCGTTTACGTAAAGGTCTCGTTTGCTTTGCGCGC
The DNA here is from genome assembly GCA_945910005.1 of Isoperla grammatica. NCBI lineage: Eukaryota > Metazoa > Arthropoda > Insecta > Plecoptera > Perlodidae > Isoperla > Isoperla grammatica. The sequence goes on from OX246747.1 coordinate 33,946,252, forward strand.
CCGAACTCGTAACGAACCAGGCGACCATCTTGGTTTTCTTCGCAAACAATTCTGGGATGTGCATGCTGGCGTTCAGGTTAGTAGGTTCACGCCAAACTTTCGTACGCCTTCCAACGGTATCCTTTGGTATGTAAGTTGTTGTTACTTTCATGTAAGGCGCGTACAAATCTGAATCTTTCCTGTAAGTTACAGTCCAGTTGAAGAAGTCCTTTAGGTTGTAGAAGTCTGGTCGCATGACGGGAGTTTCTGAGATTAGGAATATGTACCTCTGCTCCGGACGTCGAACTAATGGTAAATCGATTATCGAAGATATTCCCGTATCGATACCGTGGAAAACCAGAGCGTCGTATTTATCGTGTGGTAAGTCTGGCTCAGAATCCAGACGATCCCATATTTGACAGTTCTTTACTTTACATCCAGCAAAATGCCTTGAACCAAGAGGTAAACCAAAGTGCTTCGTGCTAAAGAAGTCGTTCCACAGTAAAATTGTTTTCATGTTTAAGTCGACGGGTCTAACGTCTGTGAGTTCGAGTTTTGTCGACTTTGTTGTCGTCGTGTTCCTTAGATTGAGGACGATGACGACGAGAATAATGACGACAGCATACACATAAAATCTAGCGGCGAGTCCCTTGCGGAGATACACTCTGAAATGTATCAAACGAGATCATTATTTGTACAATTATCGCATTTTATATCGACAATAGACTTGAACTACTCGAGACCAGTGTTGTGACTTATCTAGATAAAATTACCTAGATAACGTATCTAGATAAAATCTGTTATCTATTATCTTTATCAAGCTATTTTTTGGTGTTATCTTTATCTTTTATCTAGATAAAAATACAGATTATCTTATCTTAAATTTTAAGCTTTTAGATAAAAAAAAATAGATAAAATGTTTAACTATAATATAGATACAAAATAATAATAAAATATACCATTTTTCAAAATGAAAAATACTTCTACTGGTTTTCCCCTTTTTTGAAAATGGCGGCAATTTGTTATGATAGATATGGAAAAAAAATAAGTAAATATTGCTTTTTAAGAAACATGTCAATAACTCAATAATATCATTATTATCTTTTCAAAATTATCTAGATAATTATTTTAATCTTTTATCTATTATCAAGATAATTTTTTTACACTTTATCTTTTATCTTATCTAGATAATTTTTTGGAGAATTAGCTTTATCTTTATCTAGATAAAAAATAAATTATCTAGTCACAACACTGCTTGAGACATACAGAAACCTTCCCAAGCAAGTGACTACGAAACTCAGATAAGAAAAACAAGGAACTACCATATGGATAAAGCAACAAGTCTCATTTTGAAAGAAATGTGAGGATACAAATTTGTATAGCAATTTAAAATACTTAAAAAAGCTACAAGTTAACGGAGTAGGAAGGCAATAGATTCACGATTCCATAGAGTTCTCATTGTAGAAAACTTAAGTTTCCTTATCTCCGATTTCAAATCAGTTTGCTACGAACTTACCTAATCGCCAGTCTTTTAGACCAACTCCTCATTTTCCTTGCACTGTGTCATCGACTACCCTGCAAAGACCAGGCCTAGTCAGTTCGACCTAATCTCATTTCATATGGATACCGTGAATCATACATCTATTGTTTCTTTCGTCAAGTTTTTGTATCTCATTTCAACATGTTAAAAACCCTGCCATTATCAATCGTAAGTGGAGTATAATTAATGGCATAATTACAATAATTACATCTGTTTAGTTCATTCCTTGTGGTCTATTTGCATCACTCGTGCAAAAAAGGATATATAGGCGGTAAAAATAAATATTTTGTCGTTGTACGATTGGCTAGCTTATCAGACTCAGACTCAGACTCAGACTCATTTTTATTGCATTTTTAAGTTTACACTGCGATCGTTTAAGAATAATAGTACAATTATTATTATCTAGTATAGTAAAGAGCTAACATGTTTTAAGTGAAATTAATGTAAGCTATACAGAATATGTACAGTGTAAACTTGTTTTGTTGCTGTCATAAGCAGAAGCTTGAGAGATCAGCAACAAAACATGCCTCTATACTTATTTTATCAATATAATATTACCAATTAAAAATAAAGGTACATTTCAGGAGGTACTAGCGCATAGAGTGTTGACGACAGTCGCGTATCTAAGGGGGTCGGGGCAAGGACAAACCCCCCTTTCGAAAAGGAAAACTGAAAAATGATCGTTAAGCTTTCCATAAAGACAGTATTTTTGAATGAAATACCAAAGACAATAGTTTTTGTTAAAAAATACACGTAGAAAGTTAGTAATTTTGTTTCAGTTGGCCGCTGTAAAACGCACACAAATTTGCACCAAAATGACCTTGACGAGAATTTTTTTTTCGTTGCTACCCCACTTATGTTTCGGTTCCGCTCTCTAAGATAGGCCTATGGGTTGAAAAACCACCCCCTTTCCCAATTCCTGGATACGCCACTGGTCAGAGCTGGGCAGTACCGAAAATACGTGTCTTTGAAATACATTTGTATTTTGTATCGAAAATACCCAAGCTTAAAGTATCTTGTATTTTGTATCAAAAATACATTTTTCAAAGTATTTTGTATTTTACAAAATACTTCTCTCAACAAAATACATCTTCGCGACGCGGAGAGGATGTTTTCATTTGCCAGTATTGTAAACAATCCACGCAGAAATGTACTATCGGACGGATTGTTCCAAGAACTTGTAATTCCGAAAGCCAATGTCCAATGGGCAGCAATGAGTGTAATTTGAATCAAGCTATAGTGCTGTGCTACCATCATTGTTTGTATTGTACTGACCGTTACATGATGATGAATAAATTAATTTTCCAGACATACACTAAGCACTTGCTTTTGTTAAACCAACATCCTTAATTCTAAAAGAAAACTATGTTGGTTGTTCTTTATTTCCCGGTAGTTGTAGTTGTAGCAAAACAAATGTATTTTATTGTAAGTATTTTTGAAAATACAAATGTATTTTGTATCGAAAATATATGTTTCTAAAAGTATCTTGTATTTTGTATGAATCTAAAATACATTCATTTCAGTATTTTGTATCTAAAATACAAATATTTGAGTATTTTGCCCAGCTTTGCCACTGGTTGACGAGAAGAGTATAGCCAGTTGAGCTACCTATTGAGCTGTTCCTGTCAGCTGTAATGACATCAGTTCACTAGTATCATTCCTTTCTTTTATTAGTAATATTATATGACTCATAATAATAATATTTCGTAGGAACCCCCGTTATAGGGAGCACACCAGCTCTACCCGATGTGCCCCTCTTCAGGTGACTAACTAGGCCGGTATATTAGGGTGTTTGGATAGTTGGGAAGGAATGTCCGAGGGCTGCTAGTATAGGACTCAATCCCAGCATTCGCCTTTACGACTGTAGAGGAAATCCTCGGGAAAACCTTCAGTCAGGACTGCCGGTGGTCGGAATCGAACCGGCGACCTCCCGAATAAGAGATTAGTATCATGTATAATAAGCATTGTATATATATATATATATATATATATAATATATAAAGTAAGAAAACATCAAATTGTATTTAAATTTTAAAATAAAATAAATCAACGTTTCAACGACTTTAGCGTCGTCTTTTTCAAGACATACAAACATACAAAAACAAATAAAAACCCACAACAACCAAAAAACACTTGCATATGAAATCGAAAACACTGCCACAGCGGAACCGAAAAATGTTTTCTTACTTTACATTTTGCAACCAACAAAATCAAAGAAATCATATATATATATATATATATATTTTGTACTTCGTTGTTACATATTACAGTATACCCAATATTTATTTTTCGTTTCCACCTTTTAATCACACTGGCTGGACACGTTGGGAAATATATTTGTTTTGCATAAAGATATTGCATACGTCGCGCAAGGCAGCTTGACCAATAAAACAACCGTATCTGTCCCGTAGCGGTTTCGATTAGACGTGTTATCCTTATAAGTTTACCAAAACTCAGAACCTTGGCAAAAAGACACCCTTAATCTTGGCTCCGGCCTCTAGAACTCCCCTATACAGTGAGCGCCACTTTTAGTCGGAACCAAACCGTAAGCGAACTTACGTGGAGGCGGGTTGTGTTTGTGATCTACGCGGTTAATTGCAAATAGTGTTTTTTCGCGTTCTGCACGTGGTCACCGCGGTCCGATGAAGGGTTGCGAGGGGTGAGGGGCATTCTATTTATTTTCACGCAAAGCTGTTCTGCCTCCCAGCATCTCCCTTTTTGGCAATATGGGGAAGGGGGGGGGGGGGCGATGCACCATAAATAAATACATTTAGAGTCGATCGACTCAGTAACAAGTAAGATTTTCAGTGGGGGACAATAATTTAAAGCGACTAAACCACCCGTGTAGGCTCCGAAAACACCATCGACGAGTGAGCGATAACCAAAGATCAACAACGTCAAATACGAAACATATGAATCAGTGATTGAACGGCGCGGAGACGCGCGGACAAAACGTGCCGCAATCAAGAACGAGGCCGATTCGGAAAAACTTAGAATTTGTAGAGTGGTTTGTTGCTCGGACGGCTCCAAAGTCACCGTTTACTTATTCCCAAGACAAGAAGTGACCGTAAGACAGTAGGTGGCTCGTTGGTCCAGTGGATAGCATCCCTGCTTCCAATGCAGAAGGTCCCGGGTTCAAATCCCGCTTCAGGCAGAAGTTTTTTAACTTCTAATCTGGATTCAATTCCATTATTTCTTCGCTTAGGAATGAGTAAACGGTGACTTTGGAGCCGTCCTAGCAACGAAGCACTCAATAAATTCAAAGTTGTTCTGAATCGGCCTTGTTGATTCTGGCATTTGTCCGCAGGTGTTGGCACTGTCCAATCACTGATTCATATGTTTCGTATTTGAAATATCGATCTTTGATTGGTTATCGCTCACTCGTCGATGGTGTTCGAAGCCTACAGCGTTGGTTTAGTCACTTTAAATTAAAGTCCCCCACTGAAAATCACTTTCGTTACTGAGTGGGTAGACTCTAAATGTGAATTTATTTTTATTTATTTTATTTTAAGGTACGGTGTGGGTCGCGGGCAACACGGAGGCCAGTTACCGAGATGCGCGCGCCTACGAATCGATGCTCCGTCTTCGACGTCCGGTTTGGTTCCGACTGAAAGCGACGGCGGCAACTACCACAGGTTTCCAACGTCACCACGATGAGATGAAGAGAACCGTTACGACATTCAAGCACCGTCTTTTCGAGAAAAGTGCTCTCGCGGTGTCCAACATACACCGGTGTAGTTCCACCACCGGTTAAAATCAGAGTACACCTTGTTCGGTTGTTCGGGATCGTGTAGTTTCTCGCAGAATTCGCACCAGATGTGGATCGGTTCCACTTTGTAAAACTTCTTCCACCAAAAGTATTTCTGGTACTCCTTAGGATGTTCATCGAGATAATGTAGATATCGAGCAAGTTCTTTGGGACTCGCAAAGTCCTTGACGTCAATGTACGACAAGGGCGGGGCGTAAGTCTTGTAGTCGGCCCCACCGTACACAACCGGTACAACGGAATGATTCAAAGCCCTGGTTAACTTTTCGGTGACGTAATCGTCACACAAGGAGTTCTCGAACGCGAGGTAGAATTTATAGGTCGTGTCGAGCATGACGTCACAATTCGTGTCCGCATGAGAGCAGCTGAGATTTCGTCCCGGACCGTATATGTCCACCGAGACGTGCTTCGCCAGTTCGTTGACGTAGAGGTCCCGTTTCGATTGCGCCCCCCAATTCGAGACAAACCACGCGACCATCTTGGACTTATTCGTAAACGATTCAGGGACGTTTATCTCGTCCAGATCGGTCGGTTCGCGCCAGACTTGCAAACGCTCTCTGGGGTCGGTCGGCTTGTCCGTTCTCGTTATTCTCATGTAGGGAAAGTACACGTCCGCATCTCGCCTGTAGGTCATCGTCCAGTTGAAAAAGTTATCCAGGTTGTAGAAAAGGGGTCGCATGACGGGCGTTTCTTGGATGTAGAAAATGTATCGCTGCTCGGGACTACGAACCGATGGTAAGTCGCGTACGCCGACGGAAGACGTTCCCGTGTCGATACCGTGGAAGACCAACGCATCGTACTGGTCGTAGGGCAGGTCCGGATTCGAGTCCAGGCGGTCCCATATCTCGCAGTCGTTCACCGGGCATCCGGCGAACGCCTTCGCGCCGAGACCTAGATGCCAGTGTTTCATGCGGAAGTGGTCGTTCCACAACAGGATGGTCTTTGTGTTTTTGTCGCGTCGTAGAAAGTCCGTTATGATCTCGTGTTTCGACGTCGTCGTCTCTTCAGCGATTTCCTCGGACGTTCCACGTCGACCGACGATGCCGATTAGCAAGACGGCGACGAGGATGACGGAGATCCATAGTATTGGCCTCCTGAAATATAATAACTTAATAAGGTAAAGTATATCGGAATGCGTAACCGTCAAATAACTATCGAAGCATATTGAAAAGTAGTTTTGTCAAAAATCAGCAATTTCTCTAAACGTTGAAATTAACCGCTCTCTTCGCCGCCCCCCCCCCCCCCCTCCCCCCCGAAAAATACATCTGTTTAAAATTATGATTAATAGTAGTCCCAACACTTCATAATAATTGATCCTTTGTACTCCCTCACACCTGCAAAGAAGAAGACACTTAAAGTCTTGTTGATACTTGAGAGCTGTGATGAATGAGGGTTATTTACCCCCCCCCCCCCCCCCCCACCATTTCAGAATCCTACCCGACCAAAACATTTTGAATGTTAACAATACTAGTTTGGGAATCAAACATTTTAAAATCACAATTTGTATGATATTCCTGTTTATTTATTCATAACTTGACTATAACAGTTGCTAACCCTGTGACAAATTGAATAGTCTTAAACCCACCATTACACGTTTGAACAGTTAAACGTTTAAGCGTCGTTCACAACCAAACGTGCGAAAATTAACGTGTACAAATTTTAGAAATGGATGTGGGTGTTCACAATGGAATTCCACAAATGAACATAAACCAATCAGATACGACTGCACTTTCCGTTACTTATCCGACCGTTACTTTTATCGTACAAAATTTTCTGAACTCTGAACAAGATAAAACGAAAAGTGAATAGTCCATTGTAACCTCAACAGCTTTCTTGAAACCCGCAAACAAACCCGAAATATTTGTAGTACTCGGTATTGTGCGCAATTTTGAAAAATAACCAAAATTAGCTGTAAAGTTGTGGTTGGTTGGTTTAACTTTTCGTAAATTACGTCTCGCGATAATTGCGCTTTAATTGCAATGTCAACAGTTGCATTTGAACTGCGTTTTAACCAACTTCGTAGTTTCAAAAGTTACATCTATGTTAACAGGGCAGGATATGTCTACGTCAAAAACTCGCACACAATTTTCATTTTAAAATTGTATCACAAGAATGGGCTTCAAAATCGATAATTTGAATCAACAGCGCACTGTAGTTTAGTAAGCCCTACACATTGAATGCTCTAAGTTGTGATTTATATTATTATTAGTAGGTATGTTTTTTTTATAAACAATTAATTTTATTACTAATTATCGAACTATAATCAAAATACTACGCTAATGGTTATAATATTTTATTCAGTCTTTAGGGCAGTGTGCTGCTGATTTATATTTTCTATTTCTTGTTGCAATCTTGAGATATAATTTAATAGGGCACTAGCAACACCAAAAGACAACAATGAAACAAATGAATTGAATCGATGGACAAACAACAAGCTGTCAAAAAATAATTTCTTCTGATTTTGGAAAACAAAACAAAAAACAAACAAATACACATACAAAACTTTTACTTAGTCGTTGTCTATCATTAAAAGTTTTAAATGGCGAGCAGTTACTATTGCTACACTTGTTTTTATTTCTTTAGTTGCAATTTTATTATTTTGACAGCTGATGGTTTGTCCATCAGTTCAATTCATTTGTTCCATTTTGGTCTTTCGGTGTTGCTAGTGCCCTATAATGAACATTTTCTGCGGTTTTTGACGTAGAGACTATCCTTTGCTCTTAAGAGCGAAGGATACCTCTACGTCAAAAACCGCAGAAAATTTTCATTTTTTAATTATATCTCAAGATTGAAACACAAAATCGAAAATCTGAGACACCATAGCACTGTGGTATGGTTAGCCCTACAGACTGAATAATAAATGTATTTAACGTTATAATCAGTATGACTGTGATAACGATTTCCTTAAATTACTAAGGAAATCGTTATCACAGTCATACTGATTATAACGTTAAATACATTTATTATTCAGTCTGTAGGGCTAACCATACCACAGTGCTATGGTGTCTCAGATTTTCGATTTTGTGTTTCAATCTTGAGATATAATTAAAAAATGAAAATTTTCTGCGGTTTTTGACGTAGAGGTATCCTTCGCTCTTAAAGGACATCGAAACCCTAGCTCTATTTAATATCCATAACATCTATTGATTTATTTTAAAAATTATAGCGAAAACTAGAACCCTCATACCCACTCCAGGAATAAGCTATACATTATTTTCGAGTTGATAATATTCCCTTGAGCGCGGCCGATTTTTATGGTCGTGACGTAGCATTTACTAGTCCCGTGCCGCTAGCATCGGCGGGAGACGCGATATGTCGTACGCGCGTCTATTTACCCTGTCATAGCAAACGAACTATTAGCGTTAGCTCACTGAACTCAATTACACGTTAATCTGCAATGTTTTCTCGTCCTACTCAATGCTTCAACGAGAAGAATATCTAACTTACGAAATGGGAAAAAATGATTTTAAATAAGCCAAGTTTTCCGTATTAACTCGCATATTTCAAAGTCTGGTTAGTATATTTTGCGACGACATTTTTGCCATTTTGGAAGGCTTGACATAATACGACATGCATGAAGAATTATTTAAAAAATACGGTATTGTATTTTGTGTTAGGATGTGCGTACAGTTATGTGATATGTATTTACGTTGTATCACTGTTTTTACGCCCGCACTGCGCTTCCAGCGTTGGTGTTGTCCAACTACTCTTGACGTGCTATCGTTTAGTACACATTCCAAAAACATTAACCAGCAGAACATGAAGAATAATGAATATCAGACAAATTGTACCCAGTATGTTAGTGTACAATAGGGATAAAGTTCAAAGTACAATGTTTTGAGTATAATTGTACCCAATATATTGTACAATAGGGATAATGTACAAAGTACAATGTACAATAGCTGATAGTTTAGCTTTGAGTATATACACTACTCAAATGTACTAGCACACAAGCCTCTCATTCGCCAGGTTGTCGGTTCGATACCCGCTATTGGCAGTCGGGATCCCTAAATGAAGAGTTATTTCAAGTTTTTTTTTCATGATGTTGTTGCTGCAATTTAGTCCTACTACCAGCCCTCAGACATCCCCCCTCCCCCACCTGTCAGCCACTTATCCTAATACCAAAATAACTCGTTAGTCACGTGAAGAATGTTGGCCCTGGGCAGGTTACATACAGACTTTTCTATTAGTAAATACAAATTATATAGTAAATACAAAATATCAGAACTCTCTATAAGCTGAACATTATAGTTATGATCTGCAGCAGTAAATCGACTTTGAAACGAATATAATCTTAAGTTTTATTGAGTGTTATATTATTGTTGCATTCGCTCTGAGTGATTAAAAGTGAAATAAATAAAAAATCGAACCAACTGCTGCTACCAAGAAAACTAGACCTGATGTTTTTGGAAATGCTTTGCGGACCGACCACCTCCTAGCCGCCGCTGACAACCTTCTCCAGCCAGGCTAGTTGCCCAGGTAAATGTCAAATACCAACACTTATTCATTAAATCACTGCTTGCGGGTTATCTTTAATTTCGATATACAGTATTTTTTTAATCATTCTTCATGCATGTCGTATTATGTCAATACTTCTAAAATGGCAGAAATGTCGTTGCAAAATATACTAACCAGACTTTGAAATATGCGAGTTGATACGGAAAACTTGGCTTATTTAAAATCAATTTTTCCCATTACGTAAGTTAGATATTCTTCTCGTTTAAGTATTGAATATGACGAGAAAACATTGCAGATTAACGTGTAATTGAGTTCAGTGAGCTACCGCTAATAGTTCGTTTGCTATGACAGGGCAAATAGACGCGCGTACGACATATCGCGTCTCCCGCCGATGCTAGCGGCACGGGACTAGTAAATGCTACGTCACGACCATAAAAAACGGCCGCGCTCAAGGGAATATTATCAACTCGAAAATAATTTATAGCTAATTCCTGGAGTGGGTAGCCTATGAGGGTTCTAGTTTTCGCTATAATTTTTAAAATAAATCAATAGTTGTTACGGATATTAAATAGAGCTAGGGTTTCGATGTCCTTTAACCTGCTCATCCCTCAGCTTACCTCAAAGTCGCTCTTAACCTACAACTCTTCATTTTGACTACTGTCTTCAACGGACACTTTTCTTCAGATGCTTTAGCCATCCAACGTGTTGTTGCGTATGCATTGAACTATTTACATATCAATTATTTTCTGCAATTGTTTCATATAATTAGAAGACAATTATCATGTTTCATAATTCCTATGATCTATTATAATAAGAACGTACGCCCCGCCTCAAGATTAATCTTACAGGGAGATACAGATATTGAAATTGAATTATGTATGTATGTATGTATGTATGTATGTATGTATGTATGTATGTATGACCCACTTGAAAAAAAAAAAAAAAGTACATTATTTATGACTGTCTTACTTTCGAGAGGGTAATTGTAGGCTTGTATCGATTAGATATCTGTGCTTGTGCCGAACAATAACGCATTGGGATCGGAACATTATCGCCTTCTAATAGGAAAACGCTCTGCGTAACATGTCGATAACGGAGCTTTAAGTCGTCAAAAATTCCGACACGGAAGCTCAAGTTACCGACATCGTTCAATGTCGGGGAAACGACACGTGCGACCCGTCTATAAGCGAACACGACCGCGAAGATACCTACCCAAGATTCAAATCGAGAATCCTATGCAAAAAAAATTTTTAATTAAAAAAAAAAAAATGGTTAGATACTACTACAAATAAATCCAAATCCATAAAACACAAAAAACTGGATTAAAACATTGCAAACGTTGCGCATATTAGGATTGACATTCTGGAAACCAAGTAATTAATAATTTAATTTCTTTAATTTGTCTCCAAAATAACAACCGTGAGAATGGAAATATTTTTACTAATTTTTTAAATCCAGTGTTTAGTTCTTACAGGTTAAAAAGTTCATTACAAACACTTTTTCAATAGGTTGTAGCATTCTCAAAATATTACTACAACACTTGACTTTTACGCGGTCTTAACAGTGGGACTACCCATCGTAGATTTTAACACTTCTTAAGTGTTTCTTTACGCCCAAAAACCGTGTCAAACTACGGTCCCTCAGTTTCACAATCTTCCTTCTTGGTTCACTCTCTCGATTATCTCTTCGTTTCAAACTTTCCGAAGCGTCATCCACGTTCTCAGTTTTCCGTTTTTTTTCTCTCTTGATACTGCGGAATTGACCAACCACATTATTTTATTCCAAATCCTAGAATAAAGAAACAATTAAAATTACATATTCGGCACTAAATGTTGCAGATATGATCTCTGGCGGCGAAATCGTGAAGTAATAGCTAGAGGGCAACAAAGCCGCTGGATGTCATTTGTCAGTGTCATTTGTCAGTGTTTATATGAGAATGGCAACGATTCCAAAGAAACATAAGCGATATTGTTGCGTCAGTGAATATCCACCTTTGCTGGATATTTGCTGGTTGCGTTTTGTATCCAAGATGCCTTTGATATTATGGGGATTTTGGATCTGGAAACACACCAAGCATCCGAAGTTCATGTTCTGATGATAATGTTAATTAACCACATGCAATTAAAAGGCCACCGATTAACACTGCCTCTCTTTCATTGAGGTTCCTTTGGGCTCTATTTGCTTTCAAATATATGTATATTTCAGAATAAAGTTAAAAACTTACTTTGTGCAATAACATGTTTAGGCGGATCCATGATCTCCTGTCAGTTAGTTACCCTCTAACTGTCAGCCATGTTGTGCAGCAGTGGTGCTATCTCTTGACACATTTAGTGTCGAATAGTTTTCATTCACATTATGAATCCATCAAAATGCCTTGTTAATTAATATACATATATAAAAGTAAAAAAACTATAAATTGCTATTATTGTACACAACAATTACTATTATTACACAATTAATTTCAATTGTGACACAAATTTACCCTGACCAGGAACGGAACACCGGTCCTCCAGCTCTTAACAACCGTTGTCACATGATACGGTGCATCCGGGCTCTAACCCCAGTAAAGCAAACTCCAATTATGACACTATTGCTATTCATACCGTGTCAAACAGTTAAGCCGCGGTCTCTTTGCCGGTTCTCATACAAACACCAGAGTTAAGCAACATAGACCTCTGCTGGAAGGAGGGCGGGTGACCGTTCCCCTCCACAACACAAGTTACGGTTGGTTAGAGCAGATTGCAGGGTTCGAAAGTTTGTGCAACAGCTTCGTTCTTCTGGTCAACTGCTCGGTAGTTGAGATTAGTGGAGGAACCTATATGACTGGTCAAGTTACACAGGTTTTTTCGGATGGGAGGTAAAGACCCTGGGTACTTTACAAACATACAAGTTATATAGTATCAATATAACTGGTTTAACTTCTCTCCTAAAAAAAAAGAGAGAACATGTTATTATTGTATCCGCTCTTAGTCAACGGTGGATGCAGGGTATTACAGACAAAATAAAACAACAACACATTTATCATGTAATATTTTAATGTCAGCAAAATGTAAATTAATACTCAAATGCATAGGACAGACATTGGTTTTCAGAAACAATTTTTTTTATATAAAAAAACCACTACAAAATTTGAAATCTTCATTGTTAAGACACTTGAATTTTTTTTAATAATGTAGTCGACATGACTTAACTTAATACATCTGTATTGGTTCACGACTTACGTGGTTGATTTGACGAGACCTTACTTCCGATTTGTATCACTAGTAGTAGCAATGGTTATAGGCTAAGAACCGATAACATTACACCCCCCCGTCAAAAACAAATGCTACCAATATAATAACTGGTAATACGAAATATGGTTACGTCATTACGTCGAAGTCTACTACGCAATGAACAATAACCATTAACAATAATTTTTGGTCAAACTTTACTTACACGAGCAAAATATTGCCCGCAAACGCGTTGCCGCCTCTATAATCGATACACTGCCGTCGCAATAATTGATACACTGCCGTCGCAATAATCGATACACTGCCGTCGCAATAATCGATACACTGCCGTCGCAATAATCAATACACTGCAGTCGCAATAATCGATACACTGCCGTCGCAATAATCGATACACTGCCGTCGCAATAATCGATACACCGCCGTCGCAGTAATCGATACAATGCCGTCGCAATAATCGATATATAATCGGTGGACACACGTTTCTCGTCGGACACGCTTACGACGACTTTCGAAAAAACCGACGTGGCTGGCAATGATCGGCATTGCTCAATTTAGTAATCTGTTCTACTTTTCAATGATATTGCCCACAAAAGAGTCGACCAATGGGTGAACGGTATAATGCGTCACCACGACATTTCCTACCAATAGAAACAAGGACTATATTTGAAATCGAAGATTAATACATATAGCTCACTAAACACTGCTGTTGCCGGCAATAAAGATTGCTCGTGTAAGCGCTACTCGGAAAATTAATTAATTAATTAATGGTATTAATTCAATTGATTATTTGTATTAATTCAATTAATTATTTGTATTAATTCAATTAATTATTTGTATTAATTCAATTAATTATTTGTATTAATTCAATTAATTATTTGTATTAATTCAATTAATTATTTGTAATGACGATTAATTGTAAGTCCATACACGACTGTCGGAGTACAAAACGAAACGCAACACTAAAATGGAGTCTAGATGTAGCCTCGTTTTTTTTTTCATTTACCGGTACCATCTACCTGCAGTTCAACTTTATATAAAACGAAAACCTTGTTCATCAAAATACAGATAGCAGTAGCAATTCCATTTTGAAAATAGCATCGCATCCGAGAAATGTTATCTGCGATAAAAAACCACACACCCTAGTCTAAATATAAATAGAAAACAATGATGATAATAATAATAATAATAATTAATAATAATAATAATATATATATATATATATGTTGTTTATATAACAGAATGATGACGCTGGTAAAATTAATGATGAAATGCGACGATGGTGGCAATACAGTATATGCTTACAATACAAAACAACTTTATACGGTACATACATACAAAAAATGAATAAATAATATTGTTGTCAATTACTGTAGGCCTATATGTAGATATATATTTCACGGTTTCAATCGCTGTGGGAATATAAGACAAGAAATAACAATTATGCTTTTAGCGTCAAGAAAACAAAGTTGACAGAAAAATATATATATAAACCACACACACAAGGACTTCCCCACCCAGTACATAGTAAACTGACCCCCATAATTAAATTCACTAAAATATACATTTAAATACACTCGTTAAGCGCGCTTTTATTTCGTTCACCCCAGTTCCGATCGCCGTAGGCCTACATCGCTCGAGATATACCGACTAGCAACGACATCGCGAGTGAATTTTAAAAGTTAATTTCGACATCGAGTCTCGCCGTGTCGGAAATGCCAAACGAAAACGCCGTGTCGGAAATCATTTTCTCGGCGGTATTCGTCGGAGAATAAATCGCCGGCCGCTATTTGAGCAACCAGTCCCGCCTGCATCCCCAATTAATAGGCGGCTTAACCGCCTGGCATATATTGTTACTTGTAAATGTCAGTTGTATGTCGTTTTATCATGTTTTATTTTTATTATAATATGGGAAAAATAAGACATCGATATACGATTTCACTTAAAAAGTATCGTCAAAATGGCATCGATATCGACCGACATTGAAAAAAAATATCGTTGCTTGTCGCAAATCCCGAGCGCCGACCCACATCGTTTTGCACGGAGCTCTGCTGCGTGGTTCGGCCGTTAGTTTCTGCGCTAGTTATGACGGGAAGGTCGTATTGTCGGGTATGGAATTGGAATTTTATTAACTTCTAGTTTTCCATGTGTCTTTGCTAAGAGGTTAAGATAAAACACGATGCACCAATCAATCTGCAAGTCTATTTCTGAAGATCGGCTGTATTTGATTTACATAGTAATGTAATTTTGTTTTTTAGTAAATGTAATATAATTTAGAGTTGAAGGTAATCAATACTTCTTATACATCAGGCAGTAAAAAATAAATTAACATTTCACATTTTATCGAATCGGTAACAAAAGATTGCCTTTTTTTTATAAGATTGCTATTACCTTCTATGGAAATGCCACCAATCGCAATTTATCTCAATACAGAAAAGGAAAATATAAAATAGTGTTAGTTTTACATAAACTCCACACCCGACAAATTCGGGATTTCGTTTCTAGTTTTCATTGTATCGTGTAGATTTCATTTAAAAACAAGGATTCGTCGGAAACAAGTAGTACAACCGTTTGTATTACCACCAGACATGTTATTATCATAAATATAGTAATGCTAGTATTTTTTCTTTATAGAGGATATGCAGATTTCTGTGCTGTCATTCGAAACAAGGCAGTGGTTTTGGTCGCCGTACCCGGGCTCGCAATCTTATCCGTCGCCATTACGTAGGGCGTCGATAAAAATAGGACGAGTCAACAACTCGATTCCGACGCAGGTGCGAACAGGGCAAGTCATCGTTAACTTACTTTCCATTCCGTCTTAAATGCTACTCAGGTGGTACGTTACATTTACGCCCAAAGACCACGCCCAGTCGTTGCTTTAACAATTCTCTAACACCGCGAAACCACGTCTGGCACAAAACATTAAACACGACGAGCCGAAACATCCGACGGAAACCACCGCCTTGTACATATAAATTATTTAATATCTCCCTGATCTTGATTCGAGCTGGCGTACTGGGCTAGCATATACAATAATAACCTGATTCAACTTAACAATTAAAGTTACTTACATTAATTTAGTAAGTAATGTCAATATAAAAATCTTATACTTATTAGAAAGCTACTTACATACTAGACCTATAATAGTAATTTAATAATTATTATTAATAACTAGGTATATCCTTGTTTCACTACCGTAGATACAACACTAAACCCATTTTCTTCCTTCTTATGACATGTCTCTTTACACACTGGTATTTACATAATATATACGGCAGCGTTTGGAGTATATTGTTTCTATATAGGCCAGCGACGAGTTAGTAGATTGGTATGGGGGAGGCGTACAACAAACGACTACACTGCAGCGCTGCGAGCGTTCCGGCCACCGAGCACTGCCTGCTAGAAATAACCGAAAACCTCTCTAGAAGCCAATGCACTAATTATTATTGGGAAAATATCCATCGATTCTAAAGAAATCAAGTAGTCTTTTAAACGACTTAGAAAATTCGTATTGTTGAAATTGTGTATACATACAATATTCAGTGACCGTTGGCCGGATCGCTCGCAACGCTCTCTGTGCACTTGTTAAAAACGGAAGAGGAAAAGGGCAGAGCCAGTCGGAGGAGAACGGGAGACAGAAAACTTAACATTTACTATATAACTAATATTCGATGCAACTGAAACTATTACGTGTAGCGTGAACGCATCGGGCCGACAAGAGTTCGGAGAGGACGTTTTACGTGGTTCAATAATAGCGACGTTGGCACCTCTGTTTTTGCGAGGGGGCAAGACGCGAGAGGTTGCGCCAACTGGAGACAAGAAAAAAAAAATATGACGAGCGTACGTGTGCCGACCTAATAACCCTTAAACCCAGGTGTCTTATCTACTGTACGTTGACTTTGATTTCGTCAGATCGAAATAGGACCGAAACGGGTCCTGCAAGGTGCAAAACGTATTCGATCGCGAATGTCAACCGTACGTAGATGGGTTTTCTCTTCAGGGAGGTCTTCACCACATGTTTGCAACCTTCAAGTAAACTGTAACCAATCCACTCGTTCTCGGTTTCATAATATGATTGTGATCTTTGATCGTTGAAACACTCGTTGTCCCTACTATGGTGTGAGAAATGTTACCTACTGCCCAAGGTCCACTAGATCGCTAGTAGCACGCGCGAAGTAAGGACATCTAACCTATTTCAATAATGTTAAAAATCACATGTTATGATATTCAAATGGGAGAATCATTCAGAAAAACAAATGAATTGATCTGTCAAAACAAATTATGGGCCAAAAAGGCAAAATAACTATCAGTAATGAGATTTTGTCTTCACATTCTATATATATTTTTGATGGAAATACTTTACGCCTAAGTTCACATTATTGGTGAGGGTTATTTAAATAATAATGCGATTTTTGTAGTTGGATCCAAAATGGCGATTTTGGATCTCATTAATGACCGTGTTTTGGAGTTCGACGACACCCCGCCAGGGGATTTAGTGGACCTTGCTACTGCCAGGACTTCAAGGTAAGCTGTTGTAATCCACCCTCTTAATTCATACAATATCAACAACATTTTTGTGGACTTCGTTCGAATTGTCACCGCCATTCGAGCGATCGACGTCACGGACACTGTCTTCGAAAGGTAACGTACGTAACGTCCAACTACGCCAAATCCGTTTGCGATTCTCGACGGATAAAGAGTCGGGGTTCGATATTTAGAAGAAAAAAAATCGGATCGGTTGACTTCACTAACAAATGACGGCGCGAAGTGCGATTCGTACCGATCGAAGATCGCGAACGGCCGCAGTCGCCCCGACCAAACGAGAACGCTCTCCCGCATTCAGAGCGAGACTGTAATAGAAATTAAAAATCTGCTCGGTCGACAACACGGGTTCGAAATACACTCGGTGAATCTCGTTTATCGAACGTCCGTCCTATTCGGTTATTAAATCGATTCACAACGTAGGATTTAATAAGGGAGGTGCACGTTTAACGACAGTCAGACCAGTACTTTGCCCTCTGCCAGCACGGCAAACCAATCTCAATAAGCTACAATAGATAACTATAGGCCTGTGTGTTTGTACATATTGCTATTGTTTTGAATTTTTTTTCACTATACTGTATACCGTAAAAAAAATACTCCATTGTACGCTATCTACTTTAATCGATCGCTTTGCGACCGTAGTCGGTGGCGAGTAGTAAATTACATACTAGTGTTTCTGTACAAGTGGGGAAAGATGAACAGCTCGAGAAATACATAGTCTCCCTGGTAGCGTGTGTTACGGAGATTGCTGCGAACGCCTTAGCTTACTTCGATCGCAAACGTCTAGAACGTGACGTGCAAGTGTTTTTCCGACTACTTTTACTCTTACGACGAAACGTTCGGGTGTTCCCGCGAAACATTCCGAGGATTCATCCGAGTAGGCGGTTTGTCATCGAATTCAATTAGATCGAGACGAAAACATCAGCAGAACGTTGCGATCCGGCGGGGAATCCCCACTTTCGGGTACCTTAACCCGTCGTTCGCGACCGGGTGAGATGTCGACCCGTGGCGATCTGTACATTGGGTCAGAAGTCGACAGCGAAACGTCGACCTATTTGGCGACAATTTACGTAGGACCGAGAGCCGACGGCCGGCCTCGGGTCGGGAGTCGACAGCGAAATGTCGACCCGTTTGGCGACGATCTACATCGGATCGAGAGTCGACGGCGAGACGTGGGTCGACGGCCGGCCTGTAGTCGGGAGTCGACAGCGAAATGTCGACCTATTCGGCGACGATGATCGAGAGTCGACAGCGAGACGTGGGTCGACGGCCGGCCTTTAGTCGGGAGTCGACAGCGAAATGACGACCTATTCGGCGACGATGATCGAGAGTCGACAGCGAGACGTGGGTCGACGGCCGGCCTTTAGTCGGGAGTCGACAGCGAAATGACGACCTATTCGGCGACGATGATCGAGAGTCGACAGCGAGACGTGGGTCGACGGCCGGCCTTTAGTCGGGAGTCGACAGCGAAATGACGACCTATTCGGCGACGATGATCGAGAGTCGACGGCGAGACGTGGGTCGACGGCCGGCCTCTTATCACGCCGAGTGGAGCCGCCTGTAGGTCTCGATGAGTTCGCTGGCGGCCACCGTGGTGGGGGCGCACAGGTAGGCCGTGGCCCCCGCCCCCGACCCCACCTGGACGAGGCCCCCCGCCCCCGCGCCGCCCCCCGCCACGTGGTGGAGGATGTTGGGCGCCAGGAGGGCGGCGTTGTTGATGGTCGTCAGCGGCTGGCTGTTGGACAGGATGTGCTGCTGCTGACCCTCGGTGAGTCTCGAGAGGAGCTGCTGGGCCTCGGTCACCACCTCGCTGCCGGCCATGCCGTGGTGCAGCTGACAACACACAGACCAAACTCGGTTACGCCTTCGTAACACCTACTCTCTTTTTTCTCGTGCCGACATTTATTTTTTTTACATTATTATTATTATTTTTTTTATTTTATTTATTTTATTTTTTTTAATGCTTTTATTAAACTCCAGAGAGTACGACGCCAACTGTGGCGTAACATAACCAGCATACCAACATTACAGCATTACAGAGTAACATAATTACAGTCGAAACATTTCGGCTATGAACAAGACGAGATTAATGATTAAAATGAACATTATCAGCGTACAGAGTACATAATTGCACAATTCCACAAAGTGTGTTTCGATAAAACAAACAAAAACGAAAACAACAAAACATCCAACAAATATCACATCATGTAGTACATAAAAACAATGATGGTCGCATATACATGCCCCATATGTCACTGCATTTAACCAGTTCAGTGGGGACTTTCCCTCGCGCTTGCCGTGCGCGTAGTAGCGACTTATTTCCTCGTTCGCTACTTGCGGTCGGTCGGTCGTAAGACCTCCTTCTCTACAAACACGTGTTGCTGACAGCATTTCAATACATGTAGTTCTATCTAGCGGAAAAAGATTGAACTAACTTCTTTGCAGAGAGTGCGGGAAAATTTTAAAGCGACACTCGTCACGGCCACTGTGGGAGCGATTTCAAAATACTTATGACGAGATATTACGTCCACCAAGGCGCTACTGGGATATAACCGGCGTGACGGAATATCTCGTCATGACCACGAAACTGGTTAACAGTAAAGAGGATGGAAAGAGTTTGCCGAGAAGAATGCTAGAACTGGAGATTCCAGGTAGAAGAACGAGAGAAAGACCACGACAAAGATGGTACGACAAAGTGAGGAAGGATGTGGAAATGCGAGGAGGCTACTGGAATGTAGTTGAAGGGGAAGAGTGGTGGCAGGATAGAAGAAGACGGAGAGGCTTATCTTCAATGCTGACCCAACGCAGAGTTGGACGTGGAGACAGATGATGATGATAAATTCTACCTGTAACCTGTACAATTACTTACTCGCTTTATATACTTAATTCTCTAGTTTAGGTTAGTTCTAAGAATCTGAACTGATATGTAATTTGCCCTGTGAGGGGTGCAAACATGTATGTCTAGCTCATCAATCTGTATATTTTGTAACATGTAAATATAACAAAATGTATGTACTATATAAGCCCAATGTATATATCTAGATATAATTTATAAGTTATCCGAAAATCTGACAATGCTCACGTTACAATACGTGTACTCGCTACAGCATCTTATGTAAAGAAATAAATAAAATAAATTCACATTTAGATTTTACCCACTCAGTAACGAAACTGATTTTCAGTGGGGGACTTTCATTTAAAGCGACTAAACCAACCCTGTAGGCTCCGAACACCATCGGCGAGTGAGCGATAACCAATCAAAGATCGATATTTCAAATACGAAACATATGAATCAGTGATTGGACAGAGCGAACACCTACGGACAGATGTCAGAATCAACAAGGCCGATTCAGTAACAACTTTGAATTTATTGATTGCTTTGTTGCTGGGACGGCTCCAAAGTCACCGTTTACTTATTCCTAGACGAGAAGTAATGGAACTGAAAACAGTTGCAAATAAATACAATGCAGTACAATAGGGCATTAGCAACACCAAAAGACAACAATGGAACAAATGAATTGAACTGATGGACAAACAATCAGCTATCAAAATAATAAAATTGCAACCATAGAAATAAAAACAAGTGTAGCAATAGTAACTGCTCGCCATTTATAACTTTTAATGATAGACAACGACTAAGTGAAAGTTTTGTATGTGTATTTGTATGTTTTTGTTTTGTTTTCCAAAATCAGAAGACATTTTTTTTTTGACAGCTTG
This sequence comes from Isoperla grammatica, assembly GCA_945910005.1. Lineage (NCBI taxonomy): Eukaryota > Metazoa > Arthropoda > Insecta > Plecoptera > Perlodidae > Isoperla > Isoperla grammatica. The sequence continues at coordinate 33,967,481 of OX246747.1, forward strand.
TTGTTTGTCCATCGATTCAATTCATTTGTTTCATTGTTGTCTTTTGGTGTTGCTAGTGCCCTATTCGCGTTTAAATCCAAAGTGGCTGAACTCTGGCGGACAAATCGAGAACCAGTACAGCCGGGATTAGGCCATTATCACATTAGGTTCCGAACTGACAATTGCAATCGTAAACAATGAGCCAATAACTTTAACTATATACAGTAGAACTGCCTTTGTACGTTTCGCTTTTCTACGTTTTTTACGTTTCTACGTTTTTTTTACGAGGTCCCGGCGAAGCCTTATGGCATTTATGCATAATTTGTTTCTTTAATACGTTTCCCAATATTACGTTTTTTACGTTAATGCGTTTCAAAAATCAGTCCGTCACGGTAATTAGATCCTCTGGTACGTTTTCTGTGTTCTCATAATCGGTTTTTCCGGCCAGCCAGTGAGTCGAATTACAAGGTGTTATTGTTCAAGCGAGGCCACGTTAGTCATTCATTCATCCCAGTTCTGCGAAGCGCCCCCCCCCCCCCCCCCTCCTTCCCTCGCTCAACACAATGCAACCCAGCCGCCAGTGAGTGCCTTGACCTTGACCACAGCTGCATCTCGTTCCACGGGGGGAGGGGGGGGTCTTTGAAAGGGTCTTTTATCTACGATCTCCGATCTCGGCTGCCGGCACTGAGGTTATTTACCTGCTTACCATAAATAACAAACCCTCCTCCAGTGGTCCTCTTTACAAAAGGCTTTTGTCAAACTACATAGTTAATTAAACATACATTGCCCTCGCACTTCGACTACTCTTATTGTCCTAAGTATAGAAAACAATATTTTTACCCACTCGAGTTTTTTTTATAATCCGTCATCACAGCCTAGTCTAGCTGCATGACCTTGGTCGCCGGGCCTCGCTTACGACCCTTCTTAGATAAGAATGGTGCCGGGGGGGGGGTATGGCAACAAGAGCGGCTTTGTAGGCAGAGGCTAAATGTAAACACCATAATAAGAGCTTTTACAAGATTTAAGATAATTCCTTTGTCATATCCTAGGGCTAAGTGTTATTGTATGAAAAGACAAATGTGAAGTATTTCAATAGTGCGTTTTTCCCGTTACCACGTTTTTTGTCTCGGGTCCCTCGAAAACGTACAAAGGAGGTTTCACTGTATTTGTTTCTTCTCTTATTAGTTATTATTATTGAATTTATTTCCTAGTTGCATGATTTTAGGATTTTCAGCTGGTCAAGTGTGATTGGAGAATTGTAGATTGCGATTGCAATTGGCGACTCCAACCTACGATTCCAATTGCAGTGTGGTATGGACTTTAGCCGTGCGTTGTTTATCCCGGCTCGGACGGTCATGATCGTCGCGACGGTGGCGCCCCTGCGTCTCGGTTTAAAGGCGAATACAGTACAACACAAGACAGTACGTACGGTATAGTGTTGCTTGTGAGAAGACAGGTAGCTCTTGGACGCACAAGAGATGCAATGCTAAAAGATAGTGCCCTATACGGTACAACACGAGACGGTACGTACGGTAGAGTGTCCGAGGTTCCTGTGTTGGGGCGAGAGAGCGGCTGCGTTGGCCGGCGCCTTCTTGTGTCGTTGCTTGTGAGACGACGGGTAGCTCTTGGACGCACAAGAGATGCAATGCTAAAAGATAGTGACCTACACGGTACAACACGAGACGGTACGTACGGTAGAGTGTCCTAGGTTCCTGTGTTGTGGCGAGAGAGCTGCTGCGTTGGCCGGCGCCTTCTTGTGTCGTTGCTTGTGAGAAGACGGGTAGCTCTTGAACGCACAAGAGATGCAACGCTAAAAGATAGTGCCCTATACGGTACAACACGAGACGGTACGTACGGTAGAGTGGCCTAGGTTCCTGTGTTGGGGCGAGAGAGCGGCTGCGTTGGCCATAGCCTTCTTGTGTCGTTGCTTGTGAGACGACACGTAGCTCTTGGACGCACAAGAGATGCAACGCTAAAAGATAGTGCCCTATACGGTACAACACGAGACGGTACGTACAGTAGAGTGTCCTAGGTTCCTGTGTTGTGGCGAGAGAGCGGCGGCTGCGTTGGCCACAGCCTTCTTGTGTCGTTGCTTGTGAGACGACGGGTAGCTCTCGGACGCACAAGAGATGCAATGCTAAAAGATAGTGCCCTATACGGTACAACACGAGACGGTACGTACGGTAGAGTGTCCGAGGTTCCTGTGTTGGGGCGAGAGAGCGGCTGCGTTGGCCGGAGCCTTCTTGTGTCGTTGCTTGTGAGACGACGGGTAGCTCTTGGACGCACAAGAGATGCAATGCTAAAAGATAGTGCCCTATACGGTACAACACGAGACGGTACGTACGGTAGAGTGTCCTAGGTTCCTGCGTTGTGGCGAGAGAGCGGCTGCGTTGGCCGAGCCTTCTTGTGTCGTTGCTTGTGAGACGACGGGTAGCTCTTGGACGCACAAGAGATGCAATGCTAAAAGATAGTGCCCTATACGGTACAACACGAGACGGTACGTACGGTAGAGTGTCCGAGGTTCCTGTGTTGGGGCGAGAGAGCGGCTGCGTTGGCCGGAGCCTTCTTGTGTCGTTGCTTGTGAGACGACACGTAGCTCTTGGACGCACAAGAGATGCAATGCTAAAAGATAGTGCCCTATACGGTACAACACGAGACGGTACGTACGGTAGAGTGTCCCAGGTTCCTGTGTTGGGGCGAGAGAGCGGCGGCGTTGGCCACAGCCTTCTTGTGTCGTTGCTTGTGAGAAGACGGGTAGCTCTTGGACGCACAAGAGATGCAATGCTAAAAGATAGTGCCCTATACGGTACAAGACGAGACGGTACGTACGGTAGAGTGTCCCAGGTTCCTGTGTTGGGGCGAGAGAGCGGCGGCGTTGGCCGGAGCCTTCTTGTGTCGTTGCTTGTGAGACGACGGGTAGTTCTTGGACGCACAAGAGATGCAATGCTAAAAGATAGTGCCCTATACGGTACAACACGAGACGGTACGTACGGTAGAGTGTCCGTGGTTCCTGTGTTGGGGCGAGAGAGCTGCGGCGTTGGCCGGAGCCTTCTTGTGTCGTTGCTTGTGAGATGACGGGTAGCTCTTGGACGCACAAGAGATGCAATGCTAAAAGATAGTGCCCTATACGGTACAACACGAGACGGTACGTACGGTAGAGTGTCCGAGGTGCCTGTGTTGGGGCGAGAGAGCGGCTGCGTTGGCCACAGCCTTCTTGTGTCGTTGCTTGTGAGACGACGGGTAGCTCTTGGACGCACAAGAGATGCAATGCTAAAAGATAGTGCCATATACGGTACAACACGAGACGGTACGTACGGTAGAGTGTCCTAGGTTCCTGTGTTGGGGCGAGAGAGCCAGAGCCTTCTTGTGTCGTTGCTTGTGAGACGACGGGTAGCTCTCAGACGCACAAGAGATGCAATGCTAAAAGATAGTGCCCTATACGGTACAAGACGAGACGGTACGTACGGTAGAGTGTCCTAGGTTCCTGTGTTGGGGCGAGAGAGCCAAAGCCTTCTTGTGTCGTTGCTTGTGAGACGACACGTAGCTCTTGGACGCACAAGAGATGCAATGCTAAAAGATAGTGCCCTATACGGTACAACACGAGACGGTACGTACGGTAGAGTGTCCGAGGTTCCTGTGTTGGGGCGAGAGAGCTGCGGCTGCGTTGGCCACAGCCTTCTTGTGTCGTTGCTTGTGAGACGACGGGTAGCTCTTGGACGCACAAGAGATGCAATGCTAAAAGATAGTGCCCTATACGGTACAACACGAGACGGTACGTACGGTAGAGTGTCCTAGGTTCCTGTGTTGTGGCGAGAGAGCGGCTGCGTTGGCCGGCGCCTTCTTGTGTCGTTGCTTGTGAGACGACACGTAGCTCTTGGACGCACAAGAGATGCAATGCTAAAAGATAGTGCCCTATACGGTACAAGACGAGACGGTACGTACGGTAGAGTGTCCGAGGTTCCTGTGTTGGGGCGAGAGAGCGGCGGCGTTGGCCGGAGCCTTCTTGTGTCGTTGCTTGTGAGACGACGGGTAGCTCTTGGACGCACAAGAGATGCAATGCTAAAAGATAGTGCCCTATACGGTACAACACGAGACGGTACGTACGGTAGAGTGTCCTAGGTTCCTGTGTTGGGGCGAGAGAGCCAGAGCCTTCTTGTGTCGTTGCTTGTGAGACGACGGGTAGCTTTTGGACGCACAAGAGATGCAATGCTAAAAGATAGTGCCCTATACGGTACAACACGAGACGGTACGTACGGTAGAGTGTCCGAGGTTCCTGTGTTGGGGCGAGAGAGCGGCTGCGTTGGCCACAGCCTTCTTGTGTCGTTGCTTGTGAGACGACGGGTAGCTCTTGGACGCACAAGAGATGCAATGCTAAAAGATAGTGCCCTATACGGTACAACACGAGACGGTACGTACGGTAGAGTGTCCTAGGTTCCTGTGTTGGGGCGAGAGAGCTGCGGCTGCGTTGGCCGGAGCCTTCTTGTGTCGTTGCTTGTGAGACGACACGTAGCTCTTGGACGCACAAGAGATGCAATGCTAAAAGATGGTGCCCTATACAGTACAACACGAGACGGTACGTACGGTAGAGTGTCCGAGGTTCCTGTGTTGGGGCGAGAGAGCTGCTGCGTTGGCCACAGCCTTCTTGTGTCGTTGCTTGTGAGACGACACGTAGCTCTTGGACGCACAAGAGATGCAATGCTAAAAGATAGTGCCCTATACAGTACAACACGAGACGGTACGTACGGTAGAGTGTCCGAGGTTCCTGTGTTGTGGCGAGAGAGCGGCGGCGTTGGCCATAGCCTTCTTGTGTCGTTGCTTGTGAGACGACACGTAGCTCTTGGACGCACAAGAGATGCAATGCTAAAAGATAGTGCCCTATACGGTACAACACGAGACGGTACGTACGGTAGAGTGTCCGTGGTTCCTGTGTTGGGGCGAGAGAGCGGCGGCGTTGGCCACAGCCTTCTTGTGTCGTTGCTTGTGAGACGACACGTAGCTCTTGGACCCACAAGAGATGCAATGCTAAAAAGTGCCCTATACGGTACAACACGAGACGGTACGTACGGTAGAGTGTCCTAGGTTCCTGTGTTGTGGCGAGAGAGCGGCTGCGTTGGCCATAGCCTTCTTGTGTCGTTGCTTGTGAGACGACACGTAGCTCTTGGACCCACAAGAGATGCAATGCTAAAAGATAGTGCCCTATACGGTACAACACGAGACGGTACGTACGGTAGAGTGTCCGAGGTTCCTGTGTTGTGGCGAGAGAGCGGCGGCGTTGGCCATAGCCTTCTTGTGTCGTTGCTTGTGAGACGACACGTAGCTCTTGGACGCACAAGAGATGCAATGCTAAAAGATAGTGCCCTATACGGTACAACACGAGACGGTACGTACGGTAGAGTGTCCGTGGTTCCTGTGTTGGGGCGAGAGAGCGGCGGCGTTGGCCACAGCCTTCTTGTGTCGTTGCTTGTGAGACGACACGTAGCTCTTGGACCCACAAGAGATGCAATGCTAAAAGATAGTGCCCTATACGGTACAACACGAGACGGTACGTACGGTAGAGTGTCCTAGGTTCCTGTGTTGTGGCGAGAGAGCGGCTGCGTTGGCCATAGCCTTCTTGTGTCGTTGCTTGTGGGAAGACAGGTAGCTCTTGGACGCGAACCCCTTGTTACAGATGTCGCACTTGAAGCTGGCGGGGTCCTCGTCGTGGCTCTCCATGTCTGGGGACCGACCGAGAACAGACTCGTTTTGATAATGTTAACACTTTATTTTCGAAAAATTTTGTCAAAAAAAAAAATCTTCAATTTTTTTTTTTTTTTTTTCAAAAAAATTTTCTTTAAAATTTTTACACCAACACCAAAAAATTTGAATATTTCTTTGACAATATGTAGCAACAAACTTTAAGTCTAGAAGCAAATTTTGTTTTGAAATAAGTATTCACATAGCGTACGATTCATTTCAACAGCTCTCTCAATTTCAAGAAGGGTCCATGTTTGAATGAAATTTTTCATCGTATCCATCGGCCCTCCATGTCTGAATTGTATAGCCTACGAAATCACATCATGAGAATGTTCAGAGGAGAGGAGGAGGGGAGAGCGGAGAGAGAGGGGGGAGGTTACATTAAAAAATCTTAAATTTACCATTAAACATTTTTTAGAAATAAAAAATAAATTTTCCAATAAATTAATTATTTTATAGTTAACATGAGGGAGGCGTCAGGCATGGCCAGCCGGCTTCGATGTACCTAGGGGCCAGAATATGATGGGATTGATTTCCTATCCCCTACCCGACTTCATTGTTGGACACAGGGAGCAGATATAAAAAATAAATTATTATTAAAAAAAATGAATATTTACATTTTTTAAAATTTTTTTTTTTTACATAAATCTAGGTTGAAAATCAACCCGTGGCGTAAGGTAGGCTACGTACCGTCCCCCTGGCCCGTGTCGGCGTCCTGCCCCCCGCCGCCGGCGTGGCTGCTCTTGTGCACCATGTAGTAGTGCTTGACTACGAAGCTCTTGCCGCAAGTCTCGCAGATGTACGGGCCCGCGATGCCGTGCGTCTTGCGGTGCTTGTGCAGGTTGTCCTTGCGCGAGAACGTCTTGCCGCAGAGGTCGCACGCGTGCGTCTTCTGGCCCGTGTGGCTCACCTGCGCAACACAATCAAAAATTTCAAAAAAAAAAAGTTTTCCAAATTTTCCAAAAAAAATTGCAATTTTACAAAAATTTTTTTTTTTTACAAATTTTACCTCCTGGTACCTCTCTCCTTTTAATTCGGTCTGAAAACTACTTCCGACTAGCCGACAAACGCAATGTTTTAATGTTATATAAAAACAATTCGTTGGACTGTACACTGTTCCTTGTCAAGATTAAAAATTAAAAACGCGATATTTATTTCTTCGAGTAGGCCTACTGTTTGGCACTCTTCCACTGGCTATTAACAACGAAGTAAGTTGTTAGTTAGTGTTTGGCACTTCAAGATACAAGAGATGCAATGCCAAAAGATATGGCAGAGGCAGAAAAAGAATCCTATCTCTACTCCAATTTAGATCCAGTTTACCTTTCCTAGGCCTAGGCCTAGTCCTAAACCAGCAAGGAAGAACTCCCTAGCATGCTTTTCTTTATTTTATTACTCTGAGGCTCACCTGGGCCTAGGCCTCTGTCATCTTCAGCTTCACTCATGGTGCACAATAAATGAAATTAAAATAACCCTGGAACCGGAAATGCTTCTGCAAATGTATTTCTACAGAAATACAGGAGGCCATGTTCAAAAATGCAAGTCAGTAGTCGGCGGAATGGTGGGAGGTCGCATTTCCGGTCTATCGAAAAGGCGGGATATTCGAATGTTCGAATACTTCGAATTTTTTCGAATAGTTAGTATTCGAGTTTCGAATCGAATCATTTCCTAAACTATTCGTCAAACTATTCGAAAAATTCGAATATTATTTATAGCTAAGTAGTAGGGATGGTCGAATACTACTTCCCTACTTTTCCCTACTATTTAGCTATAAATAATAATAAACATTTTTAAAGTAAAAAAAAAAAAAAAAACGGTTCCACTTAAGTGAAGCCGGCCGGCGCGAGAGACTGACCGCGTGCCTGACGAGGTGTTCCTTCCTGGAGAACGCCTTGCCGCACGACGTGCACACGTAGGGGCGTTCCCCCGTGTGCAGCTTGCGGTGTTGCAGCAGGTGTTCCTTGCGCTTGAACGGCTTGCCGCAGATCTCGCAGGCAAAGTTTCCGCCGGCGTCCGGCGGGCCGCAGCTCTTGTCGTCCATCTCGCTGGGGTCCACGATGCACTGGTGCGTCTGCAGACACGAGCGGAACGTTCGACAATTCGCACTTTTTTATTTCCACGCTTTTTTTTTTTTTTTTTTGGTACCGAGGCTGTTCGGTTCACCCACCCTGTGGAACACCCGACTTCAGGGTGTTAAAAATGCTTTAAAATGGTTTTGAAAATTGTGGCAAAAGAAAATCAAATCACGTATCTCTCTCTCTCTCTCACGCACTCCCTCTCACTCACTCCCACTCACTCACTCACTCTCACTCCCTCTCACTCACTCACTCACTCACTCACTCACTCACTCACTCACTCACTCTCTCTCTCACTCACTCACTCACTCTCATGCTCTCTCACGAATGTTTCGTTGTTCCAACAAATATTGCCGTTTTGTTCTTTATTAGGTGTGATTGGGTTGTTCTTATACTATGTGTCCAGCAACATCAATCACATTACAATTGAATAACGAAGGACATTCCGAAAAACGGAATTATTGATTGCAACATTCTCTACTCACCAAATTCTCTACCTGGGATGACATATTTTGATACAGACATTCGGGACAATTTCAAACAAACTTTAAAGCAATATAAAGAAACAGACGGAAACCGGGAGTTCCGCATGCTAGGTGTGGACAACACACAGCGGTAAATACTCATTCTTAATTTTTTTTTTTTTATATCTGCTCCCTGTGTCCAACAATGAAATCGGGTAGGGGATAGGAACTTAATCCCATCATATTCTGGCCCCTAGGTACATCGAAGCCGGCTGGCCATGCCTGACGCTTCCCTCATGTTAACTTCCTCCGGCTCCTCCTCTTCACTTTCTTCTTCCTCTGCTCTTTCTACAAATTCTGTCCATACTTTTCTATCTTCCCACCATCGTTCCTGATTGACCTCCTCCCAAGTTGCATTTCTTCTTTCCACGTAATAATAATAATAATTATAATATAATAATATATATATATATATATATATATATATATAGGCTATACATAATACATACAATAATAATTATAATATAAATAAATAATAAAATGATTTTTTCCCCCATTTTACTACCCTCCCCCCCCGTCCCCGCAACTCCAAGCGGGGACCGCCGGCCTCACCTGGAACTCGTCGAGACTGAGGAACTGCTTCTGGCAGCGCTCGCAGTTTATCCTTGTCTGTAGAGCGTTCTGTAGGTTGATGGTGGGCGCGTCTATGATAGCCTGGGTGTTGGCGTCTATGTTGACCGACTTGATGCGGAGGAACTCGCCGATCTGGGCTATCGACGACCTAGAGACCACAACGCTCGATTTAGTCGCGCGTTGTCGCTACCCGTAACGATCGCCAGCCCCATTAAAAATTTGTAAACAAAAAATCAAAATTCTTGATTTTTTTTTTTATTAAATGTTTGTAATTTTTTTTTTCAAATATTTTGAACTAAAACTTAAAATACCATTTATTTAATTTTTTTTTGTTAAGATATCAAGATTTTTTAAGCTATTGCATGGACCTTCATGCACTGGCCACTACAATAAATAAAGTAAGAACTTTGAATTTATTGAGTGCTTCGTTGTTGTTAGGACGGCTCCAAAGTCACCGTTTACGTATTGCTAGCCCAAGAAGTGATGGAATTGAATCCATATTAGAAGATAGAAAACGTTCGCCCGAAGCGGGATTTGAACCCGGGACCTTCTGCATTGGAAGCAGGGACACGTTTAGGAAAAAAGATTTTATGTTATATAGTTATGTAGTTTGTTTTGTTTTTGTTGTTATTGTTATTTATGTTTGCATTATTATTAATTGTTTGCATAGCTTAGTTTCATTTAAGGTCCTCCTTTGTAAATCAGTTTTTATAACTGAATAGGATAGACATTAAATAAATAAATAAATAAATAAATAAATAAATAAATAAATAAATAAATAAATAAATAACTAAATAACTAAATAACTAAATAACTAAATAAATAAATAAATAAATAAATAAATAAATAAATAAATAAATAAATAAATAAATAAATAAATAAATAAATAAATAAATAAATAAATAAATAAATAAATAAATAAATAAATAAATAAATAAATAAATAAATAGGCCTAAATAAATAAATGAATAAATCGGTCTCACCTGGCCACGTCCACCCTGTCCTTGCCGCACGTGTAATGCGCCGCCAACAACTGGTTGTCGGCGGTGAACGTCAGCGTCGGTTGCTGCTGCTGCTGTTGCTGCTGGTGGTGATGATGGTCGTTGGATAGATCGCCCTCATTGTCCGAGCTGTCGGGCGTCTGCAACATACAACGCTGCATGTTTACGAGGGTCGCCCCCCCCTCCCCGCCTCCGTGCTGCTGTTGTTCGTCATCCTCTCTCGCTTCGTTGTTGTCGACGTCGGAACTCTCCGGCGTCTAGAATCACAAGCGCTCGACCGTTCACGCGACCGTCCGGTTCGTTAGTTCGTCGTCGCGCGCGCGACCCGACCGACCGTCGGATTGTCGCGGTGACCGACGCGAGCTCGGTCGCAAGGGACCCGTTTCGGTACGAAAATTACGGATGAGATATCAGGTCTGTTCGTTCTGTCTACTACAATGTGCGACAGTACTACAAAAGCGTTCGTTCTATGGAAGAAGGCGCTTTGGTAGTAAGTTGGCGCTGCTACAAAAGTGTTCAATTACGAAATGGTAGCTGCACTACAACTCTACTGAAAGTGCTCCTACTCGAGAGGTGGAGCGCTTTCAGTAAAGTTGTGGCAGGTTGCAAAAAGGCGCGTAATTATGGATGGAGAAGTGTGCAAGATTGCTTGTGGAGAGAATGGCCCAGAAATAGTGGATGGCCATTACATATTTGATAGTCCAAAGAGTTTTATGCTTAGTATACATTTTAAATTTATATAAATAGTGTTTTCTACACTCTAGGCCTAGTGGATTGTCCCAAACGTCTCACCAATGAGTTGGCCTAGGTCTAGGCCTAGGCCCTACTGTAAATAACAATTACTCTCGCCTTTCGAGTATAATAGTGTGATACTTGGCCTGCAGGGACATTTTAATACTACTATTCTATGAAATATTCTATTCAGTAGCTCTAGGTTGATGCTGGTATCTCAAGGTAATTGAGAATTAATTTGCCGCGCAACAAAATCCACTACAAAACCGTTCGTTTTTATAAACTACTCCAATGTGCTACCAACTCCTATGACGTCATATGCCTTTGCTCCAACTCGCCTCCTGCAGTGCGACTGTTACTACAGAAGAACTAATAATGGTAGTGGTGCTGCTGGTGGTGGTTAGAGTTTATTAAATTTGTCACAGGGTTAGCAAATTATTGTTAAGGCCCGGTATTTCAATGTCCAGTTAGTGGAAAATAAATTTAACTGCCAGATACTCCAACTTCAGTGTATTTCCATCGTCAGTTAGCCTAACTGAAAAGTAAATTTGATCCTATCTGACAAGTAAACTAACTGATAGATCGGGTGTAAGTCAAGTTTTAAATAAATAGGAATGTCGTAAAAATTGTGATTTTTACTGACGTCTGTTTGATCCATAAACTAGGTAGCCTAGTGTTGTTTACATTAGTGATGACATCGGATACCCTGGAACTGGTTCCGACTTTTCACACCGGTTCTATTTTTTTCGAAATATGCGAACTACTTATGAGAAAGGGATGGTGTAGCGGCGAGTCTGCACGCGCTCTGCTGTCACGTAATACGCACAGGCACTAGCAGGTCGGCAGCCGACACGCGACATTCAAGTGGTGTTGACTTCTTTTGGATTTATTTTGAGTTTAGACCGACAACATAAGTACCTCGAGTGCTAAAAGGGCCTATTCATCCTTTGTTAATGCTACAATAATACTATTTTTGTTTCAACAAAATGTTATTTAAAATATGTAATAAATAAATACATAATTGATTTATTTGATTTGATAATTATAATTGCATTTCTTTTTGGTGTAACTACATATCAGCACCTTCTTCTTTTCTCAGTCACAGTCGGCTATACTACGCCCATCCCATTACCAGATTGCACAATTTGGGCAACGCGTGTTCAAGGACGCGCGCATTGTTCGAACTTTGCCGAATCATATTAAAGGGCACTTTTGACCTGCTGATTGTAAATTGTAACTTAAAAAAACAAAAAAAAAAACAGAAAAATTAAAATCACTAGTACCAACTTTTTCCCGCTCCGGAACCAGTTCCGGAGCGGAGGAACCGGTACGAAATTTTTGGACTCGATGTCATCACTAGTTTACATTCACAATGTTTTGGTTGGATGGACAGAGGGGGGGTTAGCTGTTTAAACGCAATCAGTTTATGGATTTAAACGTTCAGGAAAATAGATGTTTCCCACACGAAGAAGAAGAGGCCAACGTACCTGCTGCCTGCCGACGGACTTTGTACCGAAGTCGTTCTCGCTGCACTGGGTGCTTCCGTCTTCGACCTTTGACCCCTCGACGCTCCTCGGGTTCGAGTTGCACGGCTCGTAGCTGTATCGCGCCTCGGCAGCCTCCACCACCGTCGCCTGGGCCTGCGCGCCCATCTGCCGACCAGACAGGACACTCCGACGTTAGCGACACACGCTTGGTGCTACCGACGACACTACTCTAATGCTTTATTACTATTAGGTAGAGACCTTTGTAAATGGTTTTATTTTTTAGCATATTTCGTTTTATTAAATCCAAATTTCGCTGTTGAGCAGTAATTTCAGCTTTTTGGCGGTGTTTTAATTTTAATTTACAAAATCTAATTTGTATCTTGCATTTTAACGTATGTGGCATGCCTACATTGTCGCAGGTAGGTCTACCATGATAGTAAAAAAGGAAATGGAAGGTAATACAGTCAGTAAGGATTCTACTTAGCCTAATACTTATGGAATGAAATGCAATTTTTAGTACCCGAGTATGTTATTTATTGATCAATCATCTATTTTTTTAATAAAAAATGTGGGGTTTTTGACAGAAATTCGGCGATTTCGCGTCAATTCAACAGCTTCAGTCTTTTTCGTTTTTATAACAGTAAACTTATGCTATTTCGCGTATACACGGGATTTCGTTTTATTTCGCGATTCGAAAAGACTATTTTTGGACTCACAACAGACTGTCATGCCAACATATTTCAATTGCTGCACGTTCTAAGTGATTTCGCATTATCGTGCATTGCGAAATACAAGGATCTCTACTTATTACTACAGTAAACCACCAGTTATACGATCGTCGAGGGTCTGGCTAATGCCATCGTATAAATCAAAATATCGTACAACTGATTATTGATATTTACAGCCAAAGAACATGTGGCAGCTATAAAACAAATTATGGGTAGTGGTATGTTGTGGTCGGGGGGGGGGGGGGGGTTAGGGGTTAGGCCATAAACTAGTCACATCAGTAAATGATTGAATTTATTGATTATAAGAAACCTTTATCTTTTATTGTTTTTAACAATTAACATAATAATATTGACACATTAAACTAATCGTGGTAAATCTATTAATTTAATATAAAATGGTTGACTGCTATAATGAATTCATGCACGCTTATAAATGGCCTACAAGAAGAACTCATAATATCGTGGATCACGGATCACGTATCGTACAGAAGCCCGGGCAGCGGGAAACACGGCTCGCGGCTACTGATGCTGCATCGGCCGCCAACACGTAGCGCGCGAACGCGGTGAGTGAAAGCGACCCGTGAGTCACGCATACGCTGCGTTGCCGTGTCACTCACCGCTCGTATCAGGGAACAGATAACTTTAGCAGATAAGTTAGGAATTCTTTCAGAATAAAACAAGATTATTTTGTTTTGCGTTTTTTTGTCCTAATTTAAATTGAAAGTTAATTTAGAGCAACTCTTTAGACAAACAAGGATTCGCGTGGCACTGGAATGTCAATACGATGACACAAAGACAGCTGTTCTGCCTTGCTTCATCCACCCGCTACCTGCTTTATTGTGGGTTGAGTTGGGTTCGGTTCGGCTGGCGCATGAATGGGGGGGGGGGGGGCTATACAGAACATCCTCCCCCCCCCTCAAATCACTCACCCGCCCAGTCTGTGAACACCAGCCGCTGACAGCGCTCGATACCTACCATAAATCTACAACCAATAAAGCCGTCATTCGTTTTCATTCATACTTAACAAGCCTGCGGTAGTCTGTGGTCGGAAACGGTGCTAGGGTTGAGGGGGGGGGGGGGGGGGCTCACAAGTTTCGTCGGCAACAATATAAGATCAAGCCAGCAGAATGGCCTGCCAGATGACTCATTAGCGCACGGCGGTCCAGACCGCTTTTGTCAAACGAGATATCGTATTACTGAGAGTTCCATACTTGCCTGGAGCTAAAAATACATCGTATAAACCCAAATATCGTATAATCCGATATCGTATAACTGATTGTTTTATTCATAAATACACTAAGCAAGTTGGTGGGGACCAATCGTTTTCATCGTATATGTACAAATATCGTACAACTGAGCATCGTATAACTGGTGGTTTACTGTATTAGGTTTAGAGCTGTACCGATTCCGATACCGAGTCTTGAGAATCGGCGATTCTTCATGGTATCGGTAGAATCGGCCGATTCCGATTCTTGGCCCAATATTACCGATACCAATTCTTTTGAATGAAGCGCCCGAAAATTTCCATTTCCGTTCAAATATATCGATTATCGAGAGTCGAAGTCACTATTCGTGTGCACCAATCACGAAGCGACTTGCTGAAATCGACAAGTCGATTGGCAGCCATGTTGATTTTAGCGTGGTTCCGGCGCAGTATCACTACCGAATAATAGTTTGTATTAAAGAATCGGTATCGGTGGAATCGGAATCGGCAGAAAATTGGAATCGGCATCGGAATCGGCAAAAATGTGGTATCGGTACAGCTCTAATTAGGTTATTATTATTGTTGTTACATTTTGTTTAAAATTTATATTTACAAACACGTGGAGGAGAGAGGAGAGGTAAAATATATACCGAAATGAAAGATTTTTTCATACGAAATGGGCGGGCATTTCATTTGCCATTTCTCCGTGTCCCTACGTATGGCCTACGGTGTAAATAAATAAATAAATAAATAAATAAATAAATAAATAAATAAATAAATAAATAAATAAATAAATAAATAAATAAATAAATTCACATTTAGAGTCTACCCACTCAGTAACTAAACTGATTTGCAGTGGGGTACTTTAATTTAAAGTTACTAAACCAGCCCTGTAGGCTTCGAACACCATCGACGAGTGAGCGATAACCAATCAAAGATCAATATTTCAAATACGAAACATATGAATCAGTGATTGGACAGTGCGAACACCCGCGGACAAATGTCAGAATCAACAAGGCCGATTCAGAACACCTTTGAATTTATTGAGTGCTTCGTTGCTAGGACGGCTCCAAAGTCACCGTTCACTTATTCCTAAGCCAAGAAGTAATGGAATTGAATCCACATTAGAAGTTAAAAAACTTCTGCCTGAAGCGGGATTTGAACCCGGGACCTTCTGCATTGGAAGCAGGGATGCTAACCACTGGACCAACGAGCAACGACCCCCCCGCGCGTACGTACCTGCAGCTGGCACTTGTACTGTTGCACCCGGGTGCCGTCCTCGTCCGTGACGATCTGTATCCCGGCCGCCTGCACGAGACTGTTGAGTCCGTCGGGCAGCAACGTGGGCTGCTTCGACTGGCCCTTGGGCGACGGCTCGGGCTCCGACTGTTGCTGCTGCGCCTTCTTCTTGCCGGGGCTCTCGTCCTTCACGTACACCTGCGTGCACGCATCACGCACATGTGATTTAAATATTATTTTAAATAAATACATTTTTATTTAGAATCGATTCTCAGTGGGAGACATTAGCCTATACAATCTTAGTAATCAAGGGCGGATTGCAGGGTCGAGTTAAGAATATGATTTGATTATGGGAACTAGGTATGGAGTTTGTTCTTCTTATGAAAAATAGCATTTGATAATAATAATAATAATAATAATAATAATAATAATAATAATAATAATAATAATAATAGGTAGTGTCTTTATTTTTCCTTTTTTAAATAAAACAATCCCATAGCAACCAATCCTATAGGCCTACTTAACTTGACAGTTGTCTGTGCATAAATACCGCCCTAAACGTGTTTCGTTGCTATACGGAAAGTGACCTTTGCTGTGAGTACCTATGACAACTCCAACGACACAGTTTACACATGCCAATATACTGGACCCAAGATTACTTTGCTTTTGCTTTCGTCACATCCGGAGCAGTCGTAGCCAACCAGCGAACCGCCCGAGACACTTCCGGGCCAATACCGATCACTGATTGGCTATGAACCAGTCGCCTGTGACGGAAGCATGTGTAAGGTAGTCTTGGGACAACTATACCACGATTCATGTTGAGATGGATTGAAGCCAATTTTCTTTTCGATTAAAAAAAAAGTTTTTTTTTAAAAGATGGGAATTGAACTTGACGCCGATAGTGGGAGACGTCGGCAACACACTACTGTTATAAGGGTATTACACTATAGCTGATAGGAGAAACAATTGAAACGGTTGGTCACTTCTTACCTATGTATTTATTTTCTCACACAGAGGTTCCCCTCCACTCACACAGAGTTCCAGCCACACTCACACAGAGCTCTCAACTACACTACTCGACGTATTATTCTACGTATTAAATCATGAGGGGGGGGGGGGGGGGGGGGGGGGGGTAAATTTTATTTTATTACATTTCCTTCTCTTTCCTTTATTGTCAATTTTATTCATTATTTAGCTTAAAAAATTGATTTCATTTTACTTCAGGGCATTTTATTATTTTATTAGTTTATTTTATGAATTGATATTAATTTATATAGATGCCCACTTATTAAATCTTGGGGGGAGGGTTGCCTCTGCCACCGGGCTATAAGGCCCAGACGCAGAAGAGAGAGCTACTACTACTATTGGCGGGCTCTCACCGCCTTCTAAATATTTGATAACACTACGCACCTTTCCCTCGCGAGTGAAGTCGTCCGAGTAGCGCAGCGAGGTGAAGTAGCTCTCCAACATCGCCTCCGCGTTGACGCACGACTCCCGAAAGTCGTAGAAACTCTCCAACTTGTCGACGCAGTGGCTGCAGATGATCTTGGGCAACGAGTCATCTTCGCACACCTGTCGATTCGGTACAACACACTCGTCACAACACGTCTGGGTCAAAAACGCTCGTCCCTTCAGAACGGGGATGGATGCAAGAGGAGAAATGGAAGGGATGAGATCAAGGAAAACTGAGTAGAATGGGAAGAAACAACAAAAGGGTGTTGGAGGAAGGAGGGAATATGCAAAGGATGGGACAGGAGGAAGGAAGGAAGTAGAGACTCTCACCACCGGCGCCCAGCCAACTGTGAGGAGGAGAACAACAACAACAACAACATATACTTGTGTCCATTCAATTGAGATTTTGTCATAGCTTGTGATGGGGAAAAAAATAAACGCGTTTAAACGGCTGACCGTGGCGGGGGCGATCGACTAGACCCCGCCCCCCCAACCAAAATAAAAAGGTTTAAATTCTGATTAAAAGTAGTCCCAACACTTCACAAATGAAACAAAATATCACATCGGGTTATGTAGGCTACTGCAACAAAGTCAAGCTTACAGCTACAAACGTAGAGTTAGGGTAGTCTCCTAAACATCTAAATGCTAACATAAAATTATTAACTTGTGGTTAACCCTCCACCCCCACACAAACGATGATTAGTCAATGGAATTCTAAACGAGAGTATTTTGTGTTGATAACTAAACGAAATGTTCAAGAGGTTAGATGCTTATCCTAAGCTTTCACCCCTCTAACTGAATAAGGGAATGGTGAGGGCTAATTCACTGTAAAGGATAGTGCCTGCCTAGGCCTAGGCCTAGCCTAACTATGGGCAAGTGTGTGGAGTGCCTAAGCTAAGTTCATGCTTATACCTTATTGTAGACCTTGGCCAGACTTTCAGGGGAAAAAATAATATGACAAAGGTCTAGGCCAGGCTAGGCCTAGGCTTATAGGCCAAGTCCAGGCCTTGTGCCCATTAAGCTGTGTGCTGGCTAGGCTTAGGCCCTAAGCTATTTATGTAGGCCTAGTGATTCTAGGCCTACGTCCATTTATCGAAATTTCTCAGGAAGATTGCACCAACATGAACCCTGCCACGCAGTATTTTTGATCTAACCATAACCTTAAAAGTAGGCCATATTTGAAAAGTAGGTCTCGAAAGTCCATTGCACTGTGACTTCTACTTCAATATCATCAAACCCAGGTTAGCCCCACGACGACTAACACTCGTTAAACCTTCGACATGAAACGTCGAGGGTATAACTACGTTATGCTAAACACTAGAAGAAGGATGTATCTGTGTTTTGACTGCAAATTGAGTACGATAAATGGTCAAGAAACTTACCTGAAGTGGGAGACAAATCTGTATTTTTGTTGGGAGTTGTCTTCTGCGCCCTTCTTCACGAAAAATGTGCATCTTGGTTCCTTCACTTGATGTACACAAACGACAAAGTTCATAGTAATTGACACGTCTATAACCTGCCATATTGTCCGGTAAATACACACCTGGCTCGAAAATTACACACAAATAACACAAAATAGCAATAAAAAATTATAGAAAATACATTTTCATCATAATAAGCCTAAATTAGGCTACAGCTATGACGTAGACGCTCCTTATTGCGATTCGATTACATAGGATCGAATTTTGTACATTCCTCTAATTATTTCGATAGAATCGAGCTTCTACTGGATCTACTCTCTTGCGGTGATACGAACAACTAGTTGAAATGTCTGATATGTCTCGATTTTGTGGTCCTTAAATTTATTTATTTATAATTATTACTTTTTTATATACCTCCACTCCAATGCTCAATAAAATTAATATATTTGTGACTAATTTGTGACGTGACGAGAAAATCATAATGTTAATTCGCGAAAAACTTTCAAATTTCCGCCTTTTTGGTTTTAATGAAGACCAGTAACTTGAGGTTCAGAAGCGCATTCCCATATTTATGTCAAGCTGGAATTGGTGTTAATGTTTATACAATTATTTGTTGTTTACATATTTACAGCGTAAAAATATGTAGGTTATTATAGCGATACCTTTAAAATATTTCTGTAGTCAATAGTTGATATAGCTTACAATATTTTGTGTCCAGTTTTAATTGTGTACAGTTTTATTTTGGTTCACAATCGTAGGCCTACCAATGGGGATGGCGTGTAGAATCAATAAAGGGTGAGTGACAGCTCGAGTCTAAATTGCTTTTACTCTTATATTTATGTAAGTAAATGACTATATTTCGTACTTTTAATGTAAAGGAAGTTGGCTTGTAATACTCTAGTGTGTACTCAAACCAAAGAGCTCTTTTGAATTAACTTTCCTAAGTATACTAGTGCCCAGCCTAGGCCATACATGAGCTTTTTCTTTTGTTTTTGTTACTGCCTAGGCCTAGGCTAGGTGTTTGATGTATATTTGTGTAGACCTAGTAAAGCACTAGACCTATGCCTACCTAACCTAGTTACTATACAAGCTAAGCCAAGACCTTGCGCATAGGATTGCATAGGGCTACCTACATCTAGGGTTAACCCAAGTGTAGGTCCCTAGGCCTAACTCTAGATACCTAGGCATAATATATTGGTGTTTAACAAAATATGTAGGCCTATGCTCAACGGGGCTAGCCTACATGGCGAATGGCTGTCAAAATAGATGATCACATGCTCGGCATAAGCTAGCCCTATTGGCTAGGCTAGGTCTAGGCCTACTCTTACTGACGGGTAGGCCTAGGTAGATCTAGGCCTAGGCCTGCACCAGTGGAATTGTTAAGCTCCCCCTTATTCGCTCCATACAAGAGAAGTTCCCCCTTGCGCTTCCTATGTGGCAGACAACAAATAACATTGGAATAGAAATCTTCTTGCAAGGAGAGTCCTCACGGAGAAGGAGGCCTATGTTGTGTGTAAATGGACAAAAATGTAATCACATAATGATTTCAAACACTTAACTATCAAACACAACACAACATAGTGATGCAACAATGAATGAGTGAAAACCCTTTGTCGTACTGTTAAATAAATGACTCCATATCTTTTGCATATACAAGGTGGTTCTTTTGTGCTAAGTCTAGGCCTACCAACCTTAACGAGCCACACTTTTCGTGACTAAGCGACTGTCGTTAAATTTCTGTTTCCAGGTGCTTATCAACGCAACTTGCTATGGTTGCGGTGCGAGACTATGGACATTTGTAACGACGCGATCGGGAACAATGACGAAACCGACGGCAACTCCTCGACGAGCGACCTCGAGAGTCTAACCCAGATCATCCCCGAGTACCTGGTTTCCGTCAAGCTCGAGACGTCCGAAAACAGCAACGTTTCGGAAGCCGGCAGCGTCTGTTCGCCACTAAACAGGCCCGACAACGTCCTCGCGGCCGCGAGAATGCAAAACAACCCGTCGAACGTGGGCCACCGTCCGCCCCCTCCGGGATTCAACAAGCCGTCGATGCCCGAGTTTTCCGCGTGGGTCCACTCGGCGAGTCCTCCGAGCGCCGCCGAGAACCAACACTCGGCCTACCTGGCGCACGAGTCGGCGACGTCCAAGATGGCGACGAATCCGAACCTGAAGGTCGCCAACGGCGGCATCGGCGGACTCGTCAACGGCGACGTCTGCGACTCAAGCACGTTCCTGAACTACGTGCTCAACCAGCAACGATCCAACGGCATATTCATGTTCGACCACCGTCCGTCGGGAATGGAACCGCCGCCGTCCGCGACAGGACAGAACTACGCAGCGGCGAATACGAGCTGTCAGAACTGCAAGACGACGGCACCGAGAAACGCGGAGGGCGCCCTCGCTTGCGTTACCTCGGCGACGTATCGCGACGCTTCGACCAACACCCCCGTCAAGTATTGCGGCGCCGAACGTGACTACGAACCTAAGGTAGGCCTACTAGGCTACATAGCCTAATGTTTCTTTCCATGTACAATGTACATTCCTTCTATTTGAACCTATTATTCTTATTAACTACTCTGTAGGCCTACTAGGGATGTCAAAAATCGTGTATTTCACCAAACGTGTACTCGCCGTCCACAAAAACGTGTACACGTTTACACGTTTACTTCTACAAGAAGTACAATCTGTGTTTACATTTTTATAGTAGGCCTATATAGTAAACCTGATACTCAATGGTCATTACATGTTCACTGCATAATAATGTAGGCCTACCCCTCCAAGGAAATCAAGAGGCATTCAAGAAGAATTCAGCAGGTTGCACACTGGATAAAAATAGCATTACATATAAATCGTTTACTTCTCAAGGAAAATCGGTAAACGTGTACACGTACCATCCCTAAGGCCTACGTAACTTGTATATATGTTAGATAATAATAATAATATTATTATTATTATTATTATTATTATTATTATTTATTTTACAACATCAGAGTAGGCCTACATTGCATTACATAATGTAGGCCCTATAAACACTACAAGTACATGTGTCTGGTGCTGAAAGGAGGCAGAAAGTGGAACCACGTTCCATCCACGTATAGTGTCCTGCAACCTTCTAAAAATCTAAATTAAGTGAAATAGCATACATAGTACACTGTTAATTCTAGGTATGAGTGAGTGATATGATGTGTGAGGCTGCGTTAGTGTCGAATGAGTGAAGATGGGTATGAGCATAAATAGGTGATCTTCAACTCAGTTCCAACTGTGTCGGGTTGAGTGGTGGCTCTCCACCTCCATATTCTAGGGCATGAAACTTGTAGATACTGAGCTTGCCAGACTCGGTGTTTCCTCTTCATCAGCCTCCTCCTCATGCGTTTCTACACCAATTTATTCCACTCCTTTCTGTCTTGATCCACAGTTCTACTCTTGCCACTTACTCCCACGTTTTTCCCTGTTTTTCAATGTCTTCTTGAATTATTGTTCCCCACTTCTCTCTTTCTTGGCCTTCCTACTTAAATTCTTTTCCCCTCCTCTGCCCCTTCAAAATCTTGTCTTGGGATCCTCCCTATTTCCATCCTGCATGTTGCATATATAGCTACTCTTTATTCCAACATCATTTAGTTGGGTAAAGGGGTGTTTCCACCATTGATCTTGGGCATCCCATGAATCAGTATCGGCATGCCAAGCTCGAAACTTTATTTTCTTTATATAATAAGAAAAATATAATAAGAAAGATTGTCAACAAAACCAAAATAGGGTAGTACTAATCAAATTGAATTGAAGGTCATTGAAGGTAAAATTGAATCGAAGGTCATTGAAGGTAAAATTGAATCGAAGGTCATTGACTCAGGTAAAATTGAATTGCAGGTTATTGAAGGTAAAATTGAATTGAAGGTCATTGAAGGTAAATTTCAATCGAAGGTCGAGTGCGTCAAGTGCTGCAGCAAGACCAAGACGTCGGAGACGCCGCCGACTACAAAGAGCTTCTACAGCCAGCTGGGCCTACAGCCGCACAAGGGAGGCGGAGGCAAGCTCTACGACGCGCCGTGCAAGCGTTGCGGACGGCCCAACCCCGATCCGAACGCCTCGTCGTGCGGCGGCTGCCGGGACGCCCAGGCAACGCCCAAGGCAGCGTCGCCGTGCAAGTGCGTGCGCGACTGCAGCTCGGACTGCGTCAGGAACAACCGGCGGCTGCACTTCCTCGACGTAGACAGGCCCTACACGTGCGAGATATGTCTCAAGAACTACCCCAGCGAGGGGGCGCTCGTCAACCACCTCAGATACCACAAGGGCGACCGGCCGTACCAGTGCGAGACGTGTAACAAGGTGAGAGCTGTGTTTAAGATAAGATAAGATTTTTATTCTTCATCAGACAAGGTATATTAAGTGAGGAAAGGATCCAACAGCTTACCTTCATGTAGTAAGATGACGGATTTGCGAGTTTGAAGTAGCCTACACATAAAAGACATAATACAAAATATAACGAGACGTTTCGACCGAGGTCTTGCTCACTCGAGAGAAGAGGTCTTGCTTCTCTCGAGTGAGCAAGACCTCGGTCGAAACGTCTCGTTATATTTTGTATTATGTCTTTTATGTGTACTTCAAACTCGCAAATCCGTCATCTTACTACACGAAGGTAAGCTGTTGGATCCTTTCCTCACTTAATATACCATTCCAGCCGAATGGCACCTACTTTCATAACCTTCATCAGACAAGAATCATAGAATGTAATACAGTCAGTCTTAATCTCTAAGGAGATGTGCGAAGATTTAAAGGGGTGAGTGCAGGTTATAACTAAAATAGAATAGGTTAATGGTGATACATGATGTGATAATAATGCAAAGACCCATTGCAAATGCAATTATGTAGGCTAATTAATGTATAGCCCACATAACTACAACCACAACAAGTCATTACATGTACAATACATAATTACATTTAATTTATGGTAGGTACAAAACATTATTTAGAGCATATGAACCTTTCTCTGAATTCTTGGTACATTACGTGGTAGTCTAGTTCTGCTGCCCCAGAGTGATTCCCTGTTTTTCGTGCGAGTGTGATCGCTCCCAGCCAGGGTAGAATTGTAGAATTGTTGTTTTCAAACGGATTTATTTGAATTGTCGAATTGTATCGGATTTAAATCGAATTATTTTTCTAATAGAAATCATCCTGATTTAAATCAACAAAAAAACTAACAAGTAGTATTTTTCACTTGTACCTAAAATTCATTTTATATCATTTGGAGCTATACAACTATACTATCACTAATTAATTTACGTATTGCCCTTTCAAAATACTAAATTGTAATTTGTGGTAGGTATTAGAGCTATTATTATTATTAGTTTTTTTTTCTGGCAGTTGCAATTCTCCAGTCGATTATCCCCTGTTGAGTGAAACGCTTCTTATTGTCGAATTGAAAAAAAAAACTACAACAACAGCATCCCGTTAATCGATGTATTATTATTAGAGATATGTTATTTTAGCATTTTAGGTTTTAGATGCTAAATTGGTCAATTATTTATTGGTTTCATTTTTGAAAACGCTACAAAATGCTAATTTTACAAACAATAATGTGTTCCCATTCCTATTGAGATTTAGTAAAGAAGTGCATATTAACCCCTTAAGAAGTTAAATGTTACAACTGAATTGATTTTAACTAGTACCTGTTCATAATTTTTTATTAGAAGTGCAAGAAACCCCCTGATGTGTACAATGTTTTGACAGAAAGAAAAATATAAATGCTACAAAATGCTACATTTAAAATAATTAATGCTAAATTTAGAGAACATTTAAGCTAAAAAGACGTGTCTCTAATTATTATTTATTACTATCCCGTTGCGCAGGCGTTCGCGACCAACTCCCACCTGACGACGCACAAGCGGACCCACTCGGGAGAACGCCCCTTTGAGTGTCCCGAGTGTTTCAAGACGTTCTCGGACCGGTCCTCGTACGTGAAACACTCCCGCACCCACGGGCCGGACGGAGCCACCGTCAAGAAGTTCAAGTGTCCGGTCTGCGGCAACACGTTCGTGGACTCGTGCGGCCTCAAGAAGCACATACGGATACACACGGGTGAGTCCGGGCGGGGGCTGGGGGCTAGAGAGATGTTTTATTTATTTATTCATTTATTTTTATTTTTATTTATTTATTTATTTATTTATTTATTTATTTATTTATTTATTTATTTATTTATTTATTTATTTATTTATTTATTTATTTATTTATTTATTTATTTATTTATTTATTTATTTATTCATTTATTTATTTTTTTTTTTATTTATTTATTTATTTATTTATTTATTTATTCATTTATTCATTTATTTATTTATTTATTTATTTAAATAAGTAATAGTTAGAGGTGTTTGAAAATGGTTTTATCTTTAAAAAAAAATCGTTTTATTCTAAACCAAAATGTGGTGTTATTTCGGTGTTATTTTTATAATGGAAATGGAGAAATCAGGAAGTTTTGAAGCAACGGAAATTTTCACTCGCTTCACGCCTCTTTATTTTGAGCAACGCTATCTACCAGCAACACTGCAAACCACTTTTCCATCGGCCAAAATGTGGTTGGTAAACAGTTTGAGACTAAACTGTTTAAGCGACTTAGGGCGCTTTCATAGCAACACGGCAACACGTTTTTTCCGGACCGGCAAGTCAGGTGAACCAATCAGGGGAGGCACGGCAAGTTTCTGATTGGTTCACGTGATCTGCCGGTCCGTAAAAAACGTGTTGCCGTTTTGCTATGAAAGCGCCCTTAGGGTCAAAAGTAGTAATTAGGTTACGGTACGTAAAATATGCAATTTTTACTGTAAATAGTTAAAAATGCTGATAATGGTGTTATTTCGCTATTTCAATACTCAATTCGCGTTAGTAAAATAATATGGTGTTATTTCGCGATTTGATTCCTTATCCTTCATGGCCAACATGCCGACATCTGTCAAAAAAAAAGTTCTTACACCACAAATAATGAATTTCGTTTTATCGCGGATTCCGAAAAACAAACGTCTCTAGTAATAGGTTATGAAAGTAGGTGCCAATCGGCTGGAATGGTATATAATGTGAGGAAAGGATCCAACAGCTTACCTTTGTGTAAGATGACGGATTTGTGAACAACCACACCCCCCAACAGCGCCTTGTAAATATTGTATATATATATATTTTAGTCTAGTTTATTTTAGTTGTTTAGTTGACTAGAGTAGTTGCAGTAGCCATTCTTCTCTCGAGTGAGCAAGACCTCGGTCGAAACGTCTCATTAAATAAGTAATAGCTTTTATTTGGTATTTAATGTGAAGAAAGGATCCAACAGCTTACCTTCGTGTAAGATGACGGATTTGTGAACAACCACACCCCCCAACAGCGCCTTGTAAATATTGTACCATATATATTAGTCTAGTTTATTTTAGTTGTTTAGTTGACTATAGTAGTTGCAGTAGCCATTCTTCTTCTTCTCTCGAGTGAACAAGACCTCGGTTGAAACGTCTCGTTGTATTTGTATTATGTTTTTTATGTGTACTTCAAACTCGCAAATCTGTCATCTTACACGAAGTTAAGCTGTTGGATCCTTTCCTCACATTATATACCATTCCAGCCGATTGGCACCTACTTTCATAACCTAATAGCTTTTATTTATTTATTTTCTTAGCTTTCTATACAATCACTCATGTTCATGGCATTTAACCCAGGGGAGTATTAGAATTTGTCATTCGAAATTTACACAATTACATAGGTACATATTTACAGTTTTACAAGGCATCCACATAGGGCCTGTTTTTGTTTGCCTTTCTTACACTGGGTCTTACACTGGCTAGTACAGCAAAATGTCTTTCCCGAGCTAAATAGCCAGTTTAACAATCTCCAGCACTGGCTACACTTGTGTGCTTAATTACATGTGAACGCCATAAAAATATTAACACCGACTTGTACACAGAGGCTATTTTAAGGATTTTTTCCAACTGCACAAACTATCTTGTAAATTAAAAAATATACTTAATCCGATGATGGTTGTTGATAAAAATATATCAATACTTTAAAGTTTAGTGTTATTTTTTGTTTTCGAACAAACACACACAAATACGGTAAGATGCTGAAATGAAAACTAAAATTTAAAATTCTAGCTTTAGAAGCATTTAACAACAAAAACAAGATATCCAACTGTACAAGTGGCATTTCCAACTTTGCAAAATGTATCCAACTGCACGCTAATATAGGCCCTGCTTGTACAAATGGAAAGTGCACAGAACGGGCGAACGAAGCCAACACCGGTAAGATACATCATCATTATCCATCGCCGTTTCCTGCTACTGCCAGGGTCAGCTTGGGTTTCACAACCAAATTTTTCCACCTCTTCCTATCTTCCCACAATCGTACTTCCTCTACTTGCTCCCAGTTCTCTCCTCTCTTCTGTAGGTCATCAGCAATCTTTTCCTTCCATCTCTTCCTTGGTCTTCCCCGTCTTCTTCTTCCTTCGATCTTTTTTTCATATATGTATTCTGCTGGGCATCCTCTCTTCCGTCATCCGTTTCATGTGTCCAAACCATCTCAGCCTTGTCCTTCCCATTCTGTCCCTTAGCTTCTCCACACCAAGCATTTCTCTAATGTTTGTATTTCTAATCCTGTCTCTTCTTGTCTTCCCCACCGTGCTCCTCAGGAATCTCATCTCCGCTGCCTGTATTTGGCTTTCTTCTCTATCCCCCATATTCCAGGGGCCGGATTCACAAGAGGTCTTAACTTAGGACCGGTCCTAAGTCCTGCTGTACCGTATGTGCTATTATAAATCCATGGTAGGCCTACTACACGGCCCAATTGATAGCTACTTTCGTGGAAATCACAGTGAGCTTAAAATATTGCAAGGCGGTGTTTTAAAGTTTAGTGTTTTGTTTTCTAAAACCTACACATTCCAAAAACAGAGAAATTTGTATGTCAAGGTAAGAAAACGATATTTATTTATGTTCACACTTCGAAGTCATAGACGTATTGCCACCATCTTTGAAGAAAGATAAGACCAACTCAGGCTGGGCCTAAATTTTGGTCTCAAATGTTTGTTATTTACTAGGGTTTCTTAGCGACGTCGAGTCGAGGCTATGTGGAGGTCCGTATCAGCCAATGGCATAGTAGTCCTAAAGTTAGGCCAGGCCTAAGTTAAGACCTCTTGTGAATTTGGCCCCAGGTTTCTGCCGCATATATGAGATACACGAGCTACGGTAAGATGTATGTACACGTTCACTTAATTACTCGACGAACGCTCTTCCAGGTGAACGCCCGTACGTGTGCGCCGTCTGCGACAAGGCGTTTGCGACGAGCTCGACGTTTGTCGCGCACAAGCGCATCCACTCTGGCGAGCGTCCGTACTCGTGCGCGACGTGTGACAAGCGCTTCGTGACCAAGTCGCACCTGCTCACGCACGGTCGGGTGCACAGCGGCGAGAAGCCCTTCTGCTGTCAGGTGCGTCTCTCTCTCTCTCTCTCTCTCTCTCTCTCTCTCTCTCTCTCTCTCGAAGACTTTCTTAGCTGCTTTTTTTGTGAGCAAGATCTGGAAAAAAGTCTGATATTTTTACACCATTTTTTTTTTTCTCTTAGAAGTAGAGATGGGATGATTACGATTCCGATTCTACCGATTATTCGAAGAAAATTGGCGTGATGTTTAATTTTTGCACGCTCGCTAGTGCGCTCTCTGTCGTTTAGCGGCAAGCGCTAGCATGTGTAGAAGGCGGTGTACAGAACATCCGACCTATCGATCGATGTATTTGAATCGAATTTTCTTACGTCATCGGCGTGGCGTCTTACTAGCCTAATCTCGCCCATAGAGAAATAAGTTGCTCGCCTGTTGAATGCTGTTGTCTCGTAATTAGTTGTGTCAGTTTGTCACATTTTGAATGCATTCGTAGCAATGTCTGAGTTGTCTGCCAATAAAAAACTTAAAAGTGACGTGTGGCGTTATTTCACGGTAGATGTGGTCAACAAAAGCAAAGCAAAATGCAAGTTTTGCAACGTACTCATTTCGCGTGGTGGTTCTGCTGGAAAATCTCATACAACAACAAATCTTCACAACCATTTAAACAGATTTCACCAACAAGATATGTTCAAAAGCCTAAGCAACAATAGCGATAGCCTATCGCTATTGGCCCATCTTCCTAGGCCTGATGACATCGTCGCCCTTGCCCTAGATGAAGAACTCGTTGATGAGCTTGGGGTCGCGGGTCCCTCTAGGCCTAGGCTTGGAGGATCTGCTGGTCTAGGCCTATGGCGTTTATCATGGCCTGGGCATAGCTCCAGTAGGCCTACGTTTACATCTATAGGCCTAGGCTTAGGCCAAAGTGATGGTTCTTCAACCTCCTCGTTGGATAGTAGCCCTAGGCCTACTTCAGGGCCTAATAGTTTGGTTACTAGGCCTAGTAGTTGTTCAATTGAAAGCAAATTTGAAAGAAATTGATTTTTTAATAATCGGTTGAATAATCGGTAATCAGATCGGTTTTTTAATAATCGTAATCGGTAATCGAATCGGCCAATTTGAAGAATCGTCACATCTCTAGTTAGAAGTCCCGATATTCAATCATTTTTTCGGAATTTCTCTATTCCAAAACTTGTTCAATATTTAATAATACCATGTGTGAACAAATTTATCTACCTCAATTTACTTTGTCAACTTATTTTAATGTTTAAACAAGATTTTAAATTCTTAGATATAACATCTCAGAATTTAAAATCTTGTTTAAACATAAAAGTAAGTTGACAAAGTAAATTGAGGTAGATGTAGGCCTATGTTATGAATATGAAAAAACGAAAGAAATGCTTGTAAACTAAATAATAATGTTGTACAAAGCATGACATGATACTGTTGCTAAGAAAGAAACTTATTTTAGATTAGATTAGATTAGATTACCACTATAGCCTATGGCTGCAAATGGGGCATATCTGCCCAGTGGCAACCTGTCTACACCTTCCCCCCCCCCCCCCTCCCACGCACCCACCCTCATCACTTCATATCCCTCATTCTATTTCTCGCTTGCTTACTCGTCGTTCTGATCCAGGTGTGCAACCGAGCGTTCGCCGACGGCTCGAGCTACCGCCGCCACGAACGTCTCCACACCGGCGAGAACCGTTTCACTTGCGACGTCTGCGGCAAGGGATTCCCGTACGAGACGTCGCTCGCCAAACACAAGCAGAGCCACGTTCCGGGCACCTCCAGCTACGTCTACATGACCGCGTAGTGACCCACTAGAAAGTCCACCGACCTACTGTATCTTCCATTTCAACTTACACAGTTGTAAAATCAAACCTCAAAAGAAGTTGTTGGTGTTATTAGAGACCATAAATGTCAATCGTGCCTTTCTTCCGCAAAGTGCTCACCATCCCTTGTAGTACAGGCAGCTCCATATTGGCCTCCAACGACAGCGCAAAAAATACCTTACTACCCCCACTGTATCAACAAGTAAACACAATTATCTAGTTTTAATTATTAACTTTAGCGATCCTCAAATTCGGTATGAGACTTTAACTTAGATTTTAGGTTATTTATTTCGAAGATAAAATAATCGGAGGTCACTTGATTTTGGAAGCTACGCA
This sequence comes from Isoperla grammatica, assembly GCA_945910005.1. Classification (NCBI taxonomy): domain Eukaryota; kingdom Metazoa; phylum Arthropoda; class Insecta; order Plecoptera; family Perlodidae; genus Isoperla; species Isoperla grammatica. The sequence goes on from OX246747.1 coordinate 33,997,193, forward strand.
TCTACCCTTCTTGGTGGTCGGAGAAACTTTCAACTTGATTGAAGTTTACGACCTCGTACAAAGAGAGCAATAAACCAGCCGCGATTGAACCCAAAATTTGCCGCTGTGCTAGTTGATATGGAAAATACAGTAAGAGAAGGAGACGGCGGCCGGACATTCGGGTTGGACACTTCTCGCCTTCGACCTCGACCGAGCAAGGCCGTAAAACTCGACCCTCCGTCGTTACGGGGTGCGTTTATGTAGGGGCCACACGCATCGGCGTTTTACAAATGCACAGCGCTACACCCCCACTTCCACCCCCCCCCCCTATACTGTAGTAAACGTTGCCAAAATGTTTTTTTTTTTTAACCGTCCTTTACTTTTTAAAAAGAATCACAAGTTCCAACTTGGAAGCGACCTATTCCCAAAACGACAACGAGTTCCGAACAAGAACGGCGTACTTGAAATGTCAGCTGCTGTCATCTCTTCTCGGGACAGAGTTTAGTGACTAATGACAGCCTGTCCTCTTTCTTACTTCGTATATATCGGCAGAAGACCTGCATATGTAACGTACTCCGCCTGCCAAACGAACAGACTCCAGGTTCGCTTCCCGATCGTTACTTAACCCAACTTCGTCAGAGTGTTTTTATTTATTTATTTCCTGGCGCTAACGTTTTGTATATATACCTATTATATTGTGCTCCACCCGCCCACTTCGTACTCAATGACGTAACTACTGACAGAAATCTGTTAAGTTTGCTGGAAGAGTTAATCAAATTGTTCGATTTTGCTGTCTTGCCATTTAGATTTTGTAGGCGTATAACCAGCATTCGCATGTAAATAATGACAATTTAATATTCCTGTGAACCTAGTAAATCGGGCACCCTCTGACACAAAGTTTGTACATACTAGTAGCTAAATGTAGACCACCAACGACAAACGGATAACGGAAGTTCCACTGTTCATAAAAGTGTCGGCAGAACCCACGAGAAGGAAAATAAAAAATTGTGAGAAACATACTACGTATTCGCGTGTTTGTAAATCTGCTGTCCCGATTGGTCTAGCCAAGTCGTGGATAATTGCTGCCAACTGTGTAGTGTTGAATGGAATTTATTGTAAATATTTACCTAAGTCTAATTAGATAGGTACTTTAGTTGATATTTTCATTAGCTTCGTTAATGGTGACGTGTATTTTGCGTGTCGCTCGTTTTCTACTACCGATGAGTTTTCTAAACGAAGCGTTGCATTTCGTTTCTGTTAAGTTGTACAATTTGATCATCCCATTGCCCGTATGGCCATTGGCTACAATCCGTAGTTTCCTATATCGTACGTTGTACAATAGTGTTGGCAGTTTAGTGCTTATTTGGGTATGTGCAGAAGATTGCGTGTGGTGCACTTTATGCAATGCCAGTACTACTCGCGCTTACCCTATATGATTTTGTAAATAAACTAAATGAATATATTATTATATTGAACTATTCGTATACCAATTTTGTACTGATGTTGTCGTACTACATTGTAGGACATGTTACAGTGAATAAATTTAACATATTGTTGAAAATGTTTATAATTTGTTGACCCCATATTCCTATGCCAATATACTGTCCTATCCAAATGGTTTTCCGGTGTCAAACTATGCCTTCCAGTGTCAGTAGTCCCTGAATGTAAACATGCACATTATGTATTGACCAACTGGAGAAACCACAAGAGAAGGAAACATGCCAATTACATGGAATTACTCCATATTTACCACCATGATCGGGTTGCGTAATACTTTTCGATCGACAGTGAGCATAGAAAGGCTTACAGCCCTTGAATATTTTACTTCTTTGGAAGTAATGGATATTCTTACAATAATAAATACTTAATAGTTTACAGTCTCCTTGAGGGGATTTCGGTGACTTTTGGATGGGATGTTCTTTCTAGTATCCAATTAATTTATTTTTGAAGTTGGTTGGGCATCATTTCGTGTACTTTAGTCGATAGAGAAGTTTCCGAAAGGAGAACTTCTTTATCGACTCTACACACTTCTACTTTGTCAAGTTTGCGCAGGGCCGCTCAAATCATAACATTTGTTTACACTCTTGTGTTGGCAGCCATGTCAACCCACAGTTGTGAACAAGCTAATCAAATCAAAACAAGCTCAATTTCAACACGCATTTATTATTATTTTACTCTGGTCTAGGGCCTACATATACCAATATTTTAATCATATGCAGCTGGAGATTGTCGTGAAAAGCATTTTTGGACTTAACGTGTTTGAGGCATATCATTAAATGTAGGCATTAAGAACGTTTTTCACTTGATCAACAACGCACATAACCTCACTTTTCGTCAGGTAGCACAATGCCAGTTCGTGCCAAACCATCTAGGCCTACCACTAGCCATTTGGAAAATGACGGCGACAACAACATTTGGAATGAACTACAAGCATTCATTGAAGAAAACAACAGGGATTCGCCTACATCAAATCCATCACAAGTTGCCCGCTCTGGACTTGCACTAATTAAAAAGTTTCCAACAGTTCGAGAAGCTGTACTTTACCACTTGGGTACAATATTTGATTCTGCTGTTGCCAAATACATCAAGCACATTGAGGTAAGTTAAACTTTTTACTACGGTTACCCTTAAAGCATCATCGCACCATTTCCACATCACAATCCATGTTTGAATGCCCGAGAATCGTTGAGGAAATCAAATTAATTGATCTGTCAAAACTTATTGGTCTATGGACCAAAAAGGCTGAAATAACAATCTGTTAAGTGTCTCTTTACATGAAATCCTAGCCTATGTGTTATTTTAAAGTATTTGCACATGACAATGTACGTACTTACGTAGGCCTACCGTCAGATAATTTAACATACTTCTTGTAGTGGCACGATTTTGGATTGCATTCAATAACCTTACCCAATTAATGAACCTCGGGCTTATTTTCGTTTCGTAGCCTAACTGATCCAACTGTGCTTTCCCCTACAGTCCGACATTGACCACAACTCCGAGTCGTTGTTGACTCGGGAGGAGGAGGGGACGATAGCCGAGATCCAAGAAGTGTTGTACGGCTTCGTCGGTTTCCGTCCGTCGTCTTGGGGTCCGATCATATCGAGATGGTCGCTCAATCTGCTCGGTGAGTTGATACTCGATTAAGAAACTATAAACAGCTTTGCTTGTTGCAGCTTGTTTGTCTCAAATAATGTTCGCTCGAAATGTTTCGTCGTCGTGTTAAAACGTCGATGTTTTCTCCTGTTTAGGCGAGCTGTCCAGCAAGTACGCCGGCGAGTCTCGGGTCTCGATATCGGCCGGGCTGAACGAGACGCTCCAGCTGTGGATGAACTGTCTCGCGACCAAGACGCTCATAGACATCACCACGCGCTGTCTCACCGTCGACTCGGACACCGAGGCCTGCATCTCCGCTCTCCTGGGTAACTACAAACACTTTGTTGCAGGGCTGGGAGATAACGGTTAATTTTGTAAACGTTTATTTTTCCGAATTTTTCGCGTTTAAACGTAACACCCCTCCAGTTCAAAAAATGATAACAAAAAAGTGAATTATAATGTTACGAAAAAACATGTTCAACGAAATAACACGGTTGATTTATTATAATATTCATTGTTGATTATGTTCCCCACCGTTGTGTCCAACTGTCCACAGTCATTTTGACTCCACACACTAAACTATGCCTCGTCGGCTCGTCGAAGAACTGTTACATCGGAAAAATCTGTGAATTGGGTATTGACACGGTTAAACGTGTATGAATGTTTGTACACGTATATTTTCTCGCGGGCGTTTACACGTTTAAACGTTTACACGACTCAGCCCTACTAGAGTGACTCTGCTAGTCGTAAGAGGCGACAAAAGGAGACCCTGTCCCTTAACCCCCCCCACTGTCCCACTGAATATTTCTCCTCCTACTTGGCCCTGCCCACCCTTGTCGGACTCCCATATGACGACCCATGCGACGTACAATGGATCTGATTTGGTTTTGGCTTTATTCTTCATCATCATCTTCTCATCTTCATTATCACCCGCTCATCGTCTCGATTAGCCATTGTTGCACAAATATGAGACGTTAAGCCCCATTAATCAATCAATCTCAAGAAGCTATTCTTATTAGAGCATACAAATGTTATTTGTGTCTCTGATACTAGGCCTATGTAAACACAATAATTGGAATTTTTTTTTTCATGAAGAAGGAGATGAAGAAGATGATGCATCAAGACTGGCAGACTGGTGCTGATTCCTGAATGCCCTAGTATTTGGTGGCAACACCCCCTTACCTGACAATGTTGGAACAAGGTGTACAGATAAAAAAAAAAAAAATGCAGAGAGCGCAACTTCCTCAGCTATTCTTCTTCCTTGCTATCCAATATAAAATGGTTTCCTTTTAAATAAATAAATTCACATTAGAGTCTATCCACTCAGTAACTAAACTGATTTACAGTGGGGGACTTTAATTTTTTTTTTTTTTTTTTCCTTCTTGTGCCAAGATGGCTTTTTCAGCCATTCTTTTGTCTTACTATCCAATATAAAACTGCTTCCTTTTCTGGCCTGCTCATATCATTGGGCAGGGAGTCGATAAAAACCTTGAGGGCAGCACATCTAAAAAGATGTGCCCTGTCTTGTACATCGGAGCTGCACAATTTACACGTTGCCGGTTCTTTGCTGATGTTAAAGCGGCTCAGGTGATGCTGCAGGACGTCATGGCCTGTTGCCAGCCGGAACTGGGCGGTGGCCGTCTTTCTGGACCAATTTTTATCAGGTCCTCTGTTGATCTCTGCCCACCAGCTTTTGGCTCGTAAGGCCTCTTCATATGTGCTTTTGTACGCCTTTTTGATGGCTGTCTTGATCTTGATTTTAGCACCTCTGAAGGACGTAGCCGCAGCTTGTGGAGGAGCAGCTTTCGTAGCTTTTTTGGCCAAGAAATCAGCTTTTTGGCTGCCCAGGATCTGGCAGTGGCTAGGGATCCATTGAATTTCTAGTTCTTTATTCTGCTGACGGAGACTGGCAAGGGAGTTTTTGAAGAGCAGCCATTGGGGGTGGAGGTTCACTGCTTGAGAGACAAATTGGATTGCTGAAGCGCTGTCGCTAAGAATAATAAATTTTGTCTTGTTGAGTGGGAAGGCTGGCACCTCTGCAATTTTTTGAGCCGCTCTGGCGATGGCTGCAACCTCCGCATCGAAGTATGTTGTGCCGACGCCCATCGGAGTGGCTTCCTCGAAGAAAGTGCAGTAGATGCTATAGCCGGTTCTATGTGTGGCTGAGTCGTAGGAGCCATCCGTGAAAATGTGCACCCACTCTTTCAGAGGAAAATACTTTTTCAAGTGTACCTCAGTTAGCGCTTTCAGCTCTTTCTTGTCGAGACCTTCCTTTTTCTCAATGCCATCTATTTTTATTCCTGGTATAAGCTGATTGGATCTATCTGGAAGAGAGGCCGGCAGTGGGACGTCAAAAGGTTGGCGTACCGCGACCAGGAGCTCGGGACAGACTTTTTCTTTCAGCTTAGTGACCGCTTCAGCGAAGTTGGTGTGAGCCATTACTCTTGAGGTTGGGTAGTTGAGCCATTTGTCAGGGTCGAGGCGTGCCAATTTTTCATGCAGCTGGATAGCCCGCTGTTCTCTACGCAGCTGCATTGGCTCGATTTGGCTGTACCATTCCATGGCGTCTATAGGGGTGGTTTTCACTGCACCGGTGATGAGTCGGAGGGCTTGATTTTGGACTCTGTCGATGAGACGGGCCTGGGAGGCGGCGGCTGCAGGGAAAATTTCGGTGCCATATTCGATAGCTGGTCTTACGTAAGTAGTGTATGTCAGCGTTAGGGTATCTAATTTGGCACCCCAGGAAACACCACAGGCCCTCTGCATTAGACGTAATCGTTTTTCACCCTTTTCTGCTGCCTTTTCAAAGTGGAGCTTACCGGTCACTTTTTTGTCAAGGGTAACGCCTAGGTATTTCATCTCATCAGTCTGTTTAATGTTTATACCGTCAAGAGGAATGTTAAAATTAAAAGGTTTATTGCTCATCGTGAAGTAGGTGCAGAAGGTTTTGCTGCAGTTGATCTTAAAACCATGTACCTGGAGCCAGCCTGCAGCAATTTTCATGGCACGAATCATTTTTTGTTCCATGCTGACTGGGCATTTTTCTGTGAAAAATATGACAAAGTCATCAGCGTAAGCTTTGACAGTCAGGCCAGGGATGGAGCGTTTCAAAAGTTTGATAAGCCCATTGATAGCAATTTTGAAAACGGTTGGTGCCGTTATTGTTCCTTGAGCCACCCCTGCTTTTATGGTGCGTGTTTTACTGTGTGCACCTTTGTGGACAACCTTTATTCGCCTATCATTGATAAAGTCGTGGAGCCATTTTATGATGTTATTCGGCACCAAATCATCGATCATCTGCTTGATGGCATATGATCGGTCGGTTGAGTCGAAGGCTCCGGATAGGTCAATAGAGACAGCCAGCGTACTTTTCTGTTTAGAGAAACCCTCTTTCACTGTCTGTACAAGGTAGGCAATTTGGTCGACAGTTCCTGGGTTTTTTCTGTAGCCAGCCTGGTCCTCGTCTATGATGTCGTTACTTTCAAGGAAATTTTCCAGACGGAGGTTGACCATTTTTTCTGCTACTTTAGCAAGGGCACTGGTAAGGGCAATAGGACGATAGCTGGCTGGGTCCAAGGCATCTTTTTCTGGCTTCAAAATGGGCGTGATGTTCGCAATTTTCCAACTTGATGGGACTTGGCATGTCCAGGAACTGTTGATAAGATCAAGGATGAGTTTCCGCGCCCAGGGGCCTAGGTGTTTCAGAAACTCTACATGAATCTTGTCTGGTCCAGGCGATTTCTTGTTGTCTAGATTATTAATGGCAAAGTCAAGCTCCGCGGCATTAAATGGTCGGTTATAGGGATCGTTTGGCAGATGTTGATATTCAATTTTTGGCAGTTTCTTTGGTTTACGCCTTTGAGGAGTGCTGATGGCTTTAAAGTGTCTGCACAAAACATCGGCTTTTTCTGAATTCGTGACTGCCATTTTGCCTTTGTAGAGGATGGGAGAATTTTCTTCTTCGAGTTTTGCTTTTTTACCGCACAAGTTAGAGAAAAAAGTGTGGGCTTTCACAGTGTCGGTTCTGTAGTCAAGATTTTTAAGAAGACTCTTGAATTTCTCCTCTTTTGCTTCTTCAATGGCTTTGGTGAGGGCATTTTGTGCTTCAGCCAATTTTTCTTTGCTGGTATGAGTTTTTTGTTGTTCAGTTACTAATCTGCACTGGTTTCTTTTTTTCCTTAGATTTTCCAGCTTTTTGCTCCAGAAAGGTACGTATGCTCTCTGAGCACCTCTGGGGATGTGTTTGCTTGCAGCTTCTAGTGTTTTTTCTTCCAGCACTTTTGTGTCTTTGTGGGGATTTCCAGTGAGTTGAAAGTTCGAGGCAAAATTTTCCATGGTTTCGGTGAAGCTATCCCATCTGGCCTTTTGGAAATTCCATCTCAAATAAGGAGGTTGCTCACTTTTAGAAGGACCTTCAGTAGCGCTGATTTTAATAACTTTGTGACCTAGACCCGTGGGGCAGTCCAGATTTTCTTGGGTCAGGTCATCTGCAATTGACATGTGAGCAATGGCAAGGTCTGGTCTGGAGGTGTGGCCTGAATTAGAGAGAAAGGTGGTACGGTTTTTCCCATCAGGGGGCTCGAGCAGAAGCAGTGCATTCGAGTAGACAAATTCTGCCACTGATCGTCCTACTGGAGTTGTCGACTCGTAGTCCCAGTCTTGATGTGGAGCATTAAGGTCTCCAACGATGATTGTGTGGTTCGTCATGTGCATGGTTTCAAGGGTCTCTGGAATGTTGCTGGGAGGGTTGTACACAAGGTGGATGGTATATTTGGTGTGTCCCATCCAGACATCCAGAGTGGCAATTTCAATCTTGTCGCCGCTTGGCTCCATTGCGTGCATGACTTTGAAAGCCGAGACCAGAGTCGACCTGACTCCCACTATCAGGCCTGAGGAGATTTGCCTACTCCTCTCCAGTATATGGATGGTGTAGTTTGGAGTTTTGAGGTCCGTCATGTTCTTCACATTTTTTTCCGCAATCTTGCCAGCCTCAGAAATGCAAAAAACATCAGCATTGTGTCTATGGACAATATTATAGAACTCGGCACGTTTAGTTGTGGTAACGCCTCCTGCGTTCCAGTATATCACAGTAGGTGGGCCCTGAAAAGGGCTGTTTTGCGCTGAACAAGCAGCAGGTGGAGCCATATTGGATAGCGTGGCGTGGTGCGGCGACTTTTGGTACCAGACTTCTGTTCTGGACCAGGGGGCACTTGATCTTGGACTTGTCGGTCACTTGTAGCAGATCGGAAGCGTCGTCGCATAGCCCCCCACTTTAATTTAAAGTGACTAGGCCTAAACCAACCCTGTAGGCTTTGAACACCATCGATGAGTGAGCGATAACCAATCAAAGATCTATATTTCAAATACGAAACATATGAATCAGTGATTGGACAGTGCCATATCATTGGGCAGGGCGTCAATGTCACTCTGACGTGCGGCACACCTAAATAGGTGTGCTCTGTCTTGGGGTTCAAAATTACATAATTTGCAAATTTAGAAATTAAATCGAATTGAAGTTAGGCCTATACATGTTCGCACTTCAGAGTGACATTGCCACATTGGCGCCTTTTTATATTGGATAGCGTGGAAGAGGAATGACTGAGGAAGCCATCTCTGCATCATCATCATCATCATCTGTTGTCACGTCCAACTCTGCGTTGGGTCGGCATTGAAGATAAGCCTCTCCATCTTCTTCTATCCTGCCACCACTCTTCCCCCTCAACTACATTCCAGTCCCCGCCTCGCATTTCCACATCCTTCCTCACTTTGTCGTGCCATCTTTGTCGTGGTCTTCCTCTCGTTCTTCTACCTGGAATCTCCAGTTCTAGCATTCTCCTCGGCAATTTTTCTCTTTCCATTCTCTTGACATGTCCGAACCGTTTCAGTCTTCTCTCTCCAATACGCTACAATGAATTCCTTACGCCTAGTTGGTTTCTTATGTCGTCATTCCTTATCCTGTCCCATCTAGTCATCTCTGCATAGGAAAAAAAAAAACATGTTATAATAACGCAACGTCTGTCTGTAGACACTAGCGTCGCGCACAGTCCGTACTTCGACTGGGTGGTGGCCCACGTGGGCTCGTGTTTCCCGCACACGGTCATCACGCGTGTGCTCTCGTGCGGACTCAAGGACTTCTCCCTCCACAACGCGGAGGGGGGGAGGGGAGGGGGCGGCGCCTCCCCCAAGCTTAGCTCCGTCGTCGGTATACTCGGCCATCTGGCCGGCGGACATTTTGTCGACATACACCGGGCGCTGCAGGAACTCTTCCTGGTGAGTACAGTCTTCTTCTTCTTCTTTTCCTATGCCCGCATTTTTGGCTTACTGGGGGTTTTCCAATAGAAACGGGCTTTCTTTTCCTCATAGGTCGATTAATTATAAAGGGAGAGGTGACCATGCATATAAACTGAGGGTTACAGGCAGCAGGACTAACACCGGAAAATACTCCTTTCTGACTAGGGCCAAAAGAGAGTGGAGAGTGGAAGTGTATGTTAATGTCGCTTGTCTTTAAATGTTTAATGTATTATATTGATACCTATTAAGTTAAGTAAGTGTATGTAACTAATACTAATCTAATCTAATCTTAAGTATATATTATTCTAAATAGACCACAGCAGCCACCGATTGTGTTCAAATGTATGTGCTATGCATTACAATCAAAGATGCCAATAAAGATATCATATCATATCATAGCTCATGCCAGGTTGGAAGGGCATCTACTTCATCTTTAAGACTTGGACATCTCATCAGATGCTCTCTGTTCTGTTCCTCCCTCCCACATAGACTGCACATACTGCAGTTGTTGATTCCTATTCGATGTAGGTGCTTTCCAAGCAGATCGTGTCCTGTTTGAAGTCTAAACTGTGCAGTTAGCTGTTTGTCTTTTTCCATACTTCTCGATATTTTCAGTAGGTGAGTACAGTACGAGATCGGTTTAATGCTTTATTTATCAGAATCAGCTGATCGATTGTTCTGTTCTAGATAGAGAAATAATCTTCTTCTTTTCATGTGCCCACAATTGACACTTCTCATACCAACCTTTTGTTTTCTAGTTACCCATTAGAGATCAAGCTCCTGTTCCTTTTGATCTATGCCATTTGGCATTTTGTCGCATTCATCCTTCGGACACGTGCGTTCGAAAAGACGCTTCCTGTCTTGTACTCCGACCCCACTCATCCTTCATACGTACTGGCTTGGCAAGCAGGTCATGTCCAGTCTGGAGCCAGAATCGGGTCGTCTCTATTCTTCCGACTAACACTTGCGTTTACCTGCATGCCTTGATTCAGATAATATACTTATCTACCATTGTTTATTCTGCCTCTTCTCTTACTATAATTTACGGACAGCTTTGCGTTGCAGCTTTATGTGACAATATTTTGTTTTCTCGAATCGTTTTGCTACCTTGTTCGACTAGATATTCCTGGCCTTTTCATTACCGTAGATAATAGAACGTTCTAGAATCAATGTATGCGGTGTCATGGAACTATGACGTCTCTTCTTCTTCTTCTCTTATGCCCACATTGACACATTTATGTCATCATACGTCTCGCCAACCAATAGAGACAAGCCTCCTGCTCCTTCCTGTCCAGCCCTCCTGACGTTCCTTGGTTGTGCTCTTTCAGTATAGGCCACTCAAAATAGACTAGATGCAATCTGGTGGCAAGCAAAAATACTTCTATGAGGAGGAGATTACTCATCGTTGATTTGTCGAAACAATCAATGATGCAGATAAGAAGGTAGCTTAGCAGCGCTATCTATTGTTAGTTTGAGTCTCCAATCGGGCAATGGAATAGATGTTGCCTGTCCTGTATGCCATTCCCACAGAGCTTGCATGCACTGCTCTCTGCCAACCCCATTCTATGCAGGTGCTTTGCTAGTAAGTCATGGCCAGTACTCCGCCCAGCCTTGAGAAGCACAGTGGATGAATGAAGTCGAACCCTATTGTTTACGCTAGAAGCGGCCATTAAAAGAAGGTTTACAGAAATCATGAAAACATTAGCCTACAGAAGTCCGAAAACACCATCATCATTCTTTTAATGGCCGCTTCTAGCGTGAACAATAATAGGGTCCGACTTCATTCATCCACTGTGTTTCTTAAGGCTGAGCGGAGGATAGTCGGAACCATGACCTTGACCATGACCTTGACCTTGTCTCTCCGCTTCCAGCGTAGTCTGAGTCCGACGGTGGAGCCAGCGCAACGGGAGGCGACCGTGCCGTTCCTGCTACAGCTGGCGTCGATGTCGCCCACCCTACTCAAGGCGCTCACGACGAACGTCCTCCACACGCGTGAGTAGAATTCATATGTTATGAGATAAATAAATTAATTCACATTTAGAGTCTACCCACTCAGTAACTAAACTGATTTTCAGTTGGCGACTTTAATTTAAAGTGACTAAACCAACCCTGTAGGCTTCGAACACCATCGACGAGTGAGCGATAACCAATCAAAGATCGATATTTCAAATACGAAACATATGAATCAGTGATCGGACTGTGCGAACACCTGCGGACAAATGCCAGAATCAACAAGGCCGATTCAGAACAACTTTGAATGTATCAAGTGCTTCGTTGCTAGGACGGCGCCAAAGTCACCGTTAACTTATTCCTAAGACAAGAAGTGATGGAATCGAATCCATATTAGAAGTTAAAAAACTTCTGCCTGTACCGGGATTTGAAATTGAACCCGGTACCTTCTGCGTTGGAAGCAGGGATGCTAACCACTGGACCTTGGGGGTTCTCGTTTTCTGTAATAAAAATGATGGATTCGCTGAAAAACGTGTTAATCTTTCGTCAGGTCTGCTTGACTTCAAGGTAAACAAAAATTTGTGTACACAAAGATGAGTGTACTAGGGGCAAAGAGGGGGCCAGCCCACCCCCATTGCCAATCAAGCACTTGTCAAGTGGCAGAAAGGGTGGGGAAAAGTCCAATTTAGGCACATTAGTACAGTGACTATATAAGGTAGGCCTACCTACAGTGGAGTTCCGCGGGAGTTTACACCAACCTTTTAGGTAGTTTTCTTGGTACACCCCTAGAGCAAAGTCCAGTCGAGCAATTATCCCCATTCAAACTCGAGCAAAGGACGAGGAATTCAGATGACTGAATACACTCATCACATTCTTCAAGGCGATGAGGTACGATCGTTCTTGGAAAACAAGAAATCCCAGGGTAGCTTATTTTCAACCTATCTATGGGTGTCCAAAACGGGGGGGAAATGGTGTGGCCATGGTGTAAACTCCTGCGGAACACTACTGTACAGTCGATTACATCAACGTTATGACATTTCCAAATTAGGACTTATCCCAATAAAGAGAAGTGGGCAGAAGCGTCCGCCACGAAATAACCACCGGTGTTTCTTCCCCCAGTGACGCCCGAGATCCTACGCCAGCTGGCTGAGCTTGCCCCCGGCTGGAGCTCCAACTATGGCGGAGGTCAGAGTCTCAAGGAACTCACCGTCCACCTGTGTCTACGGCTGGAACACGGGGGGACGGAACTCGTCAAGCTGCTCGTCAATACCGTGTCCCCCATCGGAGGACCGGAGGGGGTCGTCACTCTTCCCATGCAGACCATCGCCCGGGAGATACTGGGTACGTGACCTTCGTCCCTTAAATTCTATAGGCCACTCAAAATAGACTACAATGCCGTCATCTAAAGAGTTCCAGTCATTCTGTTGGTGACGTATATACCTCTTGAAGACTAGTTACTTATACTGGTTTGCCACACAAGCAATCAAATTTAGGCATAATATTATATAATCATTAATTTCAGACTTGCGCCACAACGAATGTAATTGAATGAATTCTGGAATGTCTTCTTCTTTTTATTTATTTATTTTATTTATTTATTTATTTAATGTCTATCCTATTCAGTTATAAAAACTGATTTACAAAGGAGGACCTTAAATAAAACTAAGCTATGCAAACAATCAATAGTTGTGAAATCATAAATAACAATAACAATAAAAACAAAACAAACTACTGAACTATATAAAAATATAATCAAGAACAAGAAAAAATATTGAGGAATGAAATAAAATCAAATGAAGTGGTAATTCAACTCACAATTGACATCTCATGTCATCATGTATTTTTTGATCCATGCCACCCGGCATTTTGTCCCTTTCATCCTTTACATATGTACAATCAAAGAGATGCCTTCTGTCTTGTTCTCCGACCCCACACATCCTATATGCATGCTATCAACAGCGCAGTTCCGGCTGGCCACAGGACACGATGTCCTGCAGCACCACTTGAGTCGATTTTAAATAACAAAGGAACCAGCAACTTGCAAATTATGTACATTAGGTTTTCAGGACAGAGCACATCTCCTCAGCTGTGCCGCACTTAAATCTGACATTGACGCCCTGCCAAATAACCTGAGCGGGCCAGAAAAGGAAGCACATATTTATTGGATAGCTAGGAAGAAAACTGATTGAAAAATCAAACTTTTGGCATAGGATAAAAAAAAAATATATGCATGCTGGATTCGAAAATCCCAACCCTATGTAGGTGCTTGGCAAGCAGGTCATGTCCAGTCTGGAGCCGGAATCGGAAGTAATTCTGGAACGTAGTTACTCTTATTCACCGAATGACGGGCATGCGTGTGTGTTACAGAGCTGCTGCTTCAGGAGATGGACGAAATGCTTCGCTCTTCCCACGGCCACGGTCCCTCGGTCCCTCTCCTCGACAACATGAAGAAGGAGATGGCGACGTTGCGGCCGTTCCTCGTAAGCCAGGACCTGCTGAGGCTTCACACAGCATGCAGGCTCATCGGTAAGGCTGGAGTACTATAGGCTTAAGAAAAAAAAAAATTTTAAGTGTTGTGAGCAAAATCTAAATAAAATTCTGATACCTATGTTAACAATTTTTTTCCAAAATTTGCACTAAATATTTTTGAAGAATTTTTTGGGAGTTTTTGAGTTCCAAAACTTGCCCAAAACTATTCAAATGTTGAACGTTTACAAATTTCTTTAAATCATAGGCCTACATTTTGTTAAAAATGTAAAAAAAAACAAATTGTATTTAAATTGGCAATGTTAAAGTGTCAGGGATTTTTTCCTAAATCACAGTACTTTAGGCCCACATATTTTACACGGTCTTCCTTTTTGAAAAATGGACGTAAAATTGTCAGATTTATATACAGAAAGAAAATAGAAGCGTTTTAGTTTTGAACGCTTTTTGTTTCGTCGTTTCAAATGAAAATGGCCCCACCAAAGTTATGATGTTCAATCTAAAAATTATTGAATAACATGGGTCCATATTGTGCCGTTGGGTTGAGTTGACACTGACCTGTAAAAACCGCCCCTAAATAAATAAATAAATAAAATAAATTCTTATTTAGAGTCTACCCACTCAGTAACAAGACTGATTTTCAGTGGGTGACTTTAATTTAAAGCGTTGGTCCAGTAGGTGAGCCACCTGGTTGGTCCAGTGGTTAGCATCCCTGCTTCCAATGCAGAAGGTCCCGGGCTCAAATCCCAGTTCAGGTAGAAGTTTTTTTAACTTCTAATAAGGATTCAGTTCCATTACTTCTTGTCTTAGGAATAAGTAAACGGTGACTTTGGAGCCGTCCTAGCAACGAAGCACTCAATAAATTCAAACTTGTTCTGAATCAGCCTTGTTGATTCTAACATTTGCCCGCAGGTGTTCGCACTGCCCAATCACTGATTCATATGTTTCGCATTCGAAATATCGATCTTTGATTGGTTACCGCTCACTCGTCGATGGTGTTCGGAGCCTACAGGGTTGGTTTAGTCGCTTTAAATTTAAGTCCCCCACTGCAAATCAGTTTCATTACTGAGTGGGTAGACTCTAAATGTGAATTTATTTATTTTATTTTATTTATTCAATCAGGAACGATGGTGGGAAGATAGAAAAGTATGGACAGAATTTGTAGAAAGAACAGACGAAGAAGAAAGTGAAGAGGAGGAGCCAGAAGAAGTTAGCATGAGGGAAGCGTCAGGCATGGCCAGCCGGCTTCGATGTAGCTTACCTAGGGGCCAGAAGATGATGGGATTAATTTCCTATCCCCTACCCTACTTCATTGTTGGACACAGGGAGCAGATATAAAAAAAAAAAAAAAAAAATTTTATTTATAACCCTGTAGGCTCCAAACACCATCGACGAGTGAGTGATAAGTAAGCAATCAATGATCTGTTCTACTGTGTTCCAGGCATGCTGGGCTACTCCAGCCCCGCCATCCTCGTGAGCTCTGCCTCGTTCCTTCTCCTCCGCGCCACGACGGACGACCAGCTTGCCGCGCTGGTTCGCCTGCTCACCTCCACCACGGCGTCCAACTCTTACTTCCATCAGAGTCCGTTCGAGAAGACAGACATCTTCACGCAGGTAGCTGCAAACAAGTTTTGTCGATACTTAAACACTCGAAGTCTTATATAAAACCTAATAGTTTGACTATACACTGTTCCTTGTTAAGATCAAAGAATTAAAACGCAATATTTCAAGCCCTAATCAGAGCTCTTCGCCCGTCGAAGAGCTCTGATTAGGGCTCGAAATATTGCGTTTTAATTCTTTGATCTTGACAAGGAACAGTGTATGTATAGTCCAACTATTAGGTTTTATATAATATTTTACCTGTTCTACTATGTTTCCATCTTTTAATTAACTCAAAGTCTTGTCGATACTTCTCCAAGTATGATGAATGAGGGTCATTTAGACTCCATTTAGAATACGCTTTGAAGGCCCGTCTGGGCTCGGGGAAGAATAGACCCAGAGTGACTCCATGCTAGTCGTAAGAGGCGACGAAAGGAGACCCTGTCCCCCCCCCCCCCCCCCCCACCCCAACCACGGCGTCCAGCTCTTACTTCCATCAGAGTCCGTTCGAGAAGACAGACATCTTTACGCAGGTAGCTGCAAACACAAGTTTTGTCCAAGTTTTGTCGATACTTAACCAGTTCCGTGGTCATGACGAGATATTCCGTCACGCCGGTTATATCCCAGTAGCGCCTCGGACGTAACATCTCGTCATAAGTATTTTGAAATCGCTCCCACAGTGGCCGTGACGAGCCTCGCTTTAAAATTTTCCCGCACTCTCTGCAAAGAAGTTAGTTCAATCTTTTTCCTCTAGATAGAACAACACATACTGAAATCCTGTCAGCAACACGTGTTTGTAGAGAAGGAGGTCTTACGACCGACCGACCGCAAGTAGCGTGGGGAAATAAGTCGCCACTACGCGCACGGCAAGCGCGAGGGAAAGTCGCCACTGAACTGGTTAAACACTCGAAGTCTTGTCGATACTTGGAGCTGTGATGAATGACGGTCATTTAGACTCCATTTAGAATAGGCTTTGAAGGCCCGTCTGGGCTCGGGGAAGAATAGGCCCAGAGTGACTCCATGCTAGTCGTAAGAGGCGACGAAAGGAGACCCCCCCCCCCTTCCCCCCCCCCCCCCCCCCACTGTCCCACTGAAGATTTCTCCTCCCACTTGGCCCTGCCCTCCCTTGCTGAACTCCCCTTATGACAACTCCTGCCATATAGATGGACCTGATTCAGAAGACGTCATATGACCTAAGCTGTCGAGTACGTCGTTAAACACCACCGATCATCATCAATTCACCCGCTTCAGATGCCGATTCAACCAAAACATTTATGAATGTAAACAATACTAGTTTATGGATCAAACAGATGTCAAAATCACAATTTTTATGATATTACTATTTATTTATTTTAATCTTGACTAACAGTTGCTAACCCTGTGACAAATTTAATAAAATAACCTGTAACCCATCACTACACGGTTAAACGTTTATCCTTCCCTTCCCTTGTTTACGATATTGTCGCGGTATCTTTTTTTAAAGCTACGATTATTGATATCACTTTTTTATCGTAATGCATCTCTAATTTTTACGTGTGTCTTTTGTGCGTTTCCAGGCGTTTGAGAACGCCGTGCAGAGTAACCTGAGCCTCACTTCGCTGAGCGGCGACGTTACCACGGATCTGTCGGGCGTTCAACCCGTGGTGCCCGAACAACTCTGGAGGAACATCGCCACGTTACTGAGGTAGGTACTTTATTTATTTATTTATTTATTTATTTATTTATTTATTTATTTATCTATTTATTTATTTATTTATTTATTTATTTATTTATTTATTTATTTATTTATTTATTTATTTATTTATTTATTTATTTATTTATTTATTTATTTATTTATTTATTTATCTATTCATTCATTTATTCATTTATTTATTCATTTATTTATTTATTTATTTATTTAATATCTATCCTATTCAGTTATAAAAACTGATTTACAAAGGAGGACCTTAAATAAAACTAGGCTATGCAAACAATTAATAATAATGAAATCATAAATAACAATAGAAACAAAAACAAAACAAACTACTGTACTACAAAAAAAATCAAGAATAAGACAAAATAATTGAGAAATGAAATAAAATTTAATCAAGTGGATATGCATGTAGTAGGCACGTCAGTGTCAGCGCTGGGACATTCGAGAAGGAGGGATACTCTTTATAGGTAGTTTGGAATGTACAGACCTCTGTTAATATACTAGTTACATATTAATATAATAAGGCATATTTATTAATTTAATTAAATAATATTAAATTAATAAAAAACTTGGGAAGAGGTCAATCAGGAACGATGGTGGGAAGATAGAAAAGTATGGACAGAATTTGTAGAAAGAGCAGAGGAAGAAGAAAGTGAAGAGGGGGAGCCAGAAGAAGTTAACATGAGGGAAGCGTCAGGCATGGCAAGCCGGCTTCGATGTACCTAGGGGCCAGAATATGATGGGATTAATTTCCTATCCCCTACTTTACTTCATTGTTGGACATAGGGAGCAGATACAAAAAAAAAATATTAATTAAATTAAATAATATTGATTAAATAAAATAATATTAATTTAATAAAATTATATTAATTTAATTAAATAATATTGATTAGATTAAATAATATTAATTTAATAAAATAATATTAATTTGATATTTACGCTCTCTCTCTCTCTCTCCTTCTCTCGTCTCAGGTGGGAGGAGTCTGGCCAGGTATCGACGCTATCCAGCCGTCCGATCTGCCGCGCGGCCCAGACCAACCTGCGCTCCGTCTCCCCCCTCCTCTCGGCCACGCCCCCCTCGCTGGCTCACTCCGTGGCGCGGGCGTTGGACCTCGTCAGGCCCGGCCGGCTGTCGGTCCATCTCGCTCACAAGCTGACTCACTCCCTGGTGGGATACTTCTTCACGTGCGTCGCCGAGACAGGTGAGTCACACACGCAGCTATACTCCCTCCTCTCTGCCACGCCCCCCTCGCTGGCTCACACCGTCTCGCTCACAAGCTGACGCACTCCCTGGTCGGATACTTCTTGACGTGCGTCGCCGAGACAGGTGAGTCACACACGCAGCTATACTCCCTCCTCTCTGCCACGCCCCCCTCGCTGTCTCACTCCGTCTCGCTCACAAGCTGACGCACTCCCTGGTCGGATACTTCTTGACGTGCGTCGCCGAGACAGGTGAGTCACACACAGAGCTGGGCCTGCGGTTCTAAATTACTACTCGCCGACTTACTATTGCGGTATGCGCGAAATACCGAGACCAAATACCCTGTTCACATTACAGTCCTTAACTGTAGTTACCACGTTAACTCCAGTTACCAAGGCTATGTGAACGGAACGCAGTTAGGCTTAACTACAGTTAGTGGGGTAACTACGTTCCTACAACTCAGTTAAGCATTTAACTGCGTTAACTTCAAGGTCATTGCCCGGTCGCCGCCATGTAAAGTAATACAGGCAGTGGTCATTGAGGTTATGTCATCCTTATTAGTTTATTACTCGATGACGTGTAAGGAAGAGTAATAAAGCATGTATACATGCAATACCTTCCATTGAAACAGAAGAAAAATAGGTTTTACGAAACTAAGAAGACGATTAGACAACAGCTGACAGGTAAACAACGTCGGCCATGACAGAATGAAATGCACTGTCTTGTGAACATGAATACATGAATATTCTACGTTTAAAAGGCTTGTTGTGACGTCGCTGATCTCAGTTAACATCGTGCAAGTGTGAACAGAAACGAATTTGATCCAAGTTAAAATAAAAGTCACGTGATCAAAACTAAACTCGGTTATCTTAACTTCGGTTACGAAAGTAGTGTGAAAGCAGGCGGATCTGCCTCAACTTGTACAGTAGTTTGTTTTGTTTTTGTTGTTATTGTTATCTATAACTTCATTATTATTAAATGTTTCCATAGCCTACTTTTATTAATTAAGGTCCTCCTTTGTAAATCAGTTTTTATAACAGCTGAATAGGATAGACATTAAATAAATAAATTGTAGAAGAAATTTTAGATAGAGATAACTCTGACACGCTTTTACAATTCATACAAAAAAAATTGCACTCTTTCATAAACTGTAATTTGAAATACTTGCTCTGTAAGTTTTACCTGTTAAACCGAAAGTTCTGCACTGTTTAACAGAATTTTTTATTTACCCACCTAATGTCTCGTTTTGACACAAATAACCAAGATGTTGACGGGGAGTTAAGCACTTAATCAATCAATCAATCAATCAAGACAACTGAATTTCTGAAGCTCTGTCAAGTTCTATGAGCTATGGTAACGAGGAAGAGGAATGGCTGAGGAAGCCATCTCTGCATAGGGGAAAAAAAAGAAAAAAAGTTCTATGAGATTGTTTTTTGTTTTTTTTGTGGACGCCTTCTAAAATTATTTACGTACAATACAGACCCGGACACGCGTATCTTCGGCGCCCACGTCTGCTGCCGCCTCCTCTCCCAGCTGACGTCGCACAAGAGCGCGGCGCGGAACTTTGCGCTGTCGGAACTCCTCAAGAGCGCGTTGTTTGGCGGCGAGGCGTTCTACTTCGGAGCGGCAGACAAGAAGCTCGCGCCTAAGCCTACCGAGGTGCGCCTGCTGGACGAGATACAGAAACAGGTGCGCGACACGTGATTGTGGATTGGATAAATTTAAAATTAAAATTAATTTGTTTAAAATAAAATTAATTAATTGTATTAAATAGGTAACAAAATTAATAATAAAATTAATACAAAAATTAATAATTTAAGTAGTAATAAAATTAATTAAAAATTATTAATAGTTTTTCTTTTTGATTTATAACAATAATAATAGTATTAATAATTCTTGGCTGTCGGGTATCGCCGCGTCTGTCGTTTATTAAAACCTGACGTTTCGGACTAATTGCATACAACTTCACTCTAAAGATGGACTAGGCAATTAGTCCGAAACGTCAGGTTTTAATAAACGACAGACACGGCGATACCCGACAGCCAAGAATTATTAATATTGACTCGGGTCGCGAAAGCCTACAACAAATAATAATAGTTATAATAATAATAATAATAATAATAATAATAATAATAATAATAATAATAATAATAATAATGATGATTAATGATTATAAAAAAAAACAGTCTCCAAAATATATATATTTTTTTTTTTTTTTTTTTATTAATTTTTTTTAAATTTTTTAAAATTTTTAAATAATATCCCAATATTAAAATGTATTTATTTATTTGTTGATCCAGGGCGCGGGCAGCCTGCTGCCGTACCGCCACTCGTCTGTGTTCCTTGCGGGCGCGACGGATCTGGCGCGACATCGCACCCAGCTCACGAGCCACCTGGCGCACGAGACTGTCGCGCACAACACTCAGCTGCTGTTCGACGTCGTCACCGCGTGCTCAACGGAGAAGACGGCGCCCCTGGACGGAGGTAAATCATACGTTTCGAATTTACAATATTGACGAAAAAAAAAAAATTTATAATTTTTTTTTTTTTTACCTTCTTATGCTAAGAGCGCTTCTTCAGCCATGCTTTTATCTAACTAGCCAATATAAGACGGCTTCCTTTTCCGACCTGCTCACGTCGTCGGGCAGGGAGTCGATGTGAAACTTCAGGGTGGCACATCTAAAGAGATGCGCTCAGTCTTGGCTGTTTGTAAATATATAATTTATTTCACTTATTAATTTCACTTTCTAGTTTCTTTTCTTTCTTTTTACCCATATCCAATTTTGAATGGTTGATAAACTGTAGGCCTACCCTGCATGCAATTTTAATATATATTTGTTTTCGATTTTTTCCAACAAAATTTTTGAAAAATTTGTCACTCTAACCTTTAATTGTATCTGTTAAATCATATTTTTTAAATCACTTCAAAGTCATAATATCTCAATGGGTTAAGTAAGTCCTTGAACCAACACTTGCGTGTAGTGACACTGCCGGCGTAACGTGTTTTGTTTGTATTGAAGGAGACGTGGTTGGCAACCAGTACCTAGTGGGGCCCATCTCGCAGGATGCCGGAGCTCACATCTCGCTGACGATGGTCCAGCTACTCTCTCCTGACGTCATGTACAACGGGCTGCCCTGGCCTGACGAGGAGTTCTGCAAGGTACGCCTACCCTATTTCCACAAACAAATCGAGCCATCTGGATGTAATTAAAAAAAAACAGAATACAGTAGAACCCCCTTTGTACGTTTCGCTTTTCTACGTTTTTACGTTTCTGCGTTTTTTTTACGAGGTCCCGGCGAAGCCTTATGGCATTTATGCATAATTTATTTCTTTAATACGTTTCCCAATATTACGTTTTTTTTTTACGTTAATGTGTTTAAAAAATCAGTCCGACAAGGTAATTAGATCCTATAGTACGTTTTCTGTGTTCTCATAATCGGTTTTTCTGGCCAGCCAGTGAGTCGAATTACAAGTTGTTATAGCCGACCACGTTAGTCATTCATTCATCCCAGTTCTGCGAAGCGTCCCCCCCACCCCCTTCCCTCGCTCAACACAATGCAACCCAGCGGCCAGTGAGTGCCTTGACCTTGACCAGCTGCATCTCGTTCCGCGTAGGAGGGGGAGGGGGGGGGGGGTTCTCTGAAGGGGTCATTTTATCTACGATCTCGGCTGCCGGCACTGAGGTTCTTTACCTGCTTACCATAAATAACAAACCCTCGTCGACTACTCCTATTGTCCTAAGTATAGAAAAAATATTTTTACCCACTCGAGTTTTTTATAATACGTCATCACAGCCTAGTCTAGCTGCATGACCATGGTCGCCAGGCCTCACTTAAGACCCTTCTTAGATAAGAATGAAGACTGGTGTTGGAGGGGGGGGGGGGGGGGGGCTTTTACAAGATTATAAGTGTTAGGAATGTATGAAAATTGAAAAGACAAATTTGAAGTATTTCAATAGTGCGTTTTTCCCATTACCACGTTTTTTTGTCTCGGGTCCCTCGAAAACGTACAAAAGAGGGTTCACTGTAGTAGTTTTAAATTTCAGGATTTCAAACAAAAATACTTGGTCCCCCAGAATAAATTAATGGTCGCCAAAGGCGACTTGGCGATTGTATTTGTGGACCCCTGGCAATGTACCATGTCTGATAAGCTGATAAAATATAATAATTAATAGTTCAGGTGCCAGTAACATAGTTAACTAATAAATCCCTGCCTACTAAAAGTAGTACAGTAGTTTGTTTTGTTTTTGTTATTCTTGCTATGTATACTATATTTCATTATTATTTGTATGCACAGAATTCTATTTATTGTCCCCCTTTGTAAATCAGTTTTATAACTGAATAGGATAGACACGAAATAAATAAATGAAATAAGAGTAACGCAACATGTGTCTCAGCTGACAGCAGAGCGAGGCCTTTAAGATACGCCAGTGATCAACTAAAACCTGATTTAAATCCAAAAAAATCAAGAATCCGATTTAATTTAAAAAAAAAAAAAATCATGATTTTTTGTTATTTAATTTTTTATATTTTTTGAAAAAAATCAGGTGACTGTGGAACGAGACCTGAAGATACGCCGCTGGTTCGACGAGCTGCCCCTCGCCTGGCAGATACTCCGCTTCCTGGCGTCCCACCGGCCCAGCCTGTGCTACTGTTCGGTACTGCTCCGCGCCCTCACCGCCACCTTGTTGGCCCAGTGGAGCTCGGCGGGCCAGCACACCAGGCCGAGACTGCTCGAGACCACTCAGAACCTGCTCGAGATAATGGCGCTCGGACAGATACTACCGCCGCCCCTCTCGTCGCTCAGGGACGTCATTCCCGTGCTCAAGCCGCAGGAGGTGAGAGACTGACTTATACTTACTTATTTAGGTGGCTCGTTGGTCCAGTGGTTAGCATCCCTGCTTCCAATGCAGAAGGTCCCGGGTTCAAATCCCGGTTCAGGCAGAAGTTTTTTAACTTCTAATATGAATTCAATTCCATTACTTCTTGGCTTAGGATTAAGTAAACGGTGACTCTGGAGCCGTCCTAGCAACGAAGCACTCAATAAATTCAAAGTTGTTCTGAATCGGCCTTGTTGATTCTGGCATTTGTCCGCAGGTGTTCGCACTGTCCGATCACTGATTCATATGTTTCGTATTTGAAATATCGATCTTTGATTGGTTATCGCTCACTCGTCGACGGTGTTCGGAGCCTACAGGGTTGGTTTAGTCACTTTAAATTAAAGTCCCCCACTGCAAATCAGTTTAGTTACTGAGTGGGTAGACTCTAAATGTGGATTTATTTTATTTATTTATTTAATGATATGATTGTTGGGTTGTCACGGGGGTAAGGGTTGGTAACATAGCGATGTAGGGGTTTACATGTATCTCTAACGTGTATGTTCACGTTTGAGGTGGTGCACCTGTTACGCGACTGCGTGTGGAACCTGATGCGAGACGTGGTGCCCTCGCCGGCCCTCTTCACCAAGGACACGTCCGGCCGGATGTGGCGAGACTTCTCGCTGGCCGCGAACCAGCCGCCCCGGCAATACACAGACACGCTGCGACTCATCATGCGCAACAACATACAGCATCTGGGCGTGCTCTACTCGCAGCTGTTTGTGTTCGCCAGTAGGGGCGACGCGGCCGCGCAGTGAGGTGAGCAACCTAACCTACTTGATAAGGCATGTAGGAAATTAAAAAAAAAAAATTGATTTTTTAAATTTTAAAAAATATTGTTTTTTTTTTTTTTTAATTTTTAAACAAATTTGATTTTGTTTTTAAATTGATTTTTTAAATTTTTTAAAATAATTTGATTTTTTAGATTTTTTTTTTCAATTTGATTTTTAAAATTTTTTAATTTTTTTTTTTTTTAATTTTAGATTCTATTCAAAAAATGCAAATTTTAAGATTTTTTGAAATTTTTAAAACATTAAAAAAAAAAATGAAAATTTTAAATTTTTGAAAATTTGTCCAACCAATCCTAAATTAGTCTCTGGTCATGCGCAACAACATCCAGCTTCTGGGCGTTCTGCTCTACTCGCGGTTCTGTTTGTGTTCGCTAGTAGGGATGGTACACAATTAAGTTCCACTTACCCATTAATTTAGCGAGGTGCGAAGACTGGAAACCAGTAAATGAACTGAATTGCACGATCATCAATTTGAAGCAACTGTCTTTAATAATAATCAATTTTTAAACAATATAACAATAATAATAATAACAATAATAATAATAATAATAATAATAATAATAAAAATAATAATATACATTCTTTTAAATAAAAAAAATTAATTTACATATTTCGTTAAAATTAAACGTTAAACGCTAAACGTGGATCAGTACTGTATGTCGTGCGTGTTGACGGCGGTGAGCTTGAACTGTCTGTCGGAGAGCATGGCCCACCTGTAGCCGACGATGCGAGACACCTCCGCGTCGACGGCCTCGTAAGAGCGCGACGAGGCGCGGAGCCACGCGGTGAACTCTTCCGACCAGTCGGGGGACCGGGGCCAAAATTTAAATTTTAAAAAAAGCAAAATTTTATAAGAAAATTTATTTTTTGAAAAATTTCGAATTTTTTTTAAATTTTGGATTTTATACAGAAAAAATGCAAATTTTGAGATTTTCCAAAAAATTTTAAAACAAAAAAAAAATAAAATTTTGAACTTTTCAAAAATTTTCTAACCAATCCTAACTTAGAAATTAACTAAATTTGCACGACCTTCAATTTGAAACCACTGTCTTTAATAATAATCAATTTTTTAACAATATAATAATAATAATAACAATAATAATAGTAATAATAATAATGTACATTCTTTTAAATAAAAAAAAGTTAATTTACATATTTCGTTAAAATTAAAATTAAACGCTAAATGTCGATCAGTACTGTATGTCGTGCGTGTTGACGGCGGTGAGCTTGAACTGTCTGTCGGAGAGCATCGCCCACCTGTAGCCGACGATGCGAGACACCTCCGCGTCGACGGCTTCGTAAGAGCGCGACGAGGCTCGGAGCCAGGCGTGGAACTCTTCCGACCAGTCGGGGGACCGGGTTCAAAATTTAAAAGGCAAAATTTAAATTTAAAAAAAAGAAAAATTTAAAAAGAAAAATTATTTTTTGAAAAATTTCGATTTTTTTTTTAATTTTGGATTTTATACAGAAAAAATGCAAATTTTGAAATTTTCTGAAAATTTTTAAAACAAAAAAAAATTAAAATTTTGAATTTGTGAAAGATTTTCAACCAATCCTTACTTAAAAATTAACTGAATTTGCACGACCTTCAATTTGAAACCACTGTCTTTAATAATAATCAATTTTTATACAATATAATAATAATAATAATAACAATAATAATAGTAATAATAATAATAATTCATTTTTTTAAATAAAAAAAAGTTAATTTACATATTTCATTAAAATTAAAATTAAACATTAAGCGTCGATCAGTACTGTATGTCGTGCGTGTTGACGGCGGTGAGCTTGAACTGTCTGTCGGAGAGCATCGTCCACCTGTAGCCGACGATGCGAGACACCTCCGCGTCGACGGCCTCGTAAGAGCGCGACGAGGCGCGGAGCCAGGCGTGGAACTCTTCCGACCAGTCGGGTGACCGGGGCCAGTCGCAGCGGATCACGACCGCGTTGCGTCGGACAAACAGGTAGCGCAGGTTGGGCGCCGCGCGGGCCAGTAGCAGGACGGTCGCCGTCGAGACGCGCTCGCGGACCATCTGCGAACACGCGCGGAGATGTGTCGGAAACTAATGAATTTAGAACGTAAAAAAAAAATGTTTTTTTTTTTTTTTTATTATGTTTTTTATACTATTATTATTTTCCTAAACATTTAAACTCATACACCAGTCACATTTTAACGGTGAACCCCCCCCCCCCCCCCCCAAAATCAAGTAGTCCCCAAACACTTTGTAAATGATCCTAACAGCTGCAAAGAAGACAACTTGAAAACACTCGGAAGTCGTGTTGATACTTGGAGCTGTGATGAATGGGAGTCATTTACTCTCTTCATTAAGGATAAGATTTGAAGAAATTATTAATTATTATCACCCACAGATGTCCATCCAATTAAAACATTTTGAATGTAAACAATACTAGTTTATGGATCAACAGGTGCAAAAATCACAATTTTTATGATATTCCTATTTGTTTATTTTAAACTTGACTAACTAAATACTAAACTAAAAAAAAATATATAGAAACAATAAATAAAATATATAGGCCTTAGACAATAATAAATATTGGCCTAAATTTTTTTTTTATATCTGCTCCCTGTGTCCAACAATGAAGTCGGGTAGGGGCCTATCGCTACTCTTTATACCAACATCATTTAGTTGGGTAAAGGGGTGTTTCTACCTTTGATCTTGGGCATCCCAGGAATCAGTCGGCATGCCATGCTCGAAACATCATTTTCTTTAACTTAATTCTCTTCATGAATGATAAATAAAAATAAAAAATATGTATAAAAATATATATATATATGTGGCCGTAGTACCAGCGTGTGGAGGTAGGGACACTGTCTACACAGCAGCAACAGCTGGGAGTCACATCGCTCGTGGAACGACCTCGGCATGTGGAACTTGGGCAGGCCGCAGTGCGCGAACACTTTTAGGTCGGCGCCGTACAGGTCTATGGTCGTCATCATTGCGTGGGTTTCCATCTGAAACGTCGGAGAAATGCTGAATTACGAGCGAAGGATACCTCTACGTCAAAAACCGCAGAAAATGTTCATTTTTTAATTATATCTCAAGACTGAAACACAAAATCGAAAATCTGAGAACCACAGCGCTATGGTTTCTCAGATTTTCGATTTTGTGTTTCAGTCTTGAGATATAATTAAAAAATGAAAATTTTCTGCGGTTTTTGACGTAGAGGTATCCTTCGCTCTTAATTCTGGGATTTATGCTAGAAAGTTACAGAGCAGGGTCCCTGGCATTCTTACTTTCCTGTTATTATATGAACGGGGTTGGTGAAATAGTGTAAATTACCGTATTGTGCCAAAACAAATTGGGGTACCGTACCTACAAATGTTTTATAATTATTTTATTTTCTTATTTCTAATGTAATAATACAATTTTCAATTAATTCCTTTTTTCATTCCTTTTAAAATGTTTTTATTAATTTTCAATTAATTAATATTTTATTAATTTTCAATTAATTAATATTTTATTAATTTCCTATTAATTAATATTTTATTAATTTTCAATTAGTTAATACTTAATATTTTATTAAATTTTCAATTATTTAATATTTTATTAATGTTCAATTATTTAATATTTTATTAATTTTCAATTAATTAATACTTTATTAATTTTTGATTAATTTTTTTTTAAAATTAATTTTTACAATTTTAATTCTTTTTACTTTTCTTTATTGATTGTAAATTTTCTTGCGGCGTACCTTGACGTGTGGCGTGTCGTACACGACCGACTGTACGGGCGCCCCGGCCTGGTGAACGAGCCTCCTGACCCTCGTGTCCCTCAGTTCCAGGTGAACGGCGAGGCGGGGATTGTCGCGCCTACACTCGCGCCACGTCTTGGCGGGGACGGGTACGAACGTGACAGAGTCGGGCGGCGGCGGGGTGTAACGGTTCTGCACCAGGTGGAGGTGGCGCAGGGAGGTGTGGCCGAGGAGGCGGACCAGATCCTCGCCGACGTTCTGCGGACTCATCTCGAGGACCTGAGACAGACGAGACGAGAGAGATCGGTCGACGTTTACGGTTCTCTTTCCGAGTTGAGAGAGGATTTTCAACTGAGAGCGTTGTAAAACATAAATTAAAAAATTTGTATTGATTGAGCCTATACTTTATTATTATTATTATTACTTTTATTATTATTATTATTATTATTATTATTAATATTATTATTATTATTACTATTGTTATTATTGTTATTATTTTTTTTATTATTATTATTATTATTATTATTATTTTTATTATTTATATTATTATTATTATTATTATTATTATTATTATTATTATTATTAGATCATGGAACGAAGTTGAAGCAGAAAGACTATGGGAAAACCGTGAGAGATGGAGGGAACTACTAAACAGCCCTCTGGTAACGGAAGAAGTGATCGAGGAAGAGGTTGAGGAGGTGGTTGTGTCAGGCCTGGCTAGCCGGCAACGAAGACATTAGCCCAAGACATGGAGTACTCTGCTACTCCCCCCTACCCGATAAATTAATGTTGGAAACGGGGTCAAGATATATATATATATATATATATATTATTATTATTATTATTAATATAATTATCATTAATATTATTATTATTATTATTATTATTATTATTATTATTACGGCCTCTCTCAACTCGGAACGAGAACTTTACCCTGAATTACGAGGACTTAGGAGAAAGAGTCCTGTCCCTACTGGAAAACCGGAAAATGGACGTTGGCTTAATAGGACGTATTCACATAATGCGCATGGCGGCCATACCGGTTGCCTTGTGATTGGTAGTTCATTGTTACAATGTTTCAGGTGGCGTTTGGTGCAAATGCAACTGTTCTCTAACTTTGCTTTGCTATTATTATTACTACTTGAAAGCAAACGAACAAACTCTCTTGTCTCGATTACTCTTTTAATCGTTTACAATGGCGTATAATAATTATTTTCGTAACCTTTATCAGGGGATATACTGTGGTGCTAAAATGCTAATGTTTTGTGTTAAGAAGCATATTTGTCTTCTTTTGACAGATCAAATTTGAACACACAATTTCTCTCCGATTTTTCTCTTTTTCTGGCCGATGTGACGTCATGAGAATACTCCCTATTAGCCAAAAATGTGGTCAATGATAGAAGAGTTGACCGTCAGAGGAACGAGATTTTTTGCTCTCGGGAAGTGAAGTAAGGTAAAGTGTAAATCGTCTGTAGTTTTAATCTCCTGCATACAAATATTTATACCCATTGTCAACTCAAGAATAATTTAAAGAAGACATAATATATGAAATTTATTTATAACCATTGTCAGCTCAAGAATTTGACATGTATATGAAATTTTCCATGGTTTTAATTGCAATATATACAAAGGATCCGATATATGTACATGTGGGTATAGATTGAATTTTTAAAAATGATTTGAATTGTATTCTTATTTATTGGCTTTGCTAAATGTGCTTAACTTAAGCGCTAGCTTGTTTCAAGTCGAGAACTTGCGTGAAATTTCCTGCAAGTGTGAAGTATGAACGTAATTACGTATGTAGTGTGCTACCTGTGTTTGGTAGGTGCGCTACATGTCAATACCTATGTATGTGTTTTTTTAATTAAAATGAGTGTTTTACAGAATACTGTGATCTGTCTGTTAAAGTCGTCCCAACATATCGTACTAAGTAGTTGTAAGTAGTCCTCCTAGACTACCGATTTAATTTTACACTTCTCTAGTTCCCTTGGTAACTTACTGTCATATAATGATTATCAGGAAATTCCTAACCAGCAGGTATAATTTTCACAGATATCTCCAAAATTGACAACACATCTGGATCTATCTCTTATCGCTCCACCTTAACTGAAGAGTTAAGGTTATTACAAGACATATTTTCAGTTTTACAGTTAAATCTACTATTGGTATCTTGAATCATCTGGAAGGCACACATGATCTTAGCTATTAAAGTGCCCTAAATTCATAAATCAGTAAATTAATTAATTAATTAAATCATAAAATAAAAAATAATAATAATAATAATTAATAATAATAATTTTCAACTCAGTTCCAACTGTGTCGGGTTGAGTGGTGGCTCTCCACCTCCATCTAGGGCATGAAACTTGTAGATACTGAGCTTGCCAGACTCGGTGTTTCCTCTTCCTCAGCCTCCACCTCCCGTTTATCCACCAATTTATTCCACTCCTTTCTGTCTTTCCACAGTTCTACTCTTGCCACTTCCTCGCACGTTTTCCCGCTTTTTCAACATCTTGAATTATCGTTCCCCACTTCTCTCTTGGCCTTCCTACTTTTCTAAGAATAATAATATATATCACTACTCTTTATTCCAACATCATTTAGTTGGGTAAAGGGGTGTTTCCACCATTGATCTTGGGCAGCCCAGGAATCAGTACAGTGACACTTCTTTATAACAAACGTCTTTATAATAAAATGTTCTATATAACAAACTTTTGAGGTCCCGAAAGGGTCTTATGCATGTAAATGTAACATCTTTATAAAGAAATGTTTAATAATCTGGCCCCCACGAGTTCGTTATAAAGAAGTTTTACTGTATCGACATGCCTCGCTCGACACATCATTTTCTTCAACTTCACTCTCTTCGTGAATGAATTTCTCTTGCCGTTCCACCAAACTCTCTCCACCTTTTTCTGTCCTCCCACCATCTTTCTCTATCCTCTACCAAGAATAACAATAATAATAATTTTTTTTATATCTGCTCCCTGTGTCCAACAATGAAGTCGGGTAGGGGATAGGAAATTAATCCCATCATATTCTGGCCCCTAGGTAATAATAATAATAATAATAATAATAATAATAATTAATCCCATCATATTCTGGCCCCTAGGTAATAAAAATAATAATAATAAAAAAAATAATAATAATAATAATAATAATAATAATAATAATAAATAATAATAATAATAATAATGATAATAATAAAATAAAAAAAATAGTAAATAATGATTAAATAAATTGTCACTCAAAGGCACACATATGTGTACGCACATACCTGCAGATTGAGAAACACGCCAGGATGAAGTATCTGGTACTTGACCTTGGTCGCGTTCACTATGACGAGCGTGTGCAGAGTGAGGCAACAGGTGACGCACACCTCGTCCAACAAGTATTGAGCCTCCTTCGGCTCGAGCATGAGATCGATCAGTTCGAGACGGCGGAGAGACACGAGATTACCCATGAGCCTCTTCAACGAGTCCAATAACTTACCTACGGCCATCGTATACATGTACAATATACTGGATATTTAATGTTTAATGTATATTCTGTCCTATTCAGTTATAAAACTCCTATTCAGTTATAAAACTGATTTTCAAACTACAATACCTACATAAAACTATGTAAATTACAATGAAGCAATAGCAAAGATTACTGAGTGGGGAAGATGTTTCATCGCCGTGTTAAAATATCTGCGCGAGTTTTTTCGAAAATTTCTAAGTCTCACCACTAGTTCGAATTCTGACCGCAAGAAGCGCTAGCCCTGCACGTTTG
Source organism: Isoperla grammatica (assembly GCA_945910005.1). NCBI lineage: Eukaryota > Metazoa > Arthropoda > Insecta > Plecoptera > Perlodidae > Isoperla > Isoperla grammatica. Next base: position 34,028,633 of record OX246747.1, read on the forward strand.
ACCAAGGTCCACTAAATCCCCTGGCGGCTACTAGCGATCTAGTAGACCTTGCGTTTGACTTCGTTACCGTTAAACAAGGTCTACTAGATCGCTAGTAAGTGCCAGGGGATTTAGTACACCTTGAGTTTTAAACTTTTGGAAGAGCGACTCTTGCGGTGAGAATTCGAACTACACGTCGGACTTAAAAAATTTCGCTCAGACACGCGCAGATGAATTCCCATATGGATGAAACATCTTCTCCACTCAGTAATCTTTGGCAATAGTAAGGAATGTTGAATAAAAGAAGATTATGAAACAACACTACTAAAACAAAACAAAACATTGTATCAGTGAAAAGTTGCAGGGATACCAGTAAAAGTACCAAACAACCGGGACAAAGTATGGATGCCCTCTTTTAAGAAAATACGTTCTGAAACTCTAACTAATGGCTGAAGTAAATAAGAAATACATAATTAAGTAGGGCTGGCCAAAATAAAAAACCTTTTTGACAGTCTATGGTAATGTAGCATTGACATTGTGCCTCAATTCCCTTCCTGACCCCTTTCCCTAACTGTACCAAATTTGTTGAATCTTACCACCAGTTCCAAATGTCCTTGCTCTTTCTATATCGTCTCGATTAGCCATACTGCACGGAAAATAATATTTGAGCGCTTTTACGCTCGGACCAATATGAAATTGTAGACCTTTAGAAATGGAGCAAACAAAATAGTTACTATTAAAGTATGATTTTAGTGTTTAATTAAGAAGATGTGGATTCTAGATTCTGGTATTTAACCTACCTTCTTCGTCAATACGCTCTGCATAATAGGAGAACATAGACATGAACTCGTACAAGTTGTGGAAGTTGATGATTGGTTTGAAAATGAGTTGGCGGAAATTGCGCCCGACCTTCGTGATACATAGTTGGGTACGGTAATGGTCTAGGACGTGCTGTAACAGGGACAAAATTAACTTGGCAATTGGGAATCAATGCTCAAACTAAAATTAAAACCTAATTGTGTAATATATTTTAAATGTTACAAGTAACATGCTTCACCAATGAATCATATTTCTGGCAACTTGTGTTGCTATTTGTGGTACAATTATAGTTCTAAGTACATATTAATATTATTATACTTATGTACCGGTATAATGTTCCAAATTTTCTTTCTGATCATGGCAATTTTTTAATTTTATTTTTCTTCAGTAACAGTTATAATAAAATTTGTATTTATATTCTACCCATTTGATTTTCAGTGGGTGACATTGATGGGTAATGTGTGGTCAGTTATGTTATTTGTTGCTTTGTGGCACCAATGTGATCATATTTTATTTCATATTTCGTTATGTAAAGGCGGGAAAAGTTATTAAAGTGTTGTTTTCTATGCTGAGTTACGTCTACACTTAGCTGTAAATATACTTGAACTTCAACTAAGTTACTATTTTATCTATCTCGCGCGTACCTGCCAACCGTAGTGGTAGTTAAACTTTCGCCTGGTAAGTGTGTCGTCTTCCAAAGTGAACGTGGACCACACTCGGGGTAGATGATGAACTCTGTTCCAGTTCCGGCAGACCATGGACGCGTAGTAACGCTCTCGCATCGATATGTACGAGAACACCTGTTCGAGTATCAGATCGGGCAGTATGGACCACCGGTTGTCTTCGTACTCGGTTTCCTCGGTGGTTTTTTCTTCTTCGCAGTCGATGAAAACGGCTGTGATTATAAAATATGTTGAGTTATAGTATGGGTTGAGACAATGGGTAGTATAACAGGAGGCTAATGAAATTATACTACTGTGCATAAGGTTGTCAATCGGATTGGAGTGTTAATTCTTGTAAACACACGCAAGACAGTTCAAACTGATCAACTTGAACTTGAACTTGACTTCAATTATCAGAGGAATTAGGCTTAGCATGCCGTACTCAACTTGCCTTCATCATTCTCGTCGATTTTCCACTCAGCTTTTGACATGTAGATTATTTATAAGTCGGTACAAACCTAAAAATAGAATACCAAACGTGTTCAGTTTTAAATGTTATAAAAAGTGTGGGTGTGTGTCTCTGAACTGTCAATATTAAGATAAAAAAATATTCACTTTCAAGAGCTACCTACGCTAGAAATAAAGCGGAAATAATGTTATAAATAGAACCCAGCTGTTTCTAGAATCAAATTTAGAATTTTAAAGGCCGCCATCTTTCATAGTTTGAAATTCTCCCGCTAGGAAGCGCTGTATGGCAAAATTCACAGCCTTGATTGTTGACAACTCATCAAGCGGGCTGTGGTATTTTGAATTTTCGTCTTTGTTTACAAGTTGCAACTCGCCTGTAATAACCGACAAAAAGAAAACCTGTTATTAAGTGCATTTTGGTAAATTAAATTAATATATTTAGCAGGAATTAATAGTTATAGCCGATAGTAGATCTATTGTAATTATAAATCATAAGAGATAATTTGTAGGCTTACATTCGCTTCATTTTTCTCCTCATCATCACCATTCTAACCTAGTTGACGGGCTTTGGTATGTACCAAATGTAGGACCCTGACCGATGTTCACTTATTTTTGAAACTCGATAACGAACAACGATCTTGTTCAATATTTAGTCTAGGCCTAGGCCTAGTAGATACAGGCCTATGCCTGGAGTGACGCCTAGGCTAGGCCTAGGCCCTAGGACATCAGGTTTGTAATCTAGACTTAGCCTAGGCCTAGGGCCTAGCCCTACAAACTCAATGTCTAGGATAAACATTAGGTCTCTATTAGGTCTACTCTCATTAGGTCTATGTAGCCTAGCTAGGTCTAATCTCTACTTCCAGTTGTTAACCCAATCAATGCTGGTATTTGTATAGGTCCTAGTTGTGGGAGTAGGCCTAGGCTGAGGCCTCGTTCATTTGTGTTTATTTGTTTCTAGAAGCTGTCCATCTTATGAATGCTAGTCCATAGAGCTGATACATTTCAAACATGGATGGTAATGGTAAGCATTATTAAGCCTATTTGAATATGCCACCAATAAGCAATGAAGTGAAAGGAAATAACATGCCGGTAGACCCTACGTTGCTAGTCGTACTGGTTGAGTTTTCTTCACTACCTAGACTATCTTTTATAACGCTTTCATCTTTGTAATTTTCTTGTAGGCCTACGCTTTAGCTAGTTTCTAGTCGATGTTAGTAGCAGTCACTTTGAGTTTGGAGCTCTGCTCTTTTCTACCAACGCCCATCATTCATTGTGAATGGGAACAAACGATAAAAACACCCGTATTTTTCAGATGTTGCCGAGTCGTTGATTGACTTCGATGCCGTTGCGCCATCGACGAACGTCGGCGAAGGAAACCGACCGGCCTTTCTTCCCGGCGTCGACCCAGCCGGCTTTGCCGACAACGTCAACAACAACCCGTTTGACCTCGTCGCGTTACAGTCGGAGTGCCGCGCCGACGACCCCTTTGAGTCGGTCTTGATGAACGCGATGGCTTTCCGCCCGCTTCCCGCGCCCAAGGTGTCCATCAGTGACGCGTTCCCTCCCCTCGCAGACGAGGATTCCTTTCTAGACGTCTCGAAACTCTCGGTCTTCGACGAATCGTGCTGCGGGTCTCCCTTCGGGGATTTACGCCTCGAAAAGGGGTTTTCGCCTTCGCCCAGACCTGTTGCGGCTTCTTCTAAGCTCGATCTCGCGGCGGAAAAACGCGAGTCGTTTCTCTCGCCCGAACCGCGACATATTTCTCCGAAACCCGAGTTGGAGCCCGGCGACTTGGAACTGATGATGAATGTCAAGGGCCGCGTGGAAAGGTGCATCCGCGACGCCCTCAATCGTTCAAAGGGCGTCCCACGCGGCAAGCCGCCTTTGCGGGACGACGCGGAAAATCGCGATCCGAACGTTCGAGTCGGGTCGGCGTTTCTCCAACGCGAAAAACCCGCCGACACAATCTCGGACCGGCCCGTCGACAAACGTACCGACACAAGCGTTGCCGACATCAGGGAGACCCTCAGACGTATCCGTTTGTCGAACGCGGGTACGGGAAGCGTCGGAGATGAGTCGCCCTCTTCTACCGTGTCCTGCTTATCACGGAACACGGGATTCTTGAGGAGCGACACGGCGAGTCTCGGTTCGGCCGAGTCTTCCGCCGGTGTCTGGAACGAGGGGTTCCTGAAGACGCCCTCCGAGGGCGGCGCCCGCTCGAAAGGTTCCGCCGGCTCGCAAAACTCGCGCGAAAGTCTCGCCTCGCACTTGGGCGCGGACCTGTTGAAGATCCCTCACGGGCCCACTAGCACCCCTAACGTGGCGAGGGGCAGGAGCAACTCTGTCGGCGCCCTGCGCTGGCCGTCGACACAGTCGGACGGGGACGACTCTGTCTTCGAGGAGGCCAAGGCCCTCGCGTCGGCGTTCAGGGAGAGGGCAAACAGCTTCGTCGCCGACAACAGTGAGTGTTGATGCTTTTTTTTTTTTTTTTTCCTGTGCAGAGTTGGCCTTTTCAACCATTCTTCTTTCTTGCTATCCATAAAAAGGCTGCCTTCTTCTCTGTCCTGCTCATTGAGTCGGGCAGGCAGTCAATGTCCTTCTTGAGGGCACACGTACATACAGTTTTTTACTTAGGAACTTGTCTTTAATATCTATGTAATACTGGTTTATATAAAACGGTACTTTTGAGCTCCATGCTAGCAACAAAGCACATGATGGTATATAAATGTCCCCCACTGAAATCAGTTCTTGTTTAACTGAGTGGGTAGACAATGAATACAAATATATTAATTTTATTTATTTACCTCCCTAGTATTGCACTATAGCACGGCTGCCACTAAGACTGCTACGGTACATTTTTGCTACTTGTTCCTTCCCCCCTTAAGTTTTATGTTGACTCCCTACCCAATGATATTCATGAGCAGGCCAGAAAAAAAAGCTACTAAATTGGATAGTTGCACAAAAGAATGGTTGAAGAAGCCATCTTAGCATAAGAAGGGGAGACAAAAATGTTGAGGCAGCCTATTTCGTCTAAAAAGCATTCATTACTAATAGCTGCATCAAACTTATAGGCTAAGTATACAATGTTCTGGGAACGCAGAATGTCGACCTACAGAAACTCAGCTAGACGGAAAGTAAAGGAAGCCGCTATCTACATTAGGCGCGATACCTTTGCCGGTACAGGCGATAAGATAACGCGCTATCAGTACACCGGTTAGAGGGATATCTACTGTTGGGTTTCTGCAGGTTCACTTTACGATACCTTTGGCGGTACAGGCGATAAGATAACGCGCTATCAGTACACCGGTAAGGGGGATATCTACTGTCAAGTGTTTCTGCAGGTTCACTTTACGATACCTTTGGCGGTACAGGCGATAAGATAACGCGCTATCAGTACACCGGTTAGGGGGATATCTACTGTTGTGTTTCTGCAGGTTCACTTTACGATACCTTTGGCGGTACAGGCGATAAGATAACGCGCTATCAGTACACCGGTTAGGGGGTCATCTACTGTTGTGTTTCTGCAGGTTCACTTTACGATACCTTTGGCGGTACAGGCGTTAAGATAACGCGCTATCAGTACACGGGTTAGGGGGTCATCTACTGTTGTGTTTCTGCAGGTTCACTTTACGATACCTTTGCTGGTACAGGCGTTAAGATAACGCGCTATCAGTACACGGGTTAGGGGGTCATCTACTGTTGTGTTTCTGCAGGTTCACTTTACGATACCTTTGGCGGTACAGGCGATAAGATAACGCGCTATCAGTACACCGGTTAGAGGGTCATCTACTGTTGTGTTTCTGCAGGTTCACTTTACGATACCTTTGGCGGTACAGGCGATAAGATAACACGCTATCAGTACACCGGTTAGAGGGTCATCTACTGTTGTGTTTCTGCAGGTTCACTTTACGATACCTTTGCTGGTACAGGCGATAAGATAACGCGCTATCAGTACACCGGTTAGAGGGTCATCTACTGTTGTGTTTCTGCAGGTTCACTTTACGATACCTTTGGCGGTACAGGCGATAAGATAACGCGCTATCAGTACACGGGTTAGGGGGTCATCTACTGTTGTGTTTCTGCAGGTTCACTTTACGATACCTTTGGCGGTACAGGCGATAAGATAACGCGCTATCAGTACACGGGTTAGGGGGTCATCTACTGTTGTGTTTCTGCAGGTTCACTTTACGATACCTTTGGCGGTACAGGCGATAAGATAACGCGCTATCAGTACACCGGTTAGAGGGTCATCTACTGTTGTGTTTCTGCAGGTTCACTTTACGATACCTTTGGCGGTACAGGCGATAAGATAACGCGCTATCAGTACACGGGTTGGAGGGTCATCTACTGTTGTGTTTCTGCAGGTTCACTTTACGATACCTTTGGCGGTACAGGCGTTAAGATAACGCGCTATCAGTACACCGGTTAGAGGGTCATCTACTGTTGTGTTTCTGCAGGTTCACTTTACGATACCTTTGCCGGTACAGGCGATAAGATAACGCGCTATCAGTACACGGGTTAGGGGGTCATCTACTGTTGTGTTTCTGCAGGTTCACTTTACGATACCTTTGGCGGTACAGGCGATAAGATAACGCGCTATCAGTACACCGGTTAGGGGGTCATCTACTGTTGTGTTTCTGCAGGTTCACTTTACGATACCTTTGGCGGTACAGGCGATAAGATAACGCGCTATCAGTACACGGGTTAGGGGGTCATCTACTGTTGTGTTTCTGCAGGTTCACTTTACGATACCTTTGGCGGTACAGGCGATAAGATAACGCGCTATCAGTACACGGGTTAGAGGGTCATCTACTGTTGTGTTTCTGCAGGTTCACTTTACGACACCTTTGGCGGTACAGGCGATAAGATAACGCGCTATCAGTACACCGGTTAGGGGGATATCTACTGTTGTGTTTCTGCAGGTTCACTTTACGATACCTTTGGCGGTACAGGCGATAAGATAACGCGCTATCAGTACACCGGTTAGAGGGTCATCTACTGTTGTGTTTCTGCAGGTTCACTTTACGATACCTTTGCTGGTACAGGCGATAAGATAACGCGCTATCAGTACACCGGTTAGGGGGATATCTACTGTTGTGTTTCTGCAGGTTCACTTTACGATACCTTTGCTGGTACAGGCGATAAGATAACGCGCTATCAGTACACCGGTTAGGGGGATATCTACTGTTGTGTTTCTGCAGGTTCACTTTACGATACCTTTGCTGGTACAGGCGATAAGATAACGCGCTATCAGTACACGGGTTAGAGGGTCATCTACTGTTGTGTTTCTGCAGGTTCACTTTACGATACCTTTGGCGGTACAGGCGATAAGATAACGCGCTATCAGTACACGGGTTAGGGGGTCATCTACTGTTGTGTTTCTGCAGGTTCACTTTACGATACCTTTGGCGGTACAGGCGATAAGATAACGCGCTATCAGTACACCGGTTAGAGGGTCATCTACTGTCAAGTGTTTCTGCAGGTTCACTTTACGATACCTTTGGCGGTACAGGCGATAAGATAACGCGCTATCAGTACACGGGTTAGGGGGTCATCTACTGTTGTGTTTCTGCAGGTTCACTTTACGATACCTTTGGCGGTACAGGCGTTAAGATAACACGCTATCAGTACACGGGTTAGAGGGTCATCTACTGTTGTGTTTCTGCAGGTTCACTTTACGACACCTTTGGCGGTACAGGCGATAAGATAACGCGCTATCAGTACACGGGTTAGAGGGATATCTACTGTTGGGTTTCTGCAGGTTCACTTTACGATACCTTTGGCGGTACAGGCGATAAGATAACGCGCTATCAGTACACCGGTTAGGGGGATATCTACTGTTGTGTTTCTGCAGGTCGACTTTACGGGTACCCCAATGTTCTTTTAAAGCCGCGTTCACACAAAGTGACTAACGAATAACGATTAAGGTTTATGACTAACGATTTAAGGTTTAACAGGGTTGAAGTTGAAGTATACGATTTATGTTTAAGCGTTAACAAACTGTTATATAGTGATTAGTGTTTAAGAACGAGTGATTAAGAAAGTTGATTTTCGATTGTTGGCATTGTTGAAATACATTTGGGGATGGATGTTTCCGAGTACGTTGTTTTCCCAAGGCTTAATCACTCTATTGTTAGTCTTAGTCCATAGTCATTCTGTCTGAACGCGCCTTAAAGCCGCGTTCACACAAAGTGACTAACGAATAACGATTAAGGTTTAAGACTAACGATTTAAGGTTTAACAGGGTTGAAGTATACGATTTATGTTTAAGCGTTAACAAACTGTTATATAGTGATTAGTGTTTAAGAACGAGTGATTAAGAAAGTTGATTTTCGATTGTTGGCATTGTTGAAATACATTTGGGGATAGATGTTTCCGAGTACGTTGTTTTCCCAAGGCTTAATCAATCTATTGTTAGTCTTAGTCCATAGTCATTCTGTCTGAACGCGCCTTAAAGCCGCGTTCACACAAAGTGACTAACGATTAAGGTTTAAGACTAACGATTTAAGGTTTAACAGGGTTGAAGTATACGATTTATGTTTAAGCCTTAGCAAACTGTTATAGTGATTAGTGTTTAAGACCGAGTGATTAAGAAAGTTGATTTTCGATTGTTGGCATTGTTGAAATACATTTGGGGATAGATGTTTCCGAGTACGTTGTTTTCCCAAGGCTTAGGTTGGAATTCATAGTCGGCCCCTACACCTAGGGGCGCCCATTGTTACCAAGGTAACAATTGTTTGCATGTTATTTCCCATAAACAAAACAAATCCATAGCAACAATGGGTGCCCCTAGGTGTAGTCGGCCCGACTATGAATTCCAACCTTAATCACTCTATTGTTAGTCTTATTCCATAGCCATTCTGTGTGAACGCGCCTTAAACCTCGCTTGGTTGTCGCGCCCGTAGGTAACGCCGACGACGCCGACGCCTCGTTCTGCGACCTGCGCACCAGCCGCCGACAGTGGGAGACGTCGGCGCTGACGCTGCCGCCCCTCGAGATGGAGGACGCCGACGAGGGGCGGCGGGGGGCGGCGCCGTCCCCGCGCGCCCCCGAGGAGAAGTCGCTGCTGCGGAGCGCATTCGACGAGATCATGAGCATGGTAAGTCGGCCGAACCGGTTCCGAGCATTCTACCTTCATCTTACCATTTTATACCAACCACCACTGTCCACCACTGTGTTAATGTAATATTTTAATACCGGTAACTAGTAACTTTTAGTAATTTCTGTGTAGCGTAATATGTTAGTAACTAAACTATAGTACATAGCACATGTTCACAGATATAGCCTACATTTATTCTATCTTCTATCTATACTTTATACACTAGGCCTTTATCTTTTTCGACCTATTTAATTTAACTCACTTTAAATCATTTCCATTGCTGCTTAGTTCGTATATTATAATATTAGTATGTAATTAATTGTATGTTTCTTTATGTTTGTGTATGTCTATATTGAATTTGCACTAGGCCTAGTGAAATTTGTATTCTGTTGCAAATAAAGGCCTAATAATAATAACAGCTTACCTGGAAGTTCCCTCTTGATTTTCGTTGCCGACAAATGACAATTTTGTGTTTTAACAACGCGTCGTGAGTTCGGCGAGCCGGCCGACGGTCGTTATTCTCGTTTGTTCGAATCGAACGGACCGACAGCTTACTTGGATGCCGAACGGTTCTATGTGTAGCCGTGCAGAATGGATTGATTTTTCGTGTTGTAACGACGTGCCAACCGTTTGGTCGTATCTTTTTTTCGTGTTCTCACAGTTTTGGCGTATTAGGCCGTCGTACATTTTCTGGTTTTCCAGTACGGACGAGACTCTTCCAATAACGCAATATTGTGTCCCCAGAAACGTGGCGAGCCCGGCAACCGCAGCCTGCGTCGATCTCTCTCTAGCGGCGTGATCGAAGCGCGGCCAACCTCCGAGACCGCGACAAGTACGCCCGCTCCGTTGTCCAGGGTAAGCGAGTGGTTTTTTAAAAGATGAAAATTAATGTCACTGGACTTGCAGTCTTTCTGCAATACACTGGAATGTTTTAAATTTGTACCATAGGAAAGAGCTGGGCTTATGTCCTTTTTGCTCCAAAAGTGATATCTACGTTAATACATTAATATCTAGGGTTGCACGATGTCAATTGACCAGTCAATTGACCGGTCGATTGACTGGTCATTTGACCGGTCAAATACTTTTGGTCAATTGACTAAAACACAAAACATGCTAATAACATGCAGCTTAACTGCTGAATGTTGTGTTGTATTGTATTGTATGTGATATTGAAACTGAAATAATAATAACAACAACAAGTGTATAAGAGGGCTGTAATTCCAAAAATAGCCATGTTGCCGTGTTTTGTTTCGGACAAATATTGAATGTGCACCAATCAAAGAAAGATACAACAATAGAGTTGCCTAGCAACACGTTGTTTGTCTGCGTGTTATGTCACAGTCCCCTCAATTGGGTCTTGTGATATATATAAGCAATAATAATCGATTCAATATTACTCAATAATAATTTACGTTTAATAATCAATAAACTAAATACAAACTGAAACAGAAGGCCTAAATACGCAAAATCATATTGTGTTTACTGGTGGCCAGCTGATCTGAATGAATACGCTGAATCGGAAACATGCTGACATGTATTGTTAAATAAAATATTCTAATCGAAATGTAATCAATTAATCCGGCAACCCTAGTAAATGCAGGCCTACATATATTTTAATTTTACAGGCACAGGTAGATGGATTTTACTTTTTTGAATTTTTTGTATTTGACGGTCAAACGACCGTCAAATGACCAAAATTGAATTTGATTGGTCAAATCCCATCCCTATAACTAACTTGTTTCGTGCTGTACTGTGACCTTCTGAAATACACAATCCAACTGTGTTCTACTACTTGAGATACGTGAAAATAGCGTTTTGTGATCAGATGCTACAGAGTGATTTTTTTAAACTGAAATTCACTTTTTTCAGTGCCTGTTTTATTGTATTTAACATTTAGGCTAGTATTTATACTTTGGTTGTATGATAAATACAATTTAGTTGATGTTTTATTTTGATAGTATGACAAAACTAAAAATTTGAGAAAAAAATGTATTCTCAAGTTTTTTTTTCCATTATCCATCGCCGTTTCCTGCTTCTGGCAGGGTCAGCTTGGGTTTCACAACCAAATTTTTCCACCTCTTCCTATCTTCCCACAATCGTACTTCCTCTACTTGCTCCCAGTTCTCTCCTCTCTTCTGTAGGTCTCAGCAATCTTTTCCTTCCATCTCATCCTTGGTCTTCCCCGTCTTCTTCTTCCTTCGATCCTTTGTTCATATATTTTCCTGGGCATCCTCTCTTCCGTCATCCGTTTCATGTGTCCAAACCATCTCAGCCTTGTCCTTCCCATTCTGTCCCCTAGCTTCTCCACATTTTTTTAATGTTGAAAAAAAAAAAAAAAAACAGGCTATTTTCACAACTGTAAGTTTCCGCCCCCAGGACAAGGTGCGCGATCTGTCGCTCCAGTCCCGCCACATTGCCACCCCCGACCCGATGCCACCCCCACTGCAGACGACGTTGCGGCCCAGGCGCGACGCCCCCCAGTCTGCCCCCAGACGGGGACCGATGAGGGCGGTCGTGCCAGTCGGCGACATGGTGCGGAAGCACGGTGAGTTTCACTCTCCTTTTCTTTTTCCTTTTTTACTCCCTTTTCCCATTTTTTCCTTTTTTTTGTTACTTTTTTTTTTTAGTGTCCTTGACCAGTTCAGTGGGGACTTTCCCTCGCGCTTGCCGTGCGCGTAGTGGCGACTTATTTCCCCACGCTACTTGCGGTCGGTCGGTCGTAAGACCTCCTTCTCTACAAACACGTGTTGCCGACAGCATTTCAATATATGTACTTCTATCTAGCGGGAAAAGATTGAACTAACTTCTTTGCAGAGAGTGCGGGAAAATTTTAAAGCGAGACTCGTCACGGCCACTGTGGGAGCGATTTCAAAATACTTTTGACGAGATATTACGTCCAAGGCGCTACGGGGATATAACCGGCGTGACGGAATATCTTGTCATGACCACGGAACTGGTTGATTACGTATCTAATTTCTTACTCCCACTTGTCCGTTTCCTCCCTCCGTCCGTTCCCTTCGATTTGGTTGTGCGCCTAACGGCCGTGGTTGCTGTTTTAGCGTCGCCTCCGAAGGCAGCGCAGAAGTCGCCTCCGAAGGCAGCGCAGAAGTCGCCGCCTGCGAAGCCCCCACGCAAGTCTCGATCTCCGTCCGGCCCGGCGACCACACCGGTAGCCGGCCGCAGGGCGAGCAGTCTACACGCACCGGTGAGTCGGCCTAGCAAGCGACATGTTATAGAGTAATTACAGTGGAATCAGCGGCCGTTTGGAAACGTAGTGGATGAATGGAGCCTCGATCTGTCGTCGCTCATGCCAGGTGGAATCATGTGGTTGTAGTTTTGTACATGTGTAGGGTATTTTATGTTGTATTTATACAGTAGTCCCTCGTTGATTCAAACTCGGTTAATTCAAAAGTATGTATTTCAAACTATTGATAGAGTCCCAGCAGAAGATTTGGGTATAGTTCTTTTAATTCAAAATTTTGGAGTTTTTAGGGTCCCTTGAAATTTAAATTAAAGGGGGATAACTATATTTATATTTGTAGTTTGTAGGCCTACCAATATTTGTACTGTGTACAAGTTACATGGTAGATACTAGGGATGACATCGGGTACCCGGGCTACCCGGCTCCAAATATTACCCAGAGCCGTTTTTTGGGTCCGGGTAATTTTTTAGTTCGTTTCTAGGCTAAATTAGCCGCCTTGCATTCGTTACTGTTTGTTCTTTGTTTTAACATTCTGGTGAACATTCTAGGGCTAATACTTATTATTATTCTATTAGGCCTACTATTAATTTTCCTTAAAATATCATGTTTTATGTACGTGCTTCAGTTGTGTATTGAGAAATGTCTTTTTACTCGACGTGATTACTGCAGGCGTATTCCGAGAGGCTAACCGAGAGGGCAATGTGCATATCATTCGTCCCTTGACTTCGCGCCCCGCACACTTCATAAGGCCTAAGGACGACCTTCAAATCAAGCCTACACATCGAAAAATACGTTTTCAGGATCCGGGTACCCGGGTAATATGAGAGCTGGAACCATTTCCGAATTTTATTACCCGATGTCATCCCTAGGGATAACTGTATTTATATTTGTAGTTTGTAGGCCTACCAATATTTGTACTGTGTACAAGTTACATGGTAGATACATAAACTAAAGTGAGCCTTGTTCTGTCCACCTGCAGACGAAGCCCCAGTTCACGAGCACCCCCCAGTCCAAGCTACCGCCGTCCAGACGTGCTGACATGTCTCCGGGTGTCTCACCGGTCCGGCTCGGGACTCCGGTCCGGTCCCGGTCCCTCGCCATGTCCGGGTGAGTGCGACGACTTCGATGAGTTCACGAGTAACGGAGAAGAAAGGAAAATATTGAAAATGTCATGATAAACTTTTGCCATTCCTACCATATTATGTTGTACATTACTAGAGAAGTTTTTTGTTGTGTTTTAGGTTCTAGATACTAAACCGTGAATATGTATGTTTCTTTGAAAACATTTTACAAAAAAATAATGGTGTTTGGAACCCCTTAATTTTTTGATTTTTTTTTTAAATTATGATAATTTATGAAATTGATTTAAATTCATGCCTCTGTCGCGCAGGCAGCCTCGCGGCTACAACGAGGCCCCGACCCGCCAGCCCAGCGCGACGCCCGATCGGAACGCGACGGGACACCTCAAAAGTCTCCCCTCGCCCCCGGTCGCGCCTGCCAACAATGTCGCGCCCAGTAACATTGTCGTCAACCACGGCCAGACGCCCAGGGATCTCTCCGTTCAAACGTGGAACCGGGGTCCGGCGGTACACGTGACCTCCGCTGCCCCCCGGTGTTACGCCCCCGGCAGTTACGCCCCCGGTAGGGGGGCAGCCACTCCAGGCCACGACGCCAGGTGGGTTCTCTGATTCACGCCCTCGATGTACTATTCATAGTTCCCACGTGACGTCACAGCGGCCATGATTGCGACACAATTGATGCGTACCAATCCTAGATCATTGGCAAATACTATTGAAATTTAATAAATAAGCCTAATTTAGAACTTAAAAAGTAAACATAAGTAATGAACAAATAAAATATTAACACACACCAATTTTGTCTCAAAAACAGACTGAATTTTAAAGAACTAAGAATTTCTGTGTTCTACCACAACAGCCTTCAATTGTCTCTCCATGGCAACGTCAAAGTTTGGTCGCAAATGTGGCCGCCACGCGTACAGATGTGACGTACGTGCAACCTATGAATATTACCTTAGAGCTCTGGGCCTAGATTCACTAAGATGCCTAACTCTAAATTGTCCTAAGTTAGGCAAATCCTATCTAGATAAATCAAAATAAATCATCTCTGGGTATTACTACACATTCAAAAAAAATATATTATTAGTTATAGATGGACCAACACCACATCTCCCTTGGCCAAAACGGGCGAGTCAAAGTCGACTGGAATGCAGGTGATAGCGCATAAACGCGTGCTCCTCGCACTCAGGCGCGTGAACGGTAGCGGCAAAACATGGCTTCACTTACATTGCATTATTTCCGAAACTATTCAAGCTAGAGCAATATTATAAGAGGCACAAGAAAGATGACAGTTATACCTTGACGACGATAGTTTTATATTTGTGACAGGTTTCTTGTAAACCATACAAATTGCGATCGTAAAAAACGTAGACATCTTCGAAAAGGTTTCCACTAACATTGCTCTGCTTTAATGCCATTATTTTATTAACTATTAATGTTAGACAAATATAGTGCACATCATCGTGTAGAGGAAGGTTAGACAAAAGTATTTTTGTGATTCAATGTTTGATGCAATGTTTGATTCAATGTATTGGTTATCTTGAAACCATGAGTTGAATATTGGCTGAACGTAGTTTTGCCGTAGCCTGCTGGCTACGGCCGGCCGTATAGCTCTGCCGTAAGCGCGCAGGAGAGATGTGTTCCCGACCACTGCCGATAGCAACTGACACCTGCTAGCTGCACTTAACTACCGGCCGCCCCTAAAAAAACGAATAGACTAGACCCGGATGCGCGCACAAGCTTTCGCGCGCGGAGATGTGCTCGTGGTAAATCTATACATTGTTGATATTTTAATATATTATAATCTTTATGAGATTGCAGGACGACATAAGCGTGATTTAGAACACTAAGATTTGCCTAAACTAGGACGTCTTAGCACTTCGGCACCTTTGTGAATCTGGGCCCTGTTGTCTTGTTATAAATTTGTTTATCCAAAATTAACAACAATTAATAGTTTTAGTAACAAAAGCACGTCTCCATCAACAAAATATTATGTACTTTTTTTAACCCGAAGAGTAAACTCCCGTCTGGGCCAGGCGTAAGAGGTGACAAAACGAGGTATTTCCCTCCTCTACACCCATTATTTTTTAAATTTAAATCTTCTTACTTGCCCCTTTCTTCCAATCACCCCACGACGTCGTATGACCTAGTTGTCGAGTACGAGCGTTAAACGCCATGAAAAATAATAATAAATGACGAGTATAAATGGCTCGTTGGTCTAGTGGTTAGCATCCCTGCTTCCAATGCAGAAGGTCCATGGTTCAAATCCCGGTTCAGGCAGAAGTTTTTTAACTTCTAATATGGTTTCAATTCCATCACTTCTTGTCTTAGGAATAAGTAAACGGTGACTTTGGAGCCGTCCTAGCAACGAAGCACTCAATAAATTCAAAGTTGTTCTGAATCAGCCTTGTTGATTCTGGCAGGTGTTCGCACTGTCCAATCACTGATTCATGTGTTTCATATTTGAAATACAGATCTTTGATTGGTTATCGCTCACTCGTCGATGGTGTTCGGAGCCTACAGGGTTGGTTTAGTCGCTTTAAATTAAAGTCCCCCACTGCAAATCAGTTTCATTACTGAGTGGGTAGACTCTAAATGTGTATTTATTTATTTTATTTAAAGGTCTCGGTCCTGCGAGCCTCACAAGACTGCGAAGCTGGCCTCGTTGAAGGGAACGATTTACGACAAGGCGCAGCCAAAACGGTCTCCGCCCCCAAAGACGCCGACGCCCAAGAAGAATCCACCCCTCCGTGCTTCGTGTGCCGGAAGCGTGTCCGTACTCCAACCGTCCACGCCCCTCCGCGCTTCCCGCGCCGGAAACGTGCCGGTTCTTAAACCATCCACACCCCTCCGCGCTTCTTGTGTTGGAAACATGCCGGTACTCCAACCGTCCACGCCCCTCCGCGCTTCCCGCGCCGGAAACGTGCCGGTTCTTAAACCATCCACACCCCTCCGTGCTTCTTGTGTTGGAAACGTGCCGGTACTTAAACCGTCCACACCCCTCGGCGCTTCGCGTGCCGGAAACGTGCCGGTACTTAAACCATCCACGCCCCTCGGAGCTTCTCGTGCCGGAAACGTGCCGGTTCTTAAACCGTCTACGCCGAAGGTCCTCAGGGATGCCAACGTGAAGGTCAGCAGACTACCGGTCAGCGCCAGTCCAGCGCGACCTTTCCGACTGGAGAGTTTGGTAAGCGTTTTAAGTTTTACGCATGCAGGTATATCTTGTGTCAATAGTTGTGTCAGTTTTACGACTGAATGCAGTAACACCTCGTAAATTCAAACCCTTTTCAAATTCTAATTTATAATATACAGTTCGTTGTAGTGATCAAGTCTCTGGTGAAAGTTAGGAAATTGTTGCATGTTCTTTTAATTCAAATAGTGATTTTTAGGGTTCATTGCAATTTGAATTGAAGAGGTTTTTCTGTAGCATAGAGTGTAGACATTCAATAACTAGGACAAAGTGCTGTTGGTAGAGATACGAAAAAATATCATGTATGGTCCGAATTTGGATGTTTTTTATCTACCGTACAAAACCAGTCGTGCACACAAAACTATCGCACAGATGACTGAATTTTTCAGGCTTGTCATTCTGTGGCAGGTGAACGATTCTAGTTGGACCGTATTTCCGTTGCAGGTGGCGAGAAAGTTCCAACAGAACACCAGCGTGAGGTGCGAGAAGGAAAACGTGCGGCCCGTTTATTGAAAACGGGGCTAGCATATGTACGCTTATCTCTTGGTTGGTGAGGGTTCCTAACGTGTTGGGACTTGCTATCAGTTTTTTACGTCGTGGAGTGTGAATCGTATAATTTTAAGAGGAGCAAATTTGTTGAAGTGTTTTTTTTTGTTTTTTAAAATCATATTTTACAATATGTGCACGGGACTGTTTAGTAAGTGTTTATTTCCATTTTTATAATCTTCTTTTTTTTAGTAATTTGACTGCGAGCTAATACTTAAATAATTTGAAAGCGATTTTATTGACCAATCTCGCCCGTGGTGTTTAGGCCTATAGCTTTTATCGTAGCCCAGGTTAAAAGGTCAATTATTAGTAGAGATACGTGAAAATAGCATTTTGAAAATGGATTCATAGCACTTTCATTTTCAAAACTAACCATTTTGTAGCACTTTGTAGCATCTATTTTTTCCCTACCTTAAACATCTTTTGTATGGGTTTACTTTGCAATTTTAATTACCAGTTATGCCACAGGGGAAACATTAACATGAATAGAATTGAAACCAGGCCATACAGTGTAAGAATACAATGTCAAACTAACATAAAATACGCACAGAAAAACATAGGTTTAGTTAAAAAATAGCGCTTTGTTGAGTTTTAAAAAATTTCAATGTAGCCTACTTGTATAGCATCTATTATACAAAACGCTATTTTCACGTACCTCTAAATCCATTGTAATATAACTATGTAATATATACAGTATATATAGTATTGTGTTTTATACTATTGATTATTTTATTTCAGTCATTTATTTGTAGGTACAAAACAAGTCGAGCTGTGCACAAATCTGTGTGTATCTTGCAATTTAGAGATTGTTGTGATTTGTGTTCAGTTTTAGCTTCGACGCAATACATTACTACGTACTGCACTTGCACACAGAAAAAGTGCCTTCCATTGAGATTCTATTTTTACAATTTTGTATCGTAATACGTATGTACGTGTGTGTGTTTAGTATTTGTGGAATGGTCGTTGTGGATATAAAGTGTAACATATGAGCTATTTCAGGGATGTGTTTTGTAATTTTATTGCACTACAGATATGGTAAATCAATGCAATGTGGTGTAATGATATATTATGTAGGGCTGCCCAACGATATCGATAATTCGATACAATATCGATAATGGATAAATAATTTGATATCGATATAGAATTAATATATCGTACATATCGCGATATCGAACTTGTGCCTAATAAGTTAATTGGTACAAAAAAACAATTAGGTATCACGTCACGCCATCGCTGTTTTGTGTGGATATTTTACAATTTGAATAGTACAACAAACAAATTGACACACATAACAAGACATTTTAAAGCTAAAATATTACTTTACGTAATATTGTTTAAAGAATGACCTCTAGCTGGCCTGTAAATCCTAAAAACAGACGAGAAAAGTTTTGATGTGGCGATATCGCCGATATCGATACGTCACTTGAAAACTGCGATATCGCGACGCGATATCGATATTTCTTCCCGTGATATCGATATGATTTTTTTTATCGTTGGGCAGCCCTAATATTATGTATAGACCTATGCTATGTTCTGGAATGTATGCACTAGATGTTAAATAGTAGACCTTATTTTGAGCAACAACAAATATGTACTGGTAAAAAAAAAAACAGTATTCAGTAATGGGCCGTTTACGTAAGTGACTAGTGATTAGTGACTAGCCCACTTGACTTAGCCACAGGCTTCTTCATTGGCTAGAGTGAGAATACTGCGCTCTGATTGGCTGTGACTAAGGTTTGTCTTGACTTGACTAAGAAATTGAACATATTTCAATTCTTTAGTCAAGTCAAGACAAACCTTAATCACAGCCAATCAGACCGCAGTATTCTCCCTCCCAGCCAATGAAAGAAGCCTGTGGCTTAATCACGGGGGTTAGTCAATAATCACTAGTCATTTGTGTAAACGCTGCATAATGGTTTAAAGAGGAAGACGATTTTTAAAAAATGTTGTAGCTATTTTTTACTGCAACATTAGAGTGCCTTGCCTGGCAGGACCAAATAGGTTTTACTATTGACTAAGGTTATTGACATTGTATACATTTCCCAATTTTAAAATGTTAGGACATAATTTGGTATGCTACTTATGGGAAAATAAATTGATAAGACTGTGCAAAGTGCTTAATGTGCTATTTTTGACAAATGAAAGTGGTAAATAATTATTTCATTTGTGAATGCTGTTTTTACACACCACCTAGTTATTAAACTTATTATATTTGGATGTGTACTAGTATGTATGTGGGAAAATACGGATTGACTTGGATTTGGAGTCACATCCTGACGTCCCAGAAAACTTCTAGTGACACGTATTGTTTTAGTCACATTTCTTGATTGTATTTTTCAATATCAAGTTTATTCGTTGTTTTTGCTCAGAAAAAAAAATGAAAATTGTGCTTTTTGGTGAATATTACAAGTTTTGTAATGTTTCAACTCCCACTGTCAATATATTTTCCCCCTTCTACACATAAAAAATGATTGCGTACAGTTGATATTACAAGTAGGCCTACGTCAGTTCTGTAGCAAATAAGGTATTTGGTTTTGGTGGATTATTGTAATGTGTACCAACCCTAAATACATACATAGGTCATTTACCGGTTGCTACTCTACAATAAAAAAGTCATAAATACTGTTTCACAGCATAGTTTAATGTCTTCAGAATATTCTTTATTACACTTATTAACACAGTAATATTATGAACAAACACGGCCCTAGGCCTACATAAGTCCTTCAGTCAGATAAGATTAAAAACTAGTTAGTTTTTCTTTTAAGGAAGGAAGAATAAGAGATTTCTCACTCGGTGTCAATAGGTACCAAGATACATAATAATATAATCGAATTGAGAATCACGAAAGCGATTCGAGTTTGTTTCGAGCACAAGTAGCTACGAAGCGTGTTTTTTTTTTTTACATTTGTACCATACACAATGTGATGAGAATCAAATATCATTAGCCTAGTTCCGGTAATAGGATTTAGAAATAGATACGTAGTACTCGGAACACTTTGTCTGAAATGTACGAAGTAACGGTCTGAAACCCGCTTAAAACACCTTCGACTGTTCGGTAACCCCCCGGAAGCAATTTGCTGGATGTACGGAAATCTGATTTGATACATAGCTAGTATGCAGTAAAATGCATGACCATTTGGTTCTGACATCTGCAAGTATTCACATAGTGGCATTTTTGAAATGCAATAAAACTTGGTTCAAACTCTTCAACAACGATACATTTTTATAGTTATTCACAAGAAACCTTGTAGGATTTTTTATTTTATTATCCCTGGATGACAATAATAATAAGATTACCTTCTTGTTTATTTAACAATAAATCCAGCACGCTTTTACTCCGTCCTTTTGTTTGCCGAAACATTCGGCAAAACGTGACACTGGCGCGCTAGCTCTCGTTAGAACCGAGTCGTTTACAGGAACGCACTTTCGTACCTTTCAGTCTCGTGCGTCCATTTCTCAATCGAGACAATCATGAATTATTAATTATTATACATACCTACTAAGTAATAACAACAATTTTATCAGAGTACATGATGATACAGGGGTAACCAATTTAAAGCTGACAAAATAGAAATATTCATGGCTATATGCATGGTGACAATAAAGCAGTTTCACAACGAAATTATTCATTCGACCACCTCTCACTTCGCTCATAATTACAAAATCAACCAACCAATATGCACAACAATTATAAGCTACTGTTGTTGAAAAATACTAAATGTACAGCACCACGTTTTACTTGAAATTAACTACAAATTACAAATATTTATCAATACATATCAAACGTTTCGCAAGTTCTACACCTGTTATTGGTTGAAAACGGGATGATCATTGTATAATAAATGAACAACCGCTATTTGAAGCAGAGTGTTTTACAAGTTTGTCGAGTAAGTAATTCAAAATGTCGACGGGGAATTAAAATTACAACGATTCCGATACCTTAAACGTGAGTTACACTACCAACACGTGGACGATAACTAGGTCAACTTTTTAATGACGTTTGAATACAAATACCAACTTCCCAGAAATAAAACTTGTTTTTTAAATCGCGTACACTTCTCGTTTCCTGGAAACACATCCAACAATATTTCCCTTAAAATCACATTTCAAGCTTATTCATGAAATAGAAAATCTGTTTTAAGCTTAACAATAGACATACTACAAAAAGTAATAAAGTAAGAAAAAGTACCCTACACGTTTTCGAGAGTCCTAGTGTTTGTATTTGGCTTTTAGCTGTTTTTCGTCATCGCACCCCGAGCAAAATTTAGCGATACGTAAAATAAACCAGATGCCTCACTAGTTTCGAGCCATTTCCGTCCGTCTAATAAAATTCTCTCCCGCACAAAAGAAAACCTACAAATCAAAGGTTCGTGTGAGAAAACAATCCTGCAAAGGCAGTTTCTGACCACGAGAACAATTTTACCGGTCACTTTCCCTACACATCTGAAATTATGACCTCAACAGTATCAAACACAACACATTACAAATTGTAAACAAGTCCTAGTATCACATAAATGGCACGTTCTACCAAACGTCACTTTGCGTAAAAATAGTTCGTCCTATAAAAATTATTATCGATACTAATAACTAAATGAATACATATTACGTAGTTTGAACGTGTCCTTGCCTTGCAATTACATAGTTTGAAAGTGGTGTTTAACAGAAGCTGTAAACATTTAAGATTTTAAGTACCATGGTACCCGTACATCATGATTTGGGGGTATTTCAACCAAATTGAATTAAAGCTTAGTATGAAATAAAATGTGAGCATTTTTTGCTTTCAATGTTTATCTTAACTATCGTTTGTCCCGACCGTATGAGAATCGTAATTTACATTATATAGTTCTTCTACGGCAGAATTTCGAATCTACTCTCGTTGTCCTACATTGCAAGCGCGCAAAACCCCCCGTCTTATAAATCAGTCGTTTTTGGGCAAAACTGTTCACTCTAAAACAAACGGTATTAAAAATCACAAATTGCTTGTACAGTATTTTACTACACAGCTCTATACACTTTATCAAAATAATCGTCTTATGTTACTGGGGCCGGTTATCTGTAAGATTTAAAGTTAAAAGCATGAGCTTTATAGTTTATATAGTGATGAGGGATGCTCATGCAGCATTCTTATTTTACGGGCATAGACAATTTCCCTTTCTTTAACACTTATCGGTCTGAATACGGGAACCTAATCGTTCAGTTCGATGCCATTTAAACTAAGGTTGCCCATCGATGATAAATTAGAGCATCGACATCAAAATCAAAAAATCGATGTCGGGAATTTTTCGACATCAACATCAAACGTGAAATAATCGACATCGGAAAAAAAGTTCCTTGAACAATGTAAAAACTAAAGAAAAACTATCAAAACCGCAAAACCTTCTGGTAAGTTGATGTTGTGTTGTAACATTGTCGACGAGCGGAGCACAGATTTTGCTTTTATTATTATTATTATTTATTATTTTGTGTAAAAAACTATTCGATCTATGAAAAAAAAAATCGATGTCGGAAATTTGCATCGACATCGATTATTAATCGATTAATCGATGTCGATGGGCAACCTTAATTTAAACATAAAATTCTCTTTGTGGTAGCCACCTGTTTGGTGTACCTGTAAAGCCACCACATCTAAATAGCATCAAACGTAAGAATGTGACCTGAACGGGTTGATAACGCAGGAAATAATCTATAGCAGTCTTCACGTTGACATTTCGAAACTGCAACCCTGATATGAGTAAAAAAATAAAATTATATGGCACAATACAAACAATTATTACCGTCATAAAAATTTCTCACATTCGGTAACGTTAATTTGTTTTACCACATACGTTATTCCAGCAGACGCAATCTACGCGATGCGGCAAACGGGGGGAGGTTTTCCGGAAACCGGATTAAGAAACGAAGAGACTTGGTGGACGTTGCACGTGTGGACCAATGAGGTATGTCAAGGTACGCTGGTAGGACGATTCATAACCTACGTTGTGGCGGAGTGATGTTTCCAGTACGAACTCGCGCAAAATTACCGGTTTTTAGCGAAGAATGCTCTGCACACAATCGTTTCCGTTCGTCTTTTATGGCACTTGCTTTGTTTTTCATCTCGTGATAGTGTTGAAGTGAGATTCAGTTGTAATTTGGAATATACCCTATCCACAAACTTATGTGGATTGAACGCCATTCATTTTTTGGCAATATTGTTCAAGAAGTTGAGGAGTTACAGGACAGCTACTTGAAATAATTTACCAGAAAAAAATGGCAGCAGCAGAATGTGGATAGCCAAACCACACACAGCAGGGTGCTGCGTTCTCACTTCTCTTCTCTTTTCTTCAGTAAAAAAAAACAATAATTTGCCACCATTTAAATACTAAAAACCATCACTCCGCCTCTAGAAAAATAGCAAGGTCTATGATTCTCCTGGCGGAGGCTCGTCGAACTCTCGAGTCGGGTCTTCGCATCCATTTCCGCACGTAAAAAACATGTTCTTCAAACGGGTGAATCATTCTTTGAAACAAATTCCTAGATCTGTCGGAGGACACTGAGGTTAACCGAACCTCCGCCAGGGGATTGACGGACCTTGGGAAAAAAGGTGATGATGGGCAGTTAAGATTTCTCACGATTATGGCAGTTATGGTCGACTTGCACAACTATCTAAGGTTTAAGATTTCAAACTTAAAGAGATGAATTCACACCACACTTTGCCACAATCAAATAACTTATAGATACACTCACACAAAATAAGGTCTTTGCAAAGATTATCTGAAACCAAAATAAAAGACCATGAAAGAAACCAAGGATAAGAAAAACAGTTTCCTATTTGATTAAAAGCAAACAACAAATTAGTTGAGTTTACTTAGTTACTACTGTAGTCGACAGCTGACAGCTGTTTAAAACAGCTGTTTAAAAGAAACTTGGAAGACTTCTTGCTTGGAAAGGCCTACTATTCACTTGACGAGCTGTTTTTAGACAATGACTTGTAAATCCCCCTTGCATCTGTGCAGGGGTGAATGCATATATATTTTTTGTACTTTTACTATTTTTATTTTCTACTCTATATTATATTCCATTATATCCAATCTGACAAGCTTAAATATTCAGTGGCCTCGTGCACCTTCTTGGATGTAACCAAAAGCGCTATATTAAATAAAAATAAATAAATAAAATAAAAAAAATAATCAATGGCCAACAAAAAAAAAACATTTATTTTGGAACATTTCAAATTTCCCATTGGGTTGCCCACTTTTAATCAAAAATAAGAACCAACAAAGCCACTGCTTTTAATATGAAGCAAAAGAATGGGACTGTGCAAAGGACTAAACAATAAATGTTGGATCTAAAATATTAGTTAAGCCTGGTTTATGATTGACGGAAACGGAATTGGGAAACGTGATTGTGAATGTTGGTAGATAGCTAACACGGCGGAGCGTTTATGATTGACGGGTTGCCAACGCGAGACGGCAACGCGATCGGTAAAGTTTGCCAAGGACCAACTTTGGTGTTCACGTTGCCGTCTCCGACACGGTGTACGCATGCGCAGAGTAAACAAACATGGACGACACCAAACCAACCAATCACAAAGGCAGCTGACAGCAACAACAACAAGCCGAGAATGGTCGATTTACGGCGAATAGACCCGAACATATACCAAGTTCCAGTCAATCGTAAACGCTTATTTCACGTCTTCAGAACACACTTCCAACCACGATTCCGTTTCCGTCAATCATAAACCAGGCTTTAGAAACAAGTATGAATGCCACAGTAGTTTTGGCATTGTTAAACATTAAATCATAAACCTTAAATAATGTGTGAACCGACCATTAGATCCTCGCAAAGAACAAATACACATGTAATAATAATAATAATCTAGTTTGATCTTGGTTGTTGTTGTAAGTCTTAAGTCTCGTAGGGCCCGGCCGACCGGCCAATCACGATTGTTTGCACGACGGGAACTTCTTGACACTGATGCACGTTATTGGTCGACGCCACCTCCGCTTGTTGCCGGCGGATCGGCGACTGGCGTTCTGGTCGCCGGACGTTCCCGCCTCCAGGGGAGCGTTCCCGTCTGGAAAAAAAAAACACGGCAACAATGAATTTTAAAACTGTCGAATATTTTTATTGTTATGATTGTCATTTCAATATTAATTAATTAATTGCTGATAATTTAAGATAGAAAGAAGAAGAAGAATTAAGAAGTATTAATAATTATTAATTAATTACACAAGTAAAAGTCATAATAATTACAATATTCGAAAGATTTAAATTCATTGTTTATTTGATACAAAAACAAATTCTGCGTAGAGATCGCGTTTTAATTTTTTTTTATTCCATACTTCCATCAATATTGTAACATAATCGTTTACATTGTCTATGACTATTGGGGAAAGAATGTTAGGAGCCAACAGCTTACCTGTGGTGGGTGCATTTTTCGGTAACATTATATTGCTCGATCTCTAAATTCAAGGCAAGTTTCAAAATTCCGCTCGATCTCCCTCGACTTGAAATAAACCCGCTCGCACAGCCCCAATTATTACACGTGCTCGGGGTTATTTACTTTCCAGTTTGTTCTCTACCTCTGTCAAATGAAAGCCAGGACGTCCTCGATGCAAGGTTTTACCGTTATCGAGTTGTAATCGTGGAAATGCACGTAAACGAGTCTCTTCAATCTGTTTGCGGAAGACAAGGTAAGCTGTTGGTTCTTCTACAAATCTCTCTCCCTCCCCCCTCCCCACGAGCTGCGTCCCAGAATTCATCAAATTACTTATCTAACTATTGACTAACTTGTTTGTTCTTAGTGTTTTATTTATGTTTTTGTGTGTTGACATTATATTTGATTTAGTTTGACTTTGATGTTTATAGTAGTAAACATTTTAACTTAATTTAATTTGATTAACATTTAATGTACCATTTAACTGTTTATCACATTGATTAATTTATTAGCGTACATCCCTATATCATCGCACTACTTTCGTAATGACAAAATGTTTTAAATGCTAGTATTTTTGTAATTGTAAATCACTAGTTTTTTGTGCAGGGAAGAGGGGATTGATGAAAAATGTGTATGCGTTACGGATACTAGCCGATTTCTACCGTCCCTGGCACCGAGCCATAAAAGATGGACGAAAGACAAAAGCCGAGGAAACTGGCGGTGATTGGTTGAGCATGTTACTTATGACTTACCGGCAATCTGGCTGTCGACGGTTTTCTCTGTGCCCGAACGTTAGGAGCCTCGCCGCGAGTAACGGACGAAGGGAAATAGTTTTGTGGCATGCAAATGCCAGATTTGACTGGCATGATAATTTTTTAAATTCAGTTAAAAGAAATATCTTTCTTCTACCTCACATGTCCCCTAAATCTTCAAGAAGAAAATATTATTACTAGTTAATGGTTTGATTTAATGTTTTGATTAATCTTTATTTTGTATTGTTACACAGGGTTATTCTTAAAGAATTCAAAGACAGATGAGGATGTGGAATCCGAGTCCTATATAATTTTTAAAGTGAACGTAATTTGTATGATGTTTTATATAGCTACATTTTAAATGTTTTTTTTAAATAGGTCGAGTTTCAGATTCTTTTTCTTATTATTGGGTCTATTTGTAATTATTTTTATATTTTAGAAAGTTGTTCAATACAAAGTTGGGACTTTTAATTCAGTTGCCAGCACAATGCTAAAACGGCACATCTAGATCTTTAGTATTACGGATATAGGGGACCCCAATACAATTAAGGGAACCAGATACAATACTATAATCTAGAAAAATGATGAAGTACCAGTTTGAAGGCCTACTGGGCATGCTACATACTTGCTAGATATCTGGATGACATGCAGAGGCTGGGATGCGATTGGACGAGGACAGAAAGATGATATCCCATGCAGGATCGGCGAAGAGTTGGAAGCGGAAGGCAATAACGTCGACGATTACGATGGTAACGTAAACTTACAGAATCATTCAACGGAACTTCTAGGTCTATACTACCCCACTAGGGAAGGGGAAACAGATCAGGCACATTCTAAGGGTTGCCATTCAATATTGATTATGTACATCTATTAAGAAGAAACTAATTGCATTTTTCTTTTTTTTAGAATTGTCACTTTTCTGCAAACAGATTAAAAAACACAGTTTCTCTAACGCAAAATTTGAAATAATTTTTCCATGCAGATTCTAGCACAACGGTGGGATTTAATAATATGTTTTTTAAATATTGAATAGCAACCCTAAAAAAATGGAAGAAGACGATACAATCAGCACCTTACAAGGTTATTTATTACTGTTAGCCAAAACTAGATTGTCTGTACATCAAAACTCAACAGTACTACTACCGTATATACATACGTACACACATATATTTACTTTCGTTTAAACAACAGGAGACCATGCTAAGAATAACGAAGCTATTCAACAACTTAGAGTCGAACTATTCACTATACAGTAGGTATATTTTATAAAATTTTCAGGGCTGTACAAGTCTGGAAAGTTCTCGTCTTGTGTCGTATTTATTAGTAATTTATTATCAAAATGTGAAGTCTTATTGCAGGAGGTATACATATTAACAGACAGACAGACCCCGTTTAAATTACTAGAATCGAGCGCGGGTAATTTCTGTGTAGTGTAAACGTAAACGCGCCGAGTCGAAACGCTAATTCGAATTTCAACTGGAATCAAACGCGGTAAAATTCCTAGAGTTTATACGAACCGCCGGTCAAATATCACATGAGCCGTTGGTGACAGGCATTGCAATGTTTTGTTGGTAAAAATAAAAAGTTTAAAGCTCAAAAGTTAATAACACAACAGTAACACGTAAAAAAAAAAAATGAAAGCACTTTGTACCAAAACACATCATCATACATTAAGTAACATTGTTAAAATACATTCTAGGTCCCGTGTCACACACTATCGTCAATCCAATACGCAGGCGAAAAGAAAATCAAAATACACAAACTCCACTCGAGCCCAGCAAAGCTGAAGGGAATGTCAAAATTTGCTAAAAAAAAAAAAACGTTTTGTTTGATAAATAAATTTGTGCAAATAATATTTATTGTCTACCCACTCAGTTAAAGGAACTGATTTTCACTTTCAGTGAAGTACACATTATTATGTATACCATTTATTATGTGCCTTTGTTGCCATGACGTCTTTAGTCACCGTTTACACGTAGGCTAAATGACCATGCATATCACGTATCAGTTTCAAAAGTAATAAAAAAAATAAAAAAAAACGGAACTGGGAATCAAACCCTGTACCCACTGTATTGCAAGAAGCAAAAATAAACTGACACGTCCACACAGCCACACAGAAGAGTTTTTCATTGTTATTTTTATTATTATTATGTTTAGTTAACGTTTTATGACGTAGGCCTACTCAACTGCTCTACCTTTATCGATGTCCAGTCTTATGATTTACAAGTTACGCTGCAACGAATCTGCCCCGCGGCCAAACGGGGAACATATTAAAGAAACAGAACAAACAGGAGGGGGAATACAATTAAACGCCAACGGGGTTATCGGGGAAAAGGGGAAACACATTTGTTTGCCCGTTATTGAACGGCAAGTCACCGCTGAGCAAATTCTATTCAAGGACTAGATGAGAATTGTTAAAAGAGTTCGTTGTCTGCAGGATTGAGAACAATCGGGGATTCGAAACTTATAGCTTTCAAATTTGTATAAAAGAACTTATTTTTCTCTTACATGTGTATTCCTCATTACATGTTGTCTGGTGTTTTAGTTTATATTATATTTACTTTTTAGAGTAACCAAGAGTAGGCCTAGGCCTATTACAGAAATTACTAAATATTTAAAATAGCCTAGTATTATTACATACATTTTCACCTGTTTACGTTATTTTATGAAAGGAAAGAAACTGAGCCCTTTTGCAGTGTTTTTTCTTCCAAGAGTGGGGTTTTGGCCAGGCAAAGCTTTTCAAACCTGGTTTATTGTTTTACTAGTCATTTTGTTACTCAAAAACCCACCCCTTTTTCAGTCTACTTTACTAAAAATATAAACTGGACTAGGCCCAACTTTGATTTTTCCGGGCAGGTTTTCGCCACACACACACACGCACACTCAAAAGAATAAACACAATTCCCCATACTTACATTTTATTCAAGATATATAAAAAAAACTTACTTTGATTTTACTCAGGCGGGTCTTCAACGAGGAAACAAAAATCCCCAACCCACCGGGGGGCAGCCGGCAGTCTCTTTTACTCAACCCGCAAAACCCGCATCAAATTTCTCCCCGCGCTAGGGATGGGCAAATACGTTTAATAGCCTAAACGTTAAACCGTTTTTAAAACTCGCGTTTAAACGTTTTATTCGCTCTATCCCCTGCCACGAGATGAATAAAACGACCTTTGCAGTAAATTACCGAAAAGTTCCGAAATATTGGGTAAAAGTTACAATTTGTAGCTATAGAAAAAACTATTTAGTAGACTAGTACTGCAGTACGCTCCGCTGTAAAATTTTTGTTTCCTATCTTATATACAAACACTTCTGTACAAACGTTAAAACGAGGCGTAAAAAGTAGGCCTACAAACGTTTAAAGCCACTCCCACGTTTAAACGTCCCATCCCTACGCGCATGCCCGAGATTTCTCTCGGGGGGGAAAAAGAAAAACCAACGAATTCATCACCAGACGCTACAGCACCCCCGCTTCTCCCGCGCGCGCGAGATTACTCTCGGGGGGGGGGGGGGGGGAAAGAAAACAAACGAGTTCATCACCAGACGCTACAGCACCCCCGCTTCTCCCGCGCGCGCGAGATTACTCTCGGGGGGGGGGGGGGGGGGGAAAGAAAACAAACGAGTTCATCACCAGACGCTACAGCACCCCCGCTTCTCCCGCGCGCGCGAGATTACTCTCGGGGGGGGGGGGGGGGGAAAGAAAACAAACGAGTTCATCACCAGACGCTACAGCACCCCCGCTTCTCCCGCGCGCGCGAGATTACTCTCGGGGGGGGGGGGGGGGGGGGGAAGAAAACAAACGAGTTCATCACCAGACGCTACAGCACCCCCGTTTCTCCCGCGTACCGTCGTGCTGCTGCTGACCGGCGGTCGCCACGTAGTCGTGCCGACGCTCCCCCCCGTTGTCGGCAAACTCGTCGTCGCCGTAGTTGTAGTCGACGAGGTAGGGCAGCACCGTCATCGAGTGATACTCGTCGCCGTCGAGGGGAGGCACCGGGACGTACTCGAGGGTGCGCGGCAGCTTGCGAGTCACCCAGCTGTGGAAGCGGGACGGCCCGATATTTATTTATTATTTAACGTTTTATAATACAGGCCTACTTACCGTATTTACCTGAATCTAAGACCATAATTATTTCCATTTTGTATAGGTAGCTTTCAATAGACGTCACGTGGCGGCCATTATGAGGTACACAGAGCTTGTTTACATTTGTTCTGTCAATGGAAGACACATAGGTTATCCAGGAAATATCACAATTTCAAGCCTGTATAGATTGATGTGTGCAGGTAAAAGATCAAGAAAATGATAACACATGCAAATGATTGTCTTCAAACAGAGTTTACGCGTTCTTATTTTGTTTTCAGTCATAATACGGAACCTTTGTTTAAAAACAGTTGATGTGTCAGTCAACGGCGTAAACAAATGTTTACAGAGTACCTCAGTATGGCTACCATCAGTCAGTCAACGGACATCTGCAATATTGCAACAATGCAGTGTCGGAAGAACGTAAACAAATGTTTACAGAGTACCTCAGTATGGCTACCGTGCGATACCGGAAATGACGTTATTGCAAGCTCCCTATAGGCCTAGTTAAAATACCAGGGTCTTCGACGTCAATTCCTGCCCAGGGACTGCTACCTTATCGTGGTGGGCAGGTTTGCGTACTTTGTTGATCCTGAGAGCTATGCCGGCGGAAGCGTATGTTTCTGGTAGGGCCACTCTAGCCGGACTGGTCGAGGAGGAGAAGTCAGACGAAGTGCAGTCCACACCCCAATCCCCTTCCCTCCCTTTTCCCCTTTCCTCACGCACCCTCCAAAGAGCCCTTTCCTCAAAAGAGGCCTCAATTTCATCTTCATTATCACCCACTCATCGTCTTGATTAGCCTCGTTGCAAAAATATAAGACGTAAAGCCCAAATATCAATCAATATTAAAACATAATTACTTCTTTCATAGTTACTTCATTAATTATCTTGCAAAACACCATCTTGGTGGCGCAAAATGACCTAACTGGTTGAAGCACCCTTAAACCCAATAAATTCAAATTCAAATTCGCCGTCAATTAGGTAATTTAGGAAACCCATACTCGTCGCTCGGCTGGCGCGTGCGAGCGTTACTCACGGGTGGTGCCGTATGTGTTGCAGCGAGAGTCTCTTCTCGGCGTCCTTCTCCAGCATCCCCTCGATCAGCGAGCGCAGCGGGTCGACGATCTCCGGCGGGATAACGTACTCGCCCCGACCGATGTTCTCGAACAGTTTATAGATGTTGTTGCCCTCGAACGGGTAAAGACCCGTCGTTATGTTGAACCTGCAACGTTGTAACAGAGTCCTTCTCAAATACCTACTTAAGAGCGAAGGATACCTCTACGTCAAAAATCGCAGAAAATTTTCGTTTTTTAATTATATCTCAAGATTGAAACACAACATCAAAAATCTGAGACTACATAGCACTGTGGTTTGGTAATCCCTACACACTGAATGATAAATGTATTTAACGTTATCATCAGTATGACTGTGATAACGATTTATTTAAATTACTAGGGAATTACTTATCACAGTCATACTGATGATAACGTTCCATACATTTATCATTCAGTGTGTAGGGCTTACCAAACCACAGCGCTGTGTAGTCTCAGATTTTTGATGTTGTGTTCCTATCTTGAGATATAATTAAAACTTGAAATTTTTCTGCGGTTTTTGACGTAGAGGTATCCTTCGCTCTTAAGAGGAAGGACTACTCGCCAATATTAAAACCCGCGAGATTAACGTATTTTCGTCATATCTCAATAACGCCACACAATATCGAAAGAGTGACAACTACGCACATTTTGGATTCGTGAGAGCTCAATACCATATGAAAAAGATTTCGTGGATTGTAGTAGCCTAATTATAGTTGCAATTTCTAATTAACTTGTGAATTAATTAAATTCTTAATAATAATTTTAATTTGTGCAAACTAAAAAAATCTTTTTCATACGGTATTGAGCTCTCACGAATCCAAAATATGCGTAGATGTCACTTTTTCGATATTGTGTGGCGTTATTGAGATATGACGAAAATACGTTAATTTCGCGGGTTTTAATATTGGCTAGTAGTCCTTCCTCTTAACAGGTGACGGTTTTAATACGAGACACACACGCAATCAATCGCTAACGGAGGGGTGAATTTTCGACGGCGAG
The DNA here is from genome assembly GCA_945910005.1 of Isoperla grammatica. NCBI lineage: Eukaryota > Metazoa > Arthropoda > Insecta > Plecoptera > Perlodidae > Isoperla > Isoperla grammatica. The sequence goes on from OX246747.1 coordinate 34,061,015, forward strand.
GGTTCGATCTCGTGTCGAGAATTGACACAATGGGGAAGTGTCCTAGTTTATATTTCTACTCCTACAAATATAAGAAATATGTAGGTCTATATTATAAACATTTCAGATTTTTTAAATGAGGTTCGATTTAAGAGGGTACAATTAGGAGAATTATCAGGAGGGCTTACAACGTGACGCCACTGCTCCAAATGTCGACTTTGAAACCGGCGAACTGGTCGTGGCCGTTTGCGATTTCGGGCGGCTGAAAGGCGGGGGTGCCCTGTCCGCTCAGTAGGGTGTCATCTTCCGCAAACGTATCGAGCGCCTGGAATAGTTTGAAACGTTGAAAGTGATAGCTGTCGTCTCGAGCAACGCAGTTATAACCGATTCGACAGATCTACGTGAAAGAGATATTACGTCTACAATTACCTCTGCAACTCCAAAGTCCGATATCTTCAACGTCCCGTCTAATGTCAACAGTAAATTGCCAGGTTTTATATCCTTGTGTATAATTCCCTTGCTGTGCAGGTATTCCAAGCCGTCGAGTAGCTGACAAAAGTAGCCGTGCGCCTGCCAAAGCGGAAACTTCTTGTGCGGAGTACTATCCAACATGTCCTGGAGTCCGCCGACGCAGTATTCCAAAATCATGTACATCTTCATCTTCTCTTCGTTGTAAATCACGTCGATCAAACAGATGACGTTTTTATGTTTCAATATGCGCAAAAGCTGAATTTCTCTGAAACGCAAAATGACAAGTTATTAGGCTAATGACTAGATACCCTATTCTACAAGACGTAAGGTGTTTATATCGTTACACTTTGTTACCAGGCTACCAAGAGAAGAGTTTACATATAAACATTGAAGGAGTCACAGCCGTGAATGACACGCAATGAGCTAGGCTATCGCTAAACCTCTGTATTTCTATGACCTAAGTTTGTCTAACCATAGAGCTATGGATAGGCCTAGGCCTTAAATTAGCTTAACTTTAGGGCCTACCTTTGCACATTTTGCTCTCCATTTGGAATCCTTCGAAGTTTCCTTTTCTTTAAAATTTTACAAGCAAGCCTACAGAGCGTTTCAGAATCCAACATTTCTTTCACTTTTCCATAGCTACCTTCCCCTAATAAATCTCCCATCACATATTTTCCTACAAATTTGCATTTCTTTTTCTTTTGTTGGTAAATTATTTGATCGGAATCTACTCTATGGAAAAACATATTACAGTCGTCGTCGTCGTCAACTTCATTCAGCCATGTCACTTGTTCCAGGTCACCAAATAATCGGGAGTTTAGTTCCTCTTCGTCCGAGTGGTCCCCGTTTGCTGTCAAACTCATATCACTGTCCATTTTTAAAGAATTTCTTGGTATAATCACGTAAAAAAATCACAATTCAACAAAACAACAGACCCGGTACCCTCCATCTTTGTTCTTTCAATACCAGCATGCACTTGTTCTTGAGATCGAAAAGGTAAACAAAGAAGGGGTGTACAAAATCGCTTCAAGGTAAGAAGTTAGATATTTTGAACATTATAGATTCTATAAATTTTGCTAATGTTTAATTTAATATTGTTTGATATATTTTTGATAAATCCAATAACAAATTAATGTATTATCTCCAATTTAACATGTAAAAATGCATCTTCAGCTGGTAGAAAGTAGGTGTGGCTTCGATGTCAAAATCACATGGCCGTCTTCGCAGCCACAGCACGTCGATTGGTGTTCTGACTTTCTTCGACACAACGATAACGATTTAACAGGCTGTGAATTTAAAAATGGCGGAACCTGAAACTAGTGCGGTTCTTGAAGTTTCTTCAGAACCGAAAAATATGTCGTATAAGCACCAAGATAGCAAAGATACTGATATACTTTCAAATAATAGCGTATCATTGGATGGATCTATGGTAAATATTGAAGGGTTTGTGAACGTCTACAGCAATAATGTAGCATGCACCTGTCGCACAGTCTAGGGCCTCCCACCTAGGCCTACTTACCTGTCATCGGCAAACTGGACTAGCCTAAGGCCTAGGTCTGGAGACCTAATTAATTAGATTAGCTAGGCTACTCCCCTAGCACTCATAACAGAAGATCAGTGTTTTAGCTTAGGATACGTCTGCAACTTCGTATTTAGTGTGACACTAAAGATGTGTCGAGAACCGCCCCCCTAAATGTAGGCCCTATCTCCTGTGTCATCACTTGTTGCTTTCACCCAAGTAAACAGCACCTCGAGTTCAATCTTGGGCCTAGGCCCTATATCTATTCCCGTGCATTCTATTTTAAATCCATTTTATTAGCATTCTTGCAGTTAACACATGACCCTAGGCCAATTCCTCATTGTAATATCCACCTAGGCCTAGGCCTAGGTCTAATTCAATCAGTTAGGTCTAGACATAGGTAAACCCTAGCGCGCTTACTAAAGATGCGTTCACAATCTTTACTAGTACTATGGTTTAATGATTATGACTAAGCCACAGGCTTCTTTCATTGGCTGGGAGGGAGAATACTGCGCTCTGATTGGCTGTGACTAAGGTTTGTCTAAGTCTTAATCATTAAACCATAGTACTAGTAAAGATTGTGAATGCACCTTAATACACCCCTGATGCGAGGTTTACAAGTCGTCACGCTGGAGTAAGAAATACTCGTAGCATAAGGCGTAAGAGCAAATAGAAATTAATTCAATTTGAAAATGGATGGAGAGTCGCGTAAGACGTTACGTAGTCCTGATTGGCCATCAACGTCACACGATACGCTGGCGTAAGAGCTTGTGAACCCACCATAAGACCTGCTTTTAGTAGGCATATCACTTTGTAAGCAGGCCTTCCATATATGAAGTGTAGCTGATTTTGTTTCTATACCGTAGCGTGGGGCCTTCGCCGTTCAATGCCGTTTTCATTCCAGATGGCTTCACCTTCCATCGACAGCTTCTCCACCTTCCCCGACAACGACGTCTCGGAAAACGACCTTGATGTCCGCGACCTCCAAGTGCGAGTGGACAATCCGCAGAAACATCTGGACACTCTTGAAACGTACATCACTTTCCGTATCATCACTAAGGTAGCCTACCTCAGGATTGAACATGTTATTCATAATCTAATATGTATTTCATTTGTATTGCATTCACTCACAGCATGTTTGAGGCCTATCAAATTTTCGAGCATAGGCCTAGACCTTTCATGGCAGTACATTAAAATGCCTGATATCTGTCTAGATGTTATATGCCCACTTAGAAAGCCAACTAAGTCGTGTGTTAAGTAGGCCTACGTACAGCACCGGTCTCTGTTCCATGTGTGACGTAGACGACGCGTCCGGAGTTTGACGACTCGGAATTCACCGTCCGCCGCCGTTACAATGACTTCCTCTGGCTGAGACAGAAGCTCGTGGAGGTCTATCCCACTCACCTAATTCCGGTATGTGCGCCAGTGTTTATGATTACCTCACATAGTATGTACCTACGTCTTTTTTTCCATGTTGTGTCACAGGCTACCTCTCCTAAAAACTGTTTTTTTTTTTTGTTTTTTTTTTTGTGGTACCTACCTACAAATATCTGTCTCTGGGCCTACCTACTTTTCTCTTAAATGTCCTTCTAATCTTTCAAATTCTCTTATTGATATCATTTCTGTGTCCATTCTTTTCTAAGCTTAGATTTTACACTTTTAACTCCTAATTCTAAAGGGCCGTTTACATAAATGACTAGTGCTTATTGACTAACCCTCGTGTCTAAGCCACTACCTTCTTTCATTGACTATGAGTTAGAATACTGCGCTCTGATTGGATATGACTTAGATTTGTCTCTTGACTTGAGTAAGGAATTGAAATATGTTCAATTCCTTAGTCAAGTCAAGACAAACCTTAGTCACAGCCAATCAAAGCGCAATATTCTCACTCATAGCCAACAACTTGTAAATGACGTACTAAATGAGGGGATGATACAGATTGTTAGGGGACATACTAGAAGGCAGGGGGATAAGGGAAATCTTCTGGATGTAGTGTTAGTTAGGGGGGATGAGGAGTGGTGGGAATGCAGGGTGGAGGATGGTATAAGTGACCATGACGTCGTATTAGCCACACTAGAGGGTAGGGGAAGGGGGGTGGAGAAAGAGGAAGAAGGAGGGAAAAAAAGTAGAAAGAGGTGGATGTACAGTAGGGCGCCCGGGGAAAGGATAAGGGAGGACCTTAGCAATAAATTCAGAGAATGGAGGGATAAAGGAGGAGGTACAAACCAGCTGTGGAAGGGATTTGTAGAGATATGTAATGAGGCCAGGGAGAGATGGGTTCCCTGCAAACTGGAAGGTAGAAATGCGGACCCACATTATTATACCAAGGAAATAAGGAAGCTAAAGGGGAAGGGGAGGAAAGCATACCGCAAGTATAAAATAACGGGAGACATACTGGACAAAGAGGCAGCAAAGGGGATTGAGACGGAACTGAATGGGCAAAAAAAAAGGAGATGGGAGGAGTATATGAAAGGGATGTTGAGAGAAGGTGACAGACAGGGGAGTTGGAACAGAATGTTTAGATATGTGAGGGGAAAAAAGGGGGCAAAGGGAGACTTACCAGTCTTGGAGGGACTGGATGGAAAGCTGCTAGTGGAGAACAGGGAGAAGGCGGAGGAACTAAACAAGTACTACTCTGGGGTCTTCCAAGTGGCGGAAAAGAGGGGGGACTGGAGTAAAGAGGGACGGGGAAATAACCCGATTGATATTAATATAGATAAGGTAGCAAGGGTAATAGCTGGACTAAAGAACGGGAAGGCTCCGGGCAGGGATGGACTGGTAGGGGATTTCCTGAAGCTGGCGGTCGGGGAAACGGCAAGATTTATGGTAGTAGTGATGATCGCCTCGCTAAAGGAAGGGGTCGTGCCGGATGATTGGAAGGAAGCGGTGGTTATCCCCATCCACAAAGGCGAGGAGAAGGGGAAGATGAAAAACTATAGGCCCATCTCTTTAACATCTATTGGATCGAAAATTATGGAAAGGGTAGTGGGGTACTACGTTAAGGCAGAAATAAAAAAGATGGGGTGGATGTCGGAAGGGCAACATGGATTCAGGAAGGGATATTCCTGTGAGACGCAACTGCTGGGGATGACAGAGGACATTGCAGGAGTACTGGATAAGGGGGGAGAGGTGGATGCGGTCTTTATAGATTTTGAGAAGGCTTTTGACAAGGTTCCACATCAGAGGCTATTGGGGAAGATAGGGGAAGTGATAGAAGACGGTTGGGTAGTAAGATGGATGGGCGACTTCTTGGAGGGGAGAAGTCAGAGGGTGAGGGTGGGAGATGTTCTCTCATCAGAGGTGAAGGTGACCTCTGGGGTGCCCCAAGGGAGTGTGCTCGGGCCTCTGATGTTCGCGATCTATATTAACGACATAGCGGAGGGGATGGGGGCAAGGGTGAGACTTTTTGCTGATGACTGCGTCATATACAGGGAGATCAAGGACAGGGGGGATGAGGAGTTATTGGGAGATGACATGAAAAAGCTGGGGGATTGGGTGAGGGTTAATATGATGAGTCTGAATGCGGCAAAGTGCAAGTGGATAAGGTTTACAAGAAGGAGACAGGGGAGGAGGGTGGGACCGACGTATGAGATTCAGGGACAAGTGCTGGAGAGAGTGGAGGTGAATAGGTACCTAGGAGTGTGGATGGCGGATACGCTGGAATGGGGAGAGCAGATAAGCAGGATGGTTGGGAAGGGAGTAAGAAACCTAAACTTTGTGATGAGGGTGCTGAGGGGAGCAAGTGGGGAAATAAGGGAGCATGCATATAGAGCTCTGGTTAGGCCAGGCCTGGAATATGCAGGGGCGGTATGGGATCCTCATGACAGTAAGGGGAGAGAGGCCCTGGAGGGGGTCCAAAAGAGGGCGGCGAGAAGGGTACTCAGGAGGGCGAATAGATGGGTGGAAATAGACATGGGGGAAGGAAGGAAGAGAAGAGAGTACGAGAGCGTAACGAAATTGGTCAAGGAACTGGGTTGGGAAACTCTCGAGGACAGGAGACGGAGGGACAGGCTAGGGAAAATGTACAGGGTGGTAAGGAAGCATGAGGGGTGGGGGGAATTAAGTAGGGCAGTGGAAGGAGCCAACTACATGGGCAGGGGGGACCACCAGTGGAAAATAGAAAGAAGGACATGGAGAACGGACATAGGCAAGTTCTCATTCCTAGGAAGGGCGACCGTGGAGTGGAACCAGTTGGAGGGGGAAGTCGTGGGGTTAGGAAAGCTGAAGGCGTTTGCCGACAGGCTGAGGCCAAAACCGGAACCCAAGGGCAAGGAAAAGGAAAAAGGCAATGGAGAAGGTGAAGGAAGCGGGAAGAGGTCAAGAGGTGATACGGAAGGGAGTGAAACGAGGAAAAAGGACAAGAATGGGATGAAGCAGCAAGAGGAGGTTGGAGGAAGGAGGGAACCTGCGAAGGAGGGGACAGGAGGTAGGAAGGAAGATAAGAGTCCCTCACCACCGGCAACCAGCCAACTGTGAGAAGAGCGAAAACAACAACAACAACAAAGAAACTTGTGGCTTAGACTTGAGGGTTAGTCAATAATCACTAGTCATTCATGTTAACCCCGCTTAACTTAACTATGTAAATACTGTAACTAACTAGTTCTTGTGTTGCAGCCCCTACCCGCAAAACACACGCTCCTAGCGCAACTAGACCGCTACTCGAAGGAGTTTGTGCTCGCTCGGATGGCGCTGCTTCACCGCTTCCTGAACAGGATCGCCAACCATCCGATACTTAGTTGTAGTAAAAGCGTCAAGATCTTCCTCACTGCGAAACCGTCCGTAAGTTGAGTATTTATAGTTCGCGCCAAGCTAGAAGAACGCCGGCTATTTCTTTGTATTTGGTTGAACTGTTATGTGACAACTTGTACCTGTCAATGTATAATAAAACCTCTCATTACCAATGACACCCTCCAGAGCGCTTCAGTGCTTCGAAGAACGTGCTGGTAATGTT
>OX246747.1:34068134-34070634 GCA_945910005.1 Isoperla grammatica
TGTTAGCCTACTACCTGCGATGAAAACATTTGGCCATTGGCCATACCTGTGAGGTCCATGTTTTTCTCTGTGCAGACGGGTAGTGCAACATTCTACCAGTAGAGTTTAAAGATGCGTATAATGCTTGTACAATATGGCTCGAGAAAGCGCTCTACTAAATTGGCGCGAAGTATACTTAGACGGGTTCCGTTCCGTCTGTGACTGTACCGTGTAAACATTGCGCATGCTTTTTTGTTCACCTTTCAAACTTACACAATGTAATGTAGGGTTTTAGTTATGAATCCTAAGTGATTTATGTTGATACATAATTATGCCAATTGGCTGGAATTTTTCTTAGTCTTCAAGAAAACTCTACATGTATCTGCAGTTAATTAGACAGTAATCTACAAATAATCCTAGGTTTAACCAATGCTTGAATTCCTTTCTTTTTTTTGTTAATTTGGGAGATTTTTTTACCAAGATTTATTATCTTGCTTGATCTCAAGCTTCGCTCAGTCCTAGTTGGTATAAACGGAATAAATAAAACTGTTTTCAAGAAAACGTCGTAGAGCAGAGCAGGTTCAGCGAGCAAGTCTCGCGAATGACGGCGATCGCGTCGTGTTGCAGGAGTTCTGCGTCCACCGCAAGAGCGGCCCTGGCCTCCTCGGTCGCGTCTCGATGTCTCTCAACAATCTGGCAACGGTGTACATGGAGCGGCAGCCGGCGCCCGAGTTCGACCGTGCCCGCGACTACGTGGCAACGCTGCGCGACAAGCTCGTCGGCGTCGAGAAGGTCGGCCAGCGGGTACACAAAGAGAACCAAGGTACGTCGCTCCGCTCGTGAGACTTATGGTGAATTCACGACCTTGCGTTGCGCTGAGCTGAGCGTTGGACTTTGTTGCGTTGCGTTGACTTCATCATCTGTTCACGACCTTGCTTTAAACTACAGCCTTCTCGACGGGTCGAACCGCGGATTCAAGGCCTACTTGATCTCCGATCAAGTGGACCTTGCGCGGATTGAACCGACGTTCGAGAAGGCTGTGCTTTAAACCGAGTATCCCGGATCATACATGCCGCGAGGATCAAGAAGGCTTTGCATGCGTTATTGCGTTGGAAAGTTGAACTAGAATCAATGTTTGCAGCATCGCACAGTCGCGTACTGATGATGCTTATGATTGGTTGCTAGGACTTCGAAGTTCAAAGTTGCGTAGCGCAACGCAAGGTCGTGAATTCACCATTACTCTAGAGTTAACTCCGGCCATAGGCGTAGATTATTTATTCGTCAATAGTTATTATATTATTACTTTTACCTCATCTAGGCCTATGAGCTGCTAGTGTATTGATTGACAAACTCGTGTTTTAAATAATTAATTATTAACCATGTAGGGCCTAACCAATGATATAAGCATTTGTGAATAAACATTTTTCTGATTCTGATTCTGAACAAGAAGCATAGTTGGCAGCATTTAATATTGTCCCTTTATATTTGACCTACCGTGCCATCTATTATGTTTCTACCAATGTTTTATGTTTCTACCAACTTCGACGGTCGTCAGCAACAAGGTAAGCTGTTGGCTTCCTTCCTATCCACCCCCATTGCTAAACATGGCATCGATTGGTAATATTGACTTGTGTAATCCAATATAGGCCTATAGAATGAAGATCGTATCGAGCATCGCTATTGCTATGTAAATTACATTCTAGCTCGGTAAATGGCGCATGGTTAATTCCTGTTGCAAATGAAAACTGAGTTTGGTTGGACATTAATAAATGATTTTTTAAAAAGAATCTAGCCTAACTCAAATGCAAAAAAAGACACACACCCTGTTACAGTAATCCCCCTTTAATTCAAATTTCTAGGAACCCTAAAAACTCCAATTTGAATTACCAAATTTTGAATTAAAAGAACTTGAACACTAAGCATTCATCATACCTAAATCTTCTGCTGGGACTCCATCAATAGTTTGAATTATACATAATTTTGAATTAATTAACAGAGTTTGAGTTAACGAGGGACCACTGTATTGTCACCCGTTATAATGTTGTATCTGTGCCCTAAACTAAACGAAGACGACACGACTTTAATCCAACCGCGGTCTCTTCTCTCCTCTTGCAGACTACGTGAACGACCTTCAGCAACTTCATCCCGTGCTGACGATGTGGTCGACTTCGGAACCCGAGCTTAGTCCGCTACTCCAAGGTTTGTCTAACTGAGAAACACAAACTTGTGTATATATACGTATTTATAAGTGTATTGATTGGAACTCAGAACAAGATAAAACATGTTCTAGTGATGAGGGGAAAGGTACAGAAGGACGACAGCTTACCTGAGAAAGTAGATAGGCCGCTTAGAGAAACATATAGATGAGAAGACAAATAAACTGAGACGTTTCGGCCAACAAGTGGTCTTGATTACTCAGCGTCTTAAGTGTATAATATTATAAGTTCATAAGTGTATTGAATACACATAAATATACACAAGGTTGATTCTCCGTAACATTCATGGTTTTTCAGTTGTTCCT
>OX246747.1:34075634-34190634 GCA_945910005.1 Isoperla grammatica
TTTCCAGTTTTTGTTTTTAGACAAACTCAAATGTTTTAAACTCATTGCTTGTCTTCCGCCAGGAAAACGAAGACAAAATGGAGTGCGCGAACGAAAGCCTACGTTCGGACCTGGAGCGGTGGCACGTGGAAAAACGCTCCGACCTCAAAGAGATCTTCCTGGCGTTAGCCAATCAACAGATCAGATGTCACGAAGAGGTAGGTACTATTTTCTTTTATTTATTTTGTACCACGTCCATGTTGAATGATATTCTTGGGAATAGAAATATTTCCGTGTGTATAAATGCTTTTCACTTACTATTTAACCTGCCGTTTAACATAACACATTAATAATCGATTACTCAATTAATTCTCGGGCAGTTTCACGAAACGGTAGATGTAATTCACTAGTACATTTACTTTTTTCCGTATCAAAGACCTTTCGCCTTGTAGGCCTATGTGTACTGTACGCTTACATTGCGTGATATCAAGTCGTATCAATTATTGACAACTGCAACAAAATGAAGACTTTCCGGTCTTCCTGTATGAAAACTGTAAAAATAGACGTGTTGGCTAAAAATTTGCATGCTGATATTTTGAGAAGCTTTACATGGATGATGATAATTTTATACATTTTTCATGATTTCAGTGTCTTTCCGCATGGGAGAGTGTGTTGCCGACAGCGAAAGCAGCCGGGGAAACGTTGCATAGTGCAAAAGAAAGCTAGAAGGTAGGAATTCATTGATTAGTTAAAATGAATGCACCTAACCTGGGCCTTGATTCTCTATGGTCAACGATAAGGTGATCACCGGTTTTGGTCGTTATGAGAAGGCTGTGACCCAATCACAGCCATCCATCCGCCTTCCATAACGACAGAAACCGGTGATAAATTTACTGCAGATTTAGAGAATCGAGCTCCAGATGCATGTGCATAAATGAATGTGTTAAAACGTCTAGATTTACCGAGCGCACGCACACATCTATCTATTGTTCCCTGCGGATGTTAAATTTAAGCGAATCGCATGTGCGAACCCGTCAGCCAGATGTACGGTTAACGTTCTAACGACTTTGTGTGGGAGCGCCTAAACCTATTAATAAAGTAGTCGCAATTTGCGATGACAGTCTTTTGTCTAACAAACAATGCAAGTGAACACGACCCGTAGATCTAAATCTTTCGTATGCACGTTGATGTCGGTCGGGCTATCCAAGAAGGAACACACGAAATTCGACGGGTGAGTAACAAACTCTAGCATTCATTACTTTGGAGTGATTTCGCAGTTGTCGTCGACGGGTCTTTTCTTCTTCGTACAACTTAAAAGGAATTTACTTACTGTCTTGTACGTGTACCTTGCTCTCCGTTCCCACACGTCCTCCGTATATCCAGTACTGGAGTCGATCACTCCGATTCTATAAATAAACTATGTACATGTAGCCTAGATGTTTACCGAGAAAGGCGTAATGGGAGTAGGTAATGTAGTGGGAGTAGTACGGTAATGTAGTTGGAAATGGGTGTTTTCTGTTAGCTTAAAGTCACTCCTCTATAACTCGAAATCGTTGTCACGTTCTCCATATTTGGCTTACTTTACAATGAGACAGCGCTCTTTCACAATACAAAAAAATGTAAGTACTTTTCCGATCTACTTTTTCCAAAATAATGAAGTGAACATTTTAAAAATCCCTATCCTTTAACATTGGAGAGAGAGAAATTACACATTTTATCACCTTCACATAGATATAAAGGAGCCAAAAAACGTTGCCACGTGAACAAATTTAGTATCAAAATAAAGCTAAGTTCTCAAGAAATACACACAAAGTATAAAAAATGAGTATATCCGTACTACTTTTTGCGTTATTGGAGCCTAAAGTTGCATGTACGCTCAGAAACGTGGCAACAATGCAGAGTCGACTGCTCCAACAGGTCACTCCCCCGCCGCCCGCGACATGCTAGACCCGGCTGTCCACACTTGCCTGACGCAGACCAACGTTCATATTAACCGAATAACATTTTCCTTTATGATTTGTATGAATTCTTATGTCAAGATTGTTCTTTAAATACTTGTATTCTGCAACATGAGCCTTTTGTAGGCCAGTACTCAATTTTTTAAATCTAGAATTCTAAGCTTTTGATTGATTCAGTTCTTTATTTTGTTGGTACATAATACACAATATCTGTATTTGATCCTTGAAGTTAACTGTGCATTGTAATATTTTGTCTACGTTCTATTTATGATGTTGATAGCGGACATTGACGTGCCCCGGGCCAGCGCCTAGGCACTCGCGCTGCGCTTTGTTTACATTTAAGGATTTCGTTCTTTCGTCGTCAACAATGTCGTGATTATCATCTAATATTAGGCCTACTTTGTATAGAATCCAAGCAAATCCAAGGGCCAGCCTAGGACAACAGCCTTGGTCTACCCTTGGTACCATAAATGTTTATCTGGAATAAAGTCATTGTTCGCATTTCGCAATCGGTAGCTAGGGGGTATGGATGGAGATTGGCGTGGGCCAAGAATGTACTAAATTTAACAGTAGAGCCCTAGAAGCAAACTGCAGTGGGGCCTACCCTTAGGCCTGTATCGATTCATTTTTGTGAAGGCCTGGTCTAGGCTAGGCTAGAGAGAGCCTAGATAAGGTAGGCCTAGCCAATGTCAGCATTCTCTTCCGTATGAAATTGAGTCCTAGGCCAGGCGGGTGCAACCGAGATAGGACAGCCTATTTCTTAAAGCCGTAGTGTGTAACCTGACCACGAGTAGCGTGACCATCGCATTCTTTACGTCGCAAGTGAAGTTGTTTGACTTAGAAGGCAGTGGCTTTATTAGTTGTGTGTAACCCGACCGCTAGTAGCGCGACCATCGCATCGTTTACGTCGCGGTGTTGGTTTCCTTGGAGACAAGTGAAGTTGTTTGACAGAAGGCAGTGGCTTCTGTTTTGGTGGACATTTCGAGATTCGTGAAATATTTACAATGAACCGTTTGCATCGCAAATCAAATACAAAGACTGCATAAACAGTCGGCAATCGAGGGCGGATCTTTCTTTCTTTCGGTTTCCGAAAGCCCGTGACAGGTAAGTGTTTTATGTTATTGTTGTTTGTTATAGTCTAATACGTCGATGTGGGTCTAGGGCCTAGGCCTACATAAGAAGAAAAACGACCATTCAAGTTCTAGGCCTAGCTAGCCTAGTCCAGCACTGCGATTCTGTAATAATATCAATACTCTTGTTATGTTCTTGTTGTATCCCTTTAAACACGGGAGATTCACGAATCGATATCTCGATGACAAGAGTGTTGTTCTCCTTACAGTGTCGCAGTGCTTGTGGGTTCCTCTTCCTTGCTGTGGTTCTTGGTGAACGATGTCCGCAAAGTTGACTCTCGTGCTTATCTTTATGGTCGGTGCACAATAGCCCGGGAAGGAACTTCCCGTTAACGTTACCGGGCAATGTTAAATTATAGCGAACTTTCCCGTTACCGTTACCGGAGCTCCAATTCCCGGGCTATTGTGCACCGACAATAAATCCTAGCTTATCCTCTTTTTTTCGTCTACCAGTGTATCAAGGACGTTTACCCCTCAGAGTTAGTTTACATCCCTACACATTTATTACATACTAAAGCCCAAGGGGGTGGGGCTCAGTGGCGTATCCAGAAATTTACAATTGTGGGGAGGGGGGGGGGGGGGGGGGTATGTAGTGTGTAGTGGGTTTATTCCTGCTTCCAATGAAGAAGGTACGGGGTTCAATTTCCAGGTCGGGCATGGTTTTTATTTAACTTAAGAAATCGACTTTATTACCAATAGGCCTGTGTAGGCATATATGAAACAGAGCCGTCATTGCAACGAAGCAGATAATAAATAATACGTATTTCTTGTATCTGGGTTGGGTAGGCCTAGACTAGAAATGAATATAATTTGTAATTTTACATTACTACTATGGATGGTTGAGGCCTACACCCAGCCGTATGTTATAACGGGGAGGCTACATGTGTACAAGGGACGGTTGACCCCCTTACTTCGTATCTACATTAGTTGCTGCTGACGGGGTGGGGGGGGGGGGGGGGGGGGGCGTAAAGGCTTACATATTATAGCGTTGTGTATGTATGTCCTGTCAACAGGTTGAGCGTTCGCATCCAACCCCTAAATATCTTGTGCTCGTTACTAGTTATAAATAAGATGTCCAAGACAGCTGGAGGTATTTGCTGATGAATATAAGACCATATTTCTCTTGTTTGTCCCGTTGTTTTTTTTTTTCAGAACTAAAAGGAAGGTGATCGACTGTCACTATGGAGGACCGCGGACGTCAGTGCCCGAGTTCTGCATTCCATATTTCCCTTAATCATATGACTGCATGAACACAAATCAATATTATACAACATGTAATGGAATTGACTTGTATTCATGAAAAAATGTATAATAAATTAATACTTTTTAGAAAATCAGTTGGATTTAATTGTTAATTTAAGATTACAGCTTCTTTGCTACTGGATCAAAATATGATATGTAATTTAAAATGAAATGTACAAAACAAACTATCTTAAAATATATATAGGACCAAACAAATTATAATGTCCTTGCAATGTCGGTTACATCATAATATTTGATCTCGTGGAATTGAAAAAATGTATTAATTTATCCTTGTTAAGTCTTTACTAATATCATTGAAAATGTTGTTACTAATCTCAATGGAAATCGAAAGCCCTGCCCCAAAATTGTTGCCAAAATATATTTTGTGAGTTCGAAATACCCGCAAATATAGGCCTATTATGAATTTTTAAACATTTTAAGCAAATTGTCTTAGGTGCCTTATTTAAATATATATCAATGTGGGATAACTACGAAAAATATACTAATAATGAAAAACAAAATTACTTCGTTCCATTGATGTTTTTTATTAATTTCGGAACAATTTTACGTTATGACAGCCAATCACAATACTTTGATTGTTTGTGTTGAATAAAAAATGGCGTGGAATTTAATTTGCAAAGTGGATTCAAATCTTGAACCAACAGAGCCGCCGAAACCGGGTGGGCTCAAAACTAGTTAAAGAATTTGCCAATAGGTAGAGTAAGCATGCAGTTATTACTGTTAATAGTTTGTAACCTCACCGCTTGAAAGCGCCACTCTCGATATATAACGACCGGAAGGACAACATTGTCATTCTTCTCTTCCTGTTTTATTTCTCTATGTCCTAGGCTAGCTAGGCCTACGCCTCACTCCAGACATTGGCTTTACGGCTCAAATGTTAAATTAATTACATTATTATGTGCACACACCACCTAATCTGCTAGCTACCTATGCCATCGCATTTTAGTTGTCATGAAGTGCTGTCCCACAAGACTTTCGTTTTCAACAGCCGTCACAAACAACACAAACAATGTGTTGTCAATTGTTTTTGTTTTGAATTTTGATATGCACTTTTTGCACACGCAACGTGCGATAAAGTTAAATCTTGCACAGCTAATCACACCAGATCGCGTCGCTCCAAACTGATCATCTGATTGTAGCGTTTCAATCGCGTCGCATCAAGCGCGTTTTAGTAAACGCAGCATGAAAACGGCCCTTTTTACTGCGCGCAAAAAAAGCTGACATCTTCACATGGCATGTGGTTGATTGTTGGGAAAGTTGCGATCACGTTGCGATGTTGCCAAGCGTATTTTAAGGTTGGCAATAGACTACATGACCAAATATTACGTGTTCCACTTCATATATCACTTCTAAATCAAAGCAACCATACACAAGTGTTTATAATATGTTAATATCAATCTCATATACGGGACATTATTTCAATCAAACAGATATCAGATAAGTGTTATTCTTGCTATTATTTTGTTTCCACTATATGGCTGCACTGATTTTGAGCGGCAACTACTGCGCCGTGTTTTAGTCAGTTGACGGACTAGCACTTCCGACAATGCAAATAAATTAACAGTTTAGTTAAAATAACATATTTATGTAGGGAAAGATTTACAAACATTATTTAAAATACACACTTCTATTAAAAATTAAAAACATTTTGTTTTAATTGCATTGTTCAGCTGACTTTGATCATTAGTTATAGTTGACTCTGACTAGAGAGTACACTTAGAGGAGTGACTTTAACTACTATTCGTTGGTGTCTCCTAGAGTCTAATGTCTATGTCTGGTGGTAGGTACTGTTTCTGGTTTAGCGGTTTATACAAATGCAATATTGATTTCAGTGTGTCGCAATAAAAAGAACGCGCTAATATTTCCACGTCTAAAATGCATGTGAACTTTGCTTGCTCTATTAATTTGTTGTGTTTGTGTTGTGTGTATTAGCCTACCTTCTTAATATCCTTACTATGTTCTTTTCCCATACTTTCAACTTCGAACACATTGTAGACCAACCTGTACCCCCCCCTCCCCCCTCCTCTACCCCCATCTGTATGTATATATATCTGTAAATATATCTTAAACATACATTCCTAGAAAGTAACCAACACTTATCCCAATGGAACGCACTTATTCTTGGTTTTTGTTTAGGTGTTCCGTTAAAGAAGGAGACGTATATTGGTCAATCTACTCGCTACCATTGCAACCCAATGTCAAGACGCGAAGTCAGCGTTACGCACCGAAAGGTGGGGCATATAGGCTACTCTATTTGGCCCACACGCCAGCTTCCAGCCTTTCGTTGTCGAAACAAGTTATATTCGAAATACCATTATTGCCAGTCCAATTATGTTATGCAGTATAAACATACTGCTACTGTTAAAACCAGGGTGTAAAGCTATGGTTTGTTTATACTGTATTTGTGATAAAATAAAAATCACGTCTGTTTAGAAAAATTGTATTTTGGGTTTTTTGATAGAATAATTTTTTTTTTTTTCAAAGTATGTTGTAAAGAAAGCTATTAAGCTGTGCTGCCAATTTGTCGTCTGATTGATGAACCATATCTTCTTCTTAAATGCCCACTTTGGCTATTATTATGGCCATCATGCTGGATTTGGTCAACCAGTAGAGACCATAATAGACCATATAATGACACCAAAGGCATCGGAAAGTGACCGTGTAATAAAAAGGATACAAATTATGGCGTCAAAGTACATAAGAATTGTAATTGGCTGCAAGGAACCTAACATTTTGTAATTTTGACTTGGCGGGGGCATCTTGGGCATTATATTTCTTTATGCCCTGTATATTACATCTGTCTTGCAGTGGTATTTAGTAAATAAACATCCAATGGCTGCAAACATGGTGATAAAAATTGCTTTTTGATGTTATTTATTTTGTTGTTTAAATGTTGTAAATGCTGTGCTAATCTCTTCCGGGTTTGAAATATGAATAACTAAGTTATACTATACGTATCAAAGACATCTACCTCTTCCAGTTAATGATAAATATGATGAGTAAGGGTAAATATTTTATTAAGTATTGGTGAGGAAAGTTAGCTTGAAACTTAAGATACAAGTATAAATATATATACATCATAATAATAATACTTTGAAGGTTGTATAAGTCCTACTGAGGTACATGATTTTAGAAGGTTCCTGTGCTTCTGTTTTGTACTTTTTCAAAGTGTTATCTGTTAACTAATATACTGTACAATAAATAGTCTATGTCGATGTGTAGTTTGTAGCGTAGTGTTATTCAACACGCTATCGCATACACTGGAGTTAGCAAGGCATTTCAAACCGGCGTGGTGCAATCGCTTCGAGTCAAACCGATTTGAAAACCTTGGTAATCGTATCGAATTTGGGCCAAATCGGTTTCATTTCAATCCAGTTGATCAATTGAATTGAAAGTATCAAATCGCATTGAAAACCCTTGATAAATACGTCAAACCGACTGCAGCGACTGCAGAGCTGCGCGCGCACTTGTCTTTTGCGCTTTACTGAGAAGTATTGGCACTATCAATATGGTATTGTAAATAGTTTAGTTTAGTTTAGTTTATTTATAGGTAACAACAACTTCATAACTGTCCATTTTCAACCTAGCCTCAAAGTTGAAGGTTATGAGGACGCCTTGTATATCAACTTACTAAGATTCCTACTGTCAACCAAAAAAAATCTAGAAGGCTTAAGCGGGAGATTTGATTTCAATTCACTTACGAATTGATTTGTTGAAAGCAGCTTCAAATATGCGTGATAAATAGGTAGTTCAACCCGGTTTGAACTCAAACTGGTTCGGTTCAAATCGGATTGAAATGCCTTGCTAACTCCAGTGATATATTGCGAACTGATTGCGTGGTGTCTGAAAAATGGGTTAAATTTAAATGTTGTGTTCTACAGAATGGTTGTGAATTAATTTTCAAATATGTGGTTGATGGATTTCTTGATTCATCCGATCAGGTAGGGGTGGGACGTTTAACGATTATAACGGTCGTTTGAGGTTATGTAAAATCCGAGTGTTTATTTATTTCAATAAAAGAAGATCTGAAATGTATTTTCAAATGCTGAAGTGGTTTTTGAATGGATTTTCATTCAACAATATGAGGTTAGTGATAAGTTGATAATGATAAATTGATTTAAATCTGATTAAAATTTAAAAAAAATTGTAGGCCTATACCAAAAGGTTCGTCGTCTACATTTTTTTAAAGGGAATCGTACCCCTCTTTTTTCTTTTCTTGTTTACTTGGTGTTCATCATTTTTTAATTACGTATTGTAGCCTAGTTATTTATTTATTTTATTCACTTTGATTAATTTACAAGTACATATCCATACATTGACCTACGTACATCGATTCTAAATTTAAAATAAAAATCGTCATTCACTTGGATTTTAGTGACTGGATCGAAACCTGTTTATTGAGAGGAGTTAAACATTAACGATACTACCGTATTTCCTCCCTCCCCCTACAATAAAAAAGGATCGTACTATTGTTTCTTTTTGTGTTCTAATTATTTAATCTGTACATTCCTTAATTTGTCGTTTTCTTGTTGTGGTCTACATTTTGGATATTGCAAAGTGAAGCCTATAGTTGTTACTTCTTTATCATATTGGTTATTCTGTTAGACATGTTTATGTATGTATACCTTGTGATTCTCAAAATGTTT
Source organism: Isoperla grammatica (assembly GCA_945910005.1). Classification (NCBI taxonomy): domain Eukaryota; kingdom Metazoa; phylum Arthropoda; class Insecta; order Plecoptera; family Perlodidae; genus Isoperla; species Isoperla grammatica. The sequence continues at coordinate 34,084,611 of OX246747.1, forward strand.
ATTATACTGTTTATGTTCAGATCTGTAGATAGATATTTAATATATATATGTATATAAAAAGATTTTTTACCAATCATATTCAAGGTGCACTTATTTTGTATTGTAATCCTTTTTGTTCCTCAAGTTTTTTAACAGTGTACATATGCCGTTCCATTCCTAACACTATTTCCTGTATGTTCCCCTTGACACGAACCACATGATTTAAAAGTTAAAATTGGTAATATTAAACATCAAAATTTATTTATGACATAACCAATTATACATAAATAAAAACCTTGTTTTTTAAACAGCCAATTTTAAGTTTTTAAATGATAATTTGAATAACAAATTATGGATTTTGGATTGAAACATATATTACCATCAACCATAATGTGTCTGTAATAATTTTTTTTTAATAATCCAAAAGTTTTTAACACTGTAATTTAAGAAAACAAAAATTATTTTTGAAACTAATCCCCAATTATGTCAATAATAATTTTTATTTTTTAAATCACAATCCTTTTAAAACTGGTAATTTGATTGATGAACAAAAATGTTTATTGAAAGAGAGCATAAGTAAGATCATTCAAGTCTCCGTACACATCTTCTACCTTGTGACAGTTTTAAAGTAATTTTAATCGTTAGATATCATGTTTTTAGTGAGTATGTACCATTTCGAAAATTGATAGCTTTTACCATTTTTTTGTCATTCAAAATAACTTTTCCATTTTCTTTTTATAAAGGTAATTTGTTCTTGTTTGGTTTCCTTGCTAATCTTAGATATTAACTAATAACTACCGTGCCTCAATAAATGTATAAAACAGCTAAATTGTTGGTCATCTACACAGTAGCGTAGGCCTATACACGGGGGGAGGAGGGGGGGGGGGGGGACAAACCCCCCCCCCTTTTGCAAAGGAAACATGGAAAATGACCGTTTACATTTCAAAAGACAGTATTTTAGACATTTGTTTTTGTTAAAAATACATGCATCGATCTATAATTATTATATTTTTATCTTTTTTTTAAAGGAAAAAATGTGTTGCGAGAAACTGAGTAATCTTGTTTCAGTTGGCCGCTGTAAAACGCACAGATTTGCACTAAAATGACCTTGACGAAAAAAATTTAGGGGGGCCCACTCTCTATAATATGGGTTGAACCCCCCCCCCCCCCCTTTCCCAATTCCTGGATACGCCACTGCATCTACATTACTTAAATACTTACAATTGAACTAAAACAAAAATTAAATTGAATCAATGTACTCGGCACCTACACCAAAAATATACAAATTACACATAATTTTTAAAATTAATTGTAGAGGGTTGTCTTGAAGCTCATGATGAGTCAAGGAGACTTATCTGAAGAAGAATGCATCTTGCTTACCTTACAACAAACACCTATCTATACAATACAATATATATGTATTTTGTTGTAGATTGCAAACTTACGAAGTACAAAACAAAAATGGCGAAGTACAATTACAAAAATCGTTCTGAACAGGTCGCAGACTGTAACTGATGCAACAATACTATATTGTGATTCCCCTAGACATTTAACATTATTCCAACTAACATGACCTTGGAATGTTCATTCAATTCAAGATAACATTTTCGTGATAGAAATCATAAACGACGAAAACGTTTTTCAACTTCTTAATCGACTGTTAAATCGTTGCATCATGCGTTGCACTTGACAGTGAGACAGTATGGCAACTCTCGATCTCTTGAAAGATAGTGTCGAACATTACTTACTTGATTGGCACAGTTTGACATAAAACTGTGTGAGATATGATGCCGCAGATAACGGATATTGCGTTGGTCGTAGAAATATTTGATCTATATTTATATTAAGGTGCATTTATCACTTTTGTGCATTGTTCAAGGTCAACTTGATCTCCGCCTAGCGTAGGCTCGTCGAACTCCCAACTTGGGAGTTCGACGAGCCTCCGCTAGGCGGCAATAAAATAAAGAAATTCACATTTAGAGTCTATACCCACTCAGTAATGAAACTGATTTGCAGTGGTTTAGTCGCTTTTAATTAAGCTTTCTGACTGAAAGTCTGTCTTGTTACTGAGTGGGGTGTGGACTCTATAAATATAAATTTCTTTTATTTATTTATTTATTTATTTATTTATTTATTTATTTATTTATTTATTTATTTATTTATTTATTTATTTATTTATTTATTTATTTATTTATTTATTTATTTATTTATTTATTTATTTATTTATTTATTTATTTATTTATTTATTTATTTATTTATTTATGTATTTATTTATTTATTCATTTTATCTATTTATTTATTTATGTATTTTAAGTTGTTGTGAACCTCCTTTATCGACTTAATTCTCTGGCGGAGGTTAGGTGAACTACTGAAGACAATTGTAGAGTTCGACTATCGACTCTCTTTCGATATATCGTACTATCAATCAACGACTTATCGACTTGGCAATACAAATAAATAAATCGATCCATTCATTCATTCGTAAACAATTTTATTTATTTACAGTAGTCATGGAAAATGTTCAGTAAAAAACTTTGTGCCAAAATGTCACCAGTTGACAGTTGGACCCTGCTAAAAAGCATTGTATAATTTATAAATCGTAGGCAGGTAGATCACTTGTGTAGATGCAGCCAAGACGGGTAATATTGGATGATCGTGGGTTCTAGCCCAGGGGCCTGCATTATGTTTTGCGGCCAAAGTAAGTATTACAAAGGCTATCTTTCTCACGTGATCTGCACATGACAGTATATTCCATCTTACAAAGTTGTACAGCTATACATTCATTGTGATGTGAAGTCGGCGTTAATTACGACATCGCCGATCATTCAGAACATTAAAAAACGTTCTCTCTTTGTCGTAGAGCAACAAAAAAAGAGTGCATTGCATCGTATGAAGTATCAACGTAAACGTTCTTGCGTGATGGGCGAATGAAGGAAAATAGCGCAATCAACCATTCAATCACTCATTCATTCATTCATTCAGTACTCTTTAATCTGTGTACATTGCATCGTATCAAGTATCAACGTAAACACAGTTTCTCTGTGGGCGAATGAAGGAAAATAGCGCAATCAACCATTCAATCACTCATTCATTCATTCAGTACTCTTAAATCTGTGTACATTGCATCGTATCAAGTATCAACGTAAACACATAGTTTCTTCGTGGGCGAATGAAGGAAAATAGCGCAAACAATCATTCATTCATTCATTCATTCATTCATTCATTCATTCATTCATTCATTCATACAGAGCTCTCTAATCTGTGTACACATAGGTATATACAGCCAGTCCAAAAAGCACCCTTTAAACTGAGTTTGGAGTAGTCCTTGCGACTCCTTTTTGTAGGTATCCATGTTTTGGCGAAGTATTTATTAACAGCTTTGAAAGTGTCGCTTAGAAGTCGCGTCGATTGTTTTGTTTGTTGTTTTTCATGGAATGGATGCTGAAACGATTGTTTATAGGTCGATTTCGTGTTTGTTGTGACGTCGTACGCAGCCAATTTTCAGTTTGCCGCACGATTTGAGTTTATAGAAGTTAAGTCTTTTTGGAGTAAATCTCACAGGCGGGCATTTTTCTTCAAGTTCACGTTTGTAGAAGTCTTTTATTTGTGTACACAATCGACTGTGTGGCGGACATTAACCAGCCGGTCAAAGATGACTTCAATAAGCTTCATGAAGTTTCTCGCACTCACTTGTAGAAGTCTTGTTTGCGTACCCTAGATGTCTTTTTGCGGGCTTTGACAGCCGGTCAAAGATGACTTCAATATAAGCTTCATGAAGTTTCTCGCACTCACTTGTAGAAGTCTTGTTTGTGTACACAATCGACTGTGTGGCGGACATAAACCAGCCGGTCAAAGATGACTTCAATAAGCTTCATGAAGTTTCTCGCACTCACTTGTAGAAGTCTTGTTTGTGTAGCCTAGATGTATTTTTGCGGGCTTTGACAGCCGGTCAAAGATGACTTCAATAAGCTTCATGAAGTTTCTCGCACTCACTTGTAGAAGTCTTGTTTGTGTACACAATCGACTGTGTGGCGGACATAAACCAGCCGGTCAAAGATGACTTCAATAAGCTTCATGAAGTTTCTCGCACTCACTTGTAGAAGTCTTGTTTGTGTAGCCTATAGATGTCTTTTTGCGGGCTTTGACAGCCGGTCAAAGATGACTTCAATAAGCTTCATGAAGTTTCTCGCACTCACTTGTAGAAGTCTTGTTTGTGTACACAATCGACTTTGTGGCGGACATAAACCAGCCGGTCAAAGATGACTTCAATAAGCTTCATGAAGTTTCTCGCACTAGGCCTACTTGTAGAAGTCTTGTTTGTGTATAGCCTAGATGTCTTTTTGCGGGCTTTGACAGCCGGTCAAAGATGACTTCAATAAGCTTCATGAAGTTTCTCGCACTACTTGTAGAAGTCTTGTTTGTGTAGCCTATAGATGTCATTTTGCGGGCTTTGACAGCCGGTCAAAGATGACTTCAATAAGCTTCATGAAGTTTCCCACACTACTTGTAGAAGTCTTGTTTGTGTAGCCTAGATGTCTTTTTGCGGGCTTTGACAGACGGTCAAAGATGACTTCAATAAGCTTCATGATGTTTCCCACACTCACTTGTAGAAGTCTTGTTTGTGAAGCCTATGTCTTTTTGCGGGCTTTGACAGCCGGTTAATGACGACTTCAATAAGCTTCACGAAGTTTCACGCACTACTTGTAGAAGTCTTGTTTGTGTATAGCCTAGATGTCTTTGCGGGCTATGACAGCCGGTCAAAAATGACTTCAATAAGCTTTATGAAGTTCAAGTTTCCCGCACTACTTGTAGAAGTATTATTGGTGTAAGTTTGGGCGGACATTGGCAGCCGGTTAACGATGAGTTCAATAAGCTTCATGAAGTTCAAGTTTCCCGCACTACTTGTAGAAGTATTATTGGTGTAAGTTTGGGCGGACATTGGCAGCCGGTTAACGATGAGTTCAATAAGCTTCATGAAGTTCAAGTTTCCCGCACTACTTGTAGAAGTATTATTGGTGTAAGTTTGGGTGGACATTGGCAGCCTGTTAAGCGATGAGTTCAATAAGCTCTGAAGTTTCTCGCACTACTTGTAGAAGTCTTATTTGTGTAGCCTAGATGTCTTGTTGCGCGCTATGACAGACGGTCAAAGATGATTTCAATAAGCTTCATGAAGTTCAAGTTTCCCGCACTACTTGTAGAAGTATTATTGGTGTAAGTTTGGGCGGACATTGGCAGCCTGTTAAGCGATGAGTTCAATAAGCTCTGAAGTTTCCCGCCCTACTTGTAAAAGTCTTATTTGTGTAGCCTAGATGTCTTTTGGCGGGCTTTGGCAGCCGGTTAAACGACTTGAATATCATTTTGGGATGGTCAAGCTTAACATCAGAACAGGGATACTCATTGTGTGGACTGTGTACATCATCAAGACCATGACACATCCTCTGAATGCCCGAAATGTATGCCCGCACCCCTGCAGTATACTTAACCATTTAGTGCACCGAATTAGCTGTTGTTGTATACGAATATATATATACATATGAACGGTATCAGAATTTAAATGCTACTGATACAGATGGCAAAAAAAGAAAAAAAAACGAATCGACACGACCGGTCGACTTTTTTTTTTTTTTACCAATTACAATAAATTTTTTACCAATATTCGCGAAAATAATTTTTTTGAAAACCACGCGGCTGGTTAGCTACTTTCTCTCTATCTGGACACTTGTACATGGTTGCTGCCCGAATCGTTCGTTATTCAACATTTAGGCATGGTTAGGCTATACATTTGTGATGATGATGATCTAGAAAGAGTGATTAATTGAGTCGTCTGTCTTGGTCCATGCACCTACATCGTCTCTCGCTTTCCATATAGTTCTAGCTGTAACACACACACACACTAGTGACGTAGTAGACGTCTAGCATTCTTATATAGACAAAGTTATTAAATTGTTGTTCACTAGGTGGTTGGTATCGATTAGGAAGGCACAGAAGCAAACACCAATTCAACCGAATGTTGAACTGTTGTTGTATAAAAAACAATGTGAAATATAATATATGTGAGCAGTGCTTTTTTTCTAAAATAAAGTTAACCGGTACGATCGGTATAATGGTTTATGTGACTGGCGTGGTATAGCTGGGGTCTGGGGCAAAGCCCCAGCCGCCGGAGGCAAATTCGCCGTAGGCGAAAAAATTTTGGGGTACTGCATTAAGTTTGATGGCCAAAAACGCATTTTTAAGGCGGATTTGTATCGTAGATATCGACGAAATATGAAGCTTATGTTGCACAGCTCACGATTGGGATTAGATCCTGTAGCCACACGATCGAGCAGCGTCCGTATAAAACATAAAATATCTTTTTAAAAAACGTGCCAGTAGTGATGGTTTAGTTGAAATAAGACGGAAACTAAAATTATTTTTTCAGCCCTCCCCCCCCCCCCCCGCTATCATGTTGAATCCGCTCCTGTTTAACGTGACCCAAACACGAGACGTGCATTTACTCACTTCAAACTTAATAGTTAATATTTGTTTTAAAATAATTTATAGCTCACCAAAATCGATGATATCGAATGCAAAGCAATTTCCAAACATGACTCATAGTCGTGTTATCGTCAACAACACGTCGGTCTCTTGCTCTGTTTCGGGTATAGGTGGCGAGGTGACGACCCAAGAAGTTATTTTTCGGTTCATTTTTATTTTTTACATCTCACTAAACACACACACACACACACTCGCTAATCACGACACATCTTCACTCGTCACCAGAGAGGAAACTAACCCTGCCACACACAACTTACAATCCCTTGACCACCAATCTCCTCCCCCCCCCCCCCTTCCTCCCTCCAACACAACCCAATCGTTGTCTGTAAATTGAAAAGGCGCTTTCCAGGAAAACAGAAAAGTAAGAATGGGTAAATTCTCTTTTGCGGTTCCCAGAAGCTACTCTTGACAGTTGACATTTTAGTCAAAACAACCCTAATTATCTTTCCTTAGAACTGATGACCCAAATAATAGAAAAGATTACTGTAGTGAGTGGCCGCCAAGAGTCTAAAAAGAAGTGATTTACTACATGTCACACCCATGTCACCAGCAGGTGGCAACATCCTTATATTACAAAATGAAACATATTTTGCAGTCACAAGCCTATCACACTGCACAACTCAAAGTTATTCACGCGCTTCAAGGCTAATCGTAGCGTACCGGCTATAGTGTGACTTTATTGCCTTTTACCGGTACGCCTCTTGTGTTAGCCGGTACGCGTACCGGCTCGTACCGGCCGAAAAAAAGCCCTGTATGTGAGTATCTTTAATCGAGAAAAAATACATTTCGAAAGTCTGCTTTCCTGGCGTAGTTTAGCCTACTCTCCGATGTTACAGTGAGTAAAAAAGATGTCACGACAGTCTGTATGGTGGCCACACATGAACAACCAACTTCAATAAGCGAAAGTAATGTTAACCGTCTCTTACTATAGGTGTTCATCTCCATAAGCGAGAGTAATGTTAGCCGTCTCTTACTATAGGTGTTCATCTCCATAAGCGAGAGTAATGTTAGCCGTCTCTTACTATAGGTGTTCATCTCCATAAGCGAGAGTAATGTTAGCCGTCTCTTACTATAGGTGTTCATCTCCATAAGCGAGAGTAATGTTAGCCGTCTCTTACTATAGGTGTTCATCTCCATAAGCGAGAGTAATGTTAGCCGTCTCTTACTATAGTAGGTGTTCATCTCCATAAGCGAGAGTAATGTTAGCCGTCTCTTACTATAGGTGTTCATCTCCATAAGCGAGAGTAATGTTAGCCGTCTCTTACTATAGGTGTTCATCTCCATAAGCGAGAGTAATGTTAGCCGTCTCTTACTATAGGTGTTCATCTCCATAAGCGAGAGTAATGTTAGCCGTCTCTTACTATAGGTGTTCATCTCCATAAGCGAGAGTAATGTTAACCGTCTCTTACTATAGGTGTTCATCTCCATAAGCGAGAGTAATGTTAGCCGTCTCTTACTATAGGTGTTCATCTCCATAAGCGAGAGTAATGTTAGCCGTCTCTTACTATAGGTGTTCATCTCCATAAGCGAGAGTAATGTTAGCCGTCTCTTACTATAGGTGTTCATCTCCATAAGCGAGAGTAATGTTAGCCGTCTCTTACTATAGGTGTTCATCTCCATAAGCGAGAGTAATGTTAGCCGTCTCTTACTATAGGTGTTCATCTCCATAAGCGAGAGTAATGAATGTTAGCCGTCTCTTACTATAGGTGTTCATCTCCATAAGCGAGAGTAATGAATGTTAGCCGTCTCTTACTATAGGTGTTCATCTCCATAAGCGAGAGTAATGAATGTTAGCCGTCTCTTACTATAGGTGTTCATCTCCATAAGCGAGAGTAATGAATGTTAGCCGTCTCTTACTATAGGTGTTCATCTCCATAAGCGAGAGTAATGAATGTTAGCCGTCTCTTACTATAGGTGTTCATCTCCATAAGCGAGAGTAATTAATGTTAGCCGTCTCTTACTATAGGTGTTCATCTCCATAAGCGAGAGTAATGTTAGCCGTCTCTTACTATAGGTGTTCATCTCCATAAGCGAGAGTAATGTTAGCCGTCTCTTACTATAGGTGTTCATCTCCATAAGCGAGAGTAATGTTAGCCGTCTCTTACTATAGGTGTTCATCTCCATAAGCGAGAGTAATGTTAGCCGTCTCTTACTATAGGTGTTCATCTCCATAAGCGAGAGTAACGTTAGCCGTCTCTTACTATAGGTGTTCATCTCCATAAGCGAGAGTAATGTTAGCCGTCTCTTACTATAGGTGTTCATCTCCATAAGCGAGAGTAATGAATGTTAGCCGTCTCTTACTATAGGTGTTCATCTCCATAAGCGAGAGTAATGTTAGCCGTCTCTTACTATAGGTGTTCATCTCCATAAGCGAGAGTAACGTTAGCCGTCTCTTACTATATAGATGTTCATCTCCATAAGCGAGAGTAATGTTAGCCGTCTCTTACTATAGGTGTTCATCTCCATAAGCGAGAGTAATGTTAGCCGTCTCTTACTATAGGTGTACATCTCCATAAGCGAGAGTAATGTTAGCCGTCTCTTACTATAGGTGTTCATCTCCATAAGCGAGAGTAATGTATGTTAGCCGTCTCTTACTATAGGTGTTCATCTCCATAAGCGAGAGTAATGTTAGCCGTCTCTTACTATAGGTGTTCATCTCCATAAGCGAGAGTAATGTTAGCCGTCTCTTACTATAGGTGTTCATCTCCATGAGCGAGAGTAATGTTAGCCGTCTATTACTATAGGTGTTCATCTCCATAAGCGAGAGTAATGTTAGCCGTCTCTTACCATAGGTGTTCATCTCCATAAGCGAGAGTCATGTTAGCCGTCTCCTACTATAGGTGTTCATCTCCATAAGCGAGAGTAATGTTAGCCGTCTCTTACTATAGGTGTTCATCTCCATAAGCGAGAGTAATGTTAGCCGTCTCTTACTATAGGTGTTCATCTCCATAAGCGAGAGTAATGTTAGCCGTCTCTTACTATAGGTGTTCATCTCCATAAGCGAGAGTAGGAATGTTAGCCGTCTCTTACTATAGGTGTTCATCTCCATAAGCGAGAGTAATGTTAGCCGTCTCTTACTATAGGTGTTCATCTCCATAAGCGAGAGTAATGTTAGCCGTCTCTTACTATAGGTGTTCATCTCAATAAGCGAGAGTAATGTTAGCCGTCTCTTACTATAGGTGTTCATCTCCATAAGCGAGAGTAACGTTAGCCGTCTCTTACTATAGGTGTTCATCTCCATAAGCGAGAGTAATGTTAGCCGTCTCTTACTATAGGTGTTCATCTCCATGAGCGAGAGTAACGTTAGCCGTCTCTTACTATAGGTGTACATCTCCATAAGCGAGAGTAATGTTAGCCGTCTCTTACTATAGGTGTTCATCTCCATAAGCGAGAGTAATGTTAGCCGTCTCTTACTATAGGTGTTCATCTCCATAAGCGAGAGTAATGTTAGCCGTCTCTTACTATAGGTGTTCATCTCCATAAGCGAGAGTAATGTTAGCCGTCTCTTACTATAGGTGTTCATCTCCATAAGCGAGAGTAATGTTAGCCGTCTCTTACTATAGGCGTTCATCTCCATAAGCGAGAGTAACGTTAGCCGTCTCTTACTATAGGTGTTCATCTCAATAAGCGAGAGTAATGTTAGCCGTCTCTTACTATAGGTGTTCATCTCAATAAGCGAGAGTAATGTTAGCCGTCTCTTACTATAGGTGTTCATCTCAATAAGCGAGAGTAATGTTAGCCGTCTCTTACTATAGGTGTTCATCTCAATAAGCGAGAGTAATGTTAGCCGTCTCTTACTATAGGTGTTCATCTCCATAAGCGAGAGTAATGTTAGCCGTCTCTTACTATAGGTGTTCATCTCCATAAGCGAGAGTAATGAATGTTAGCCGTCTCTTACTATAGGTGTTCATCTCCATAAGCGAGAGTAATGTTAGCCGTCTCTTACTATAGGTGTTCATCTCCATAAGCGAGAGTAATGAATGTTAGCCGTCTCTTACTATAGGTGTTCATCTCCATAAGCGAGAGTAATGTTAGCCGTCTCTTACTATAGGTGTTCATCTCCATAAGCGAGAGTAATGTTAGCCGTCTCTTACTATAGGTGTTCATCTCCATAAGCGAGAGTAATGAATGTTAGCCGTCTCTTACTATAGGTGTTCATCTCCATAAGCGAGAGTAATGTTAGCCGTCTCTTACTATAGGTGTTCATCTCCATAAGCGAGAGTAATGAATGTTAGCCGTCTCTTACTATAGGTGTTCATCTCCATAAGCGAGAGTAATGTTAGCCGTCTCTTACTATAGGTGTTCATCTCCATAAGCGAGAGTAATGAATGTTAGCCGTCTCTTACTATAGGTGTTCATCTCCATAAGCGAGAGTAATGTTAGCCGTCTCTTACTATAGGTTTTCATCTCCATAAGCGAGAGTAATGTTAGCCGTCTCTTACTATAGGTATTCATCTCCATAAAATGTCACACCCTCGAGTTTGCAGTGTTGGATAGGCCTATGTAACGAAACATGACTATAGCAAATCCAATAAATTCTTACATTTCACATTTTTGAGAAGTGTTCTCCTGTTTGCGATTTGGATTTCATTTCAATATGCAAGTTTTCAGCCAGTTGTATGTGTTGTACCTTCGCATCAATGTGATGACTTCCTACCAGTGTTTTCTTGTTCCTTTTTCTTCTGCGAAATAATCTTCCAACTGTTATAAAGTATAATTATGTCATCTATTGCTGCAGTAGAAATTGTGGCAATATGCGCTGTTCTTGATGATATAGGCTCTACCAAACTATCCAAGTTGCTCTCAGGGTGAAGCTCGCTTTTAAATAAACTATAAACTTGACTTTAGGATAAACTATAAAGGTACATTCTTGTTTAAGAAATTTCTAGATCACAATCGTGAATATATGTCAATCGACATCAACAGAATTTGGACCCGTTGATTGTTTTTATTGATAATTGTTTTGTGATCTCTTCGTATAGAACTCCTAATTGACAAATCCGAATCCATATTGCTCTCAATAAAAGTGGAGACTCTCTAAACGATTGTGTCTTGTGTACGTGCACGTGGTCTAATCAATCGAGATCAACAGAATTGGAATAATGGTTGCTGTTGATTCCTCCTTTTGACGGTTGTTTTTTCACACTCTCTTACACGTACGTTCAACTCGTTTTGATTCATCCGAATTCGGATAATTGTTTAGTCTTGATGCAACAACAACGACTCATGTGGCTAAATATAAATAATTATATCGAGAATCTGCCGAGGTCTAATAAGATCGTTTAATGGTCGCATATCGTCCGTCTGTATCGTCGTTAAATGTTACTCAATCTTCTCGTGTGCAAAGAAAGAACTTTGACAACGTTTCGACGACATTAACCTCACTTCTCGCTGCGCCATAGGTCGATCTAGGCCCCCGAACGAGGATAATGTAAGAGACGCGTCCCACGTCAACATTCTAGGCCCCCGAACGAGGATAATAATGCAAGAAACGCGTCCCATAATATCAACAAGTCAGTCTAGGCCCCCGAACGAGGATAATAGTGCAAGAGACGCGTCCCATGTCAACAAGTCAGTCTAGGCCCCCGAACGAGGATAATCCAAGACAGACGCGTCCCATGTCAACAAGTCAGTCTAGGCCCCCGAACGAGGATAATGCAAGTGACGCGTCCCACGTCAACATTCTAGGCCCCTGAACGAGGATAAACAAGAGACGCGTCCCATGTCAACAAGTAGGTCTAGGCCCCCGAACGAGGATAATCCAAGACAGACGCGTCCCATAATATCAACAAGTCAGTCTAGGCCCCCGAACGAGGATAATCCAAGAGACGCGTCCCATGTCAACAAGTCAGTCCAGGCCCTCGAACGAGGATAATGCAAGAAACGCGTCCCATGTCAACAAGTCAGTCTAGACCCCCGAACGAGGATAATGCAAGAAACGCGTCCCTCGTCAACATTCTAGGCCCCTAAACGAGGATAATCAAGAGACGCGTCCCATGTCAACAAGTCAGTCTAGGCCCCCGAACGAGGATAATGCAAGAAACGCGTCCCACGTCAACATTCTAGGCCCCCGAACGAGGATAATAGTGCAAGAGACGCGTCCGATAATATCAACGAGTCAGTCTAGGCCCCCGAACGAGGATAATGCAAGAAACGCGTCCCACGTCAACATTCTAGGCCCCTGAACGAGGATAATCAAGTGACGCGTCCCATAATATCAACGAGTCAGTCTAGGCCCCCGAACGAGGATAATGCAAGAAACGCGTCCCACGTCAACATTCTAGGCCCCTGAACGAGGATAATCAAGTGACGCGTCCCATAATATCAACGAGTCAGTCTAGGCCCCCGAACGAGGATAATGCAAGAAACGCGTCCCACGTCAACATTCTAGGCCCCCGAACGAGGATAATAGTGCAAGAGACGCGTCCGATAATATCAACGAGTCAGTCTAGGCCCCCGAACGAGGATAATGCAAGAAACGCGTCTCACGTCAACATTCTAGGCCCCCGAACGAGGATAATAATGAAAGATACGCGTCCCATGTCACAACAGGTGACAACTCGTATGCCACCCCTAACTTGCACACGTCAAGGTCAAATCAAGGTCACTGCCATGACCTTGTTTGACCTCTGTGCGTGCAGTGGCAGCACGACGACGTCATAATGCGGTGGGTCGTTGTCAACTCTTTGCGCGTGTAGAACGACGAAGTTTCGACCAGGTTTGGGATAATATGTATAGACGATGAGCTATATTGCCTCTCCATTGACGTCATCAGAAATCGATTGATTGTTCTATCTATACTAATCGAAGAGTCGATTAGTAATCGATCGACTTCACGAGCATCAAGAGTTTCATTAGTGTAGTCTTGAGTGGATTGGATTTTTGTTGTTGTACTTTTTGGGAAATTTTACACCGCCCAGAAGAAATCACCCAACAAACACGATATTCTACTGTCCGCAACCAGTTACCAAAGTTCGGCACCAACAAACACAAGATATTCTATTGTCCGCAAACCAGTTACAAACGTTCGGCATCAACAAACGTGTTCAGAAAACAAAAACAAACATAGAATGAGAAGACTGGAAGCCACACACGACCACTCTGTTCATATGTGACAATGATCTTAAAGAGCGGACAAACGGGGAAGGATTGATCGGGATCTCAAGCCAGACAAAAAGTACGTTTATACTTCGTCCCGATACGGTACAAACAACATACAACATACAGGGTTGCATTCTAAACAAAACACTCGAATGAAAGCAACCTAAAAGCTCAACAAACTTCAAAACATAAATGGAATCTGTATCAAAACACGACGTCTATACGTTTGTACTTCGTCCGGATGTAGTACAAACAACATACAACATACATAAACAAACATCATCATACAAGAATGTGTCAATTACCATCACCAAAACAGTTTGTACCGTCCCAAGATGCTCTTGTAAAATTGATGTATACAACGATACTTCGTCCAGATGTGGTACAAACAACAAACAACATACAACAATAAACATCATCATACAAGAATGTGTCAATTACCATCACCAAAACAGATTGTACCGTCCCAAGATGCTCTTATAAAATTGATGTATACAACGATACTTCGTCCAGATGTGGTACAAACAACAAACAACATACAACAATAAACATCGTCATACAAGAATGTGTCAATTACCATCACCAAACCAGATTGTACCGTCCCAAGATGTTCTTATAAAATTGATGTATACAACGATACTTCGTTCAGATGTGGTACAAACAACAAACAACATACAACAATAAACATCGCCATACAAGAATGTGTCAATTACCATCACCAAACCAGATTGTACCGTCCCAAGATGTTCTTATAAAATTGATGTATACAACGATACTTCGTCCAGATGTGGTACAAACAACATACAACAATAAACATCATCATACAAGAATGTGTCAATTACCATCACCAAATAGGTTGTACCGTCCCAAGATGCTCTTAGAAAATTGATGTATACAACGATACTTCGTCCAGATGTGGTACAAACAACAAACAACAATAAACATCGTCATACAAGAATGTGTCAATTACCATCAACAAAACAGCTGTTTTACCGTCCCAAGATGCTCTTGTAAAATTGATGTATACAACGATACTTCGTCCAGATGTGGTACAAACAACAAACAACATACATCAACAATAAACATCGTCATACAAGAATGTGTCAATTACCATCACCTAACAGGTTGTACCGTCCCAAGATGCTCTTGTAAAATTGATGTATACAACGATACTTCGTCCAGATGTGGTACAAACAACAAACAACAAACAACATACAACAATTAACATCGTCATACAAGAATGTGTCAATTACCATCACCTAACAGGTTGTACCATCCCAAGATGCTCTTGTAAAATTGATGTATACAACGATACTTCGTCCAGATGTGGTACAAACAACAAACAACATACAACAATAAACATCGCCATACAAGAATGTGTCAATTACCATCACCAAACCAGGTTGTACCGTCCCAAAATGCTCTTGTAAAATTGATGTATACAACGATTGAGTGATGTACATTTCAAACGATCATGTTTACATTCGACTTTCGAGCCGTGTTACTATAATTAATATGAATCGTGCACATACACACACTGACACACACACACACACACACACACACACACACACACACACACACAGTACTATATATCCAAGTCGGGATCGCGTGTGTGTGGTAAATAATATACAATCGTGTGTCGAATCGCAAACAACAACTGTCTAAGTGGATTTTGCATAACACGTCACAAGTACTATATACAGCTAACTCGATCCCTTTGAAGTTTTCTGTCGCAAAGATACAACAATTCTAGTTAGATTCGACGGTCTAGCCATCCATGTAACTTTATCAAACCTTTGATGTTTTCTGTCGCAAAGATACAACAATTCCAGTTAGATTCGACGGTCTAGCCATCCATGTAGCTTTATCAAACCTTTGATGTTTTCTGTACAACAATTCCAGTTATATTCGACGGTCTAGGCATCCATGTAACTATCAAACATGCACACAGTATATTAAAGTCGTGTGGATATAATCGTGTGTCCAAATGCAAACAACAACTGTCTAAGTAGATTTTGCATAACACGTCACAAGTAGTATATACAGCTAACTCGATCCCTTTGAAGTTTTCTGTCGCAAAGATACAACAATTCCAGTTAGATTCGACGGTCTAGCCATCCATGTAACTATATCAAACGTGCACACAGTATATCAAAGTCGTGTGGATATAATCGTGTGTCCAAATGCAAACAACAACTATCTAAGTAGATTTTGCATAACACGTCACAATTTAGTATATACAGCTTATTCGATCCCTTTGATGTTTTCTGTCGCAAAGATACAACAATTCCAGTTAGATTCGACGGTCTAGCCATGTAACTACCAAACATGCACACAGTATATCCAAGTCGTGTGGATCTAATCGTGTGTCCAAATGCAAACAACAACTATCTAAGAGGATGTTGCCTAGCACGTCACAAGTACTATATACAGCTAACTCGATCCCTTTGAAGTTGAAGACATGTAACTATATCAAACATGCACACAGTATATCCAAGTCGGGATCGTGTGTGTGGTAATACAATCATGTGACAAAATGCAAACCCCAACTATCCAGCTCAATACTTCCTCAAGATATAAGTAGCTAGCTCAACACTTCCTCAATATATGAGCAGCTTCTAACTCAACATATCCTCAAGATATAAGTATAGCTAGCTCAACACTTCCTCAAGATATAAGTAGCTAGCTCAACACTTCCTCAGGATATGAGCAGCTTCTAACTCAACATATCCTAAAGATATAAGTATAGCTAACTCAACACTTCATCAAGACATAGGCAGCTACTAGCTCAACACTTCCTCAAGATATAAGTAGGCTATATAGCTAGCTCAACATATAAGATATAAGATAAAAGATATAAGAGCTCAAGATATAAGTAGCTAGCTCAACACTTCCTCAAGATATGAGCAGCTTCTAACTCAACACTTCCTCAAGATATAAGTAGCTAGCTCAACACTTCCTCAAGATATGAGCAGCTTCTAACTCAACACTTCCTCAAGATATAAGTATAGCTAGCTCAACACTTCCTCAAGATATAAGTAGCTAGCTCAACACTTCCTCAGGATATGAGCAGCTTCTAACTCAACATATCCTAAAGATATAAGTATAGCTAACTCAACACTTCATCAAGATATGAGCAGCTTCTAACTCAACACTTCCTCAAGATATAAGTAGGCTATATAGCTAGCTCAACATATAAGATATAAGATAAAAGATATAAGAGCTCAAGATATAAGTAGCTAGCTCAACACTTCCTCAAGATATGAGCAGCTTCTAACTCAACACTTCCTCAAGATATAAGTAGCTAGCTCAACACTTCCTCAAGATATGAGCAGCTTCTAACTCAACACTTCCTCAAGATATAAGTAGCTAGCTCAACACTTCCTCAAGATATAAGTATAGCTAGCTCAACACTTCCTCGAGATGTAAACAGCTTCTAACTCAACACTACCTCAAGATATAAGTATAGCTAGCTAAACACTTCCTCAAGATATAAGGAGTGATTTCATTGGATGCATTGCAGATATGTGAAAAGTATTCGAGACTTTCGTATACAACTCGATCGCTCTGAAGTATTTCGCCGCAAAGATGCGCAACACTGTACATGGCCGGAGACAACTCAAGCAAACATGCGGCAGATTTAGCTTTGTTACAGTCGAATCGTGTTACTATAAAACGTTTCCAGTATACATTCCCTATATCCAGATCGGGATTCTGTATTACACATGTCAAAACATGTTTAGACCTAGAAGAGGTAACATACATAGGGCCAGGCCTTTCTCCTCGATATTGATAATAAAAATAATCACGTTTACCATATCTCTTCGTATACGATAGCGACATTTACATATATATCAAACACCCGTATCCAACATTCGTCGGGTCGGGGGGTGACAAGTCACCAGTTTCTTGGGCTATCTTCTAGTGCTTGCTAGCCAGGCTCAGCACCTCATCTTCTTCGTTTTCTTCTATATAACCGCCGTTTCTAATAATTCTCTAATAATTTATAGTTTTCGAGCGTTTATGAATTCCATGTATATCATATACATTATATGTTCATATCAACTTTGCAAAACGGTAAACTAGAGTTGCAGTCTTGTGTGTGTGGATGTAAGTAAATATTGTTTGTCTATGATAAATGTTTTGCAGGGCCAAAGAATACAGTATATATACAAAACAAAACCTTTTTCGTGCCAACGACTCAATAGTTTTTCGAACATTTATGAATTCCATGTATATCATATACGTTATATGTACACATCAACTTTGCAAAATGGTAAACTAGAGTTGTATTCTTGTGTGTGGATGTAAGTAAATATTGTTTGTCTATGATAGATGTTTTGCAGGGCCAAAGAATACAGTATATATACAAAACAAAACCTTTTTCGCGCCAACGACTCAAACAGTGAATGCGAGGGTGCGTCCACGCAATACGTCTGGATATATTCAATTTGTCGGGGAAACACAACAACGCTATAGAAGTACCTAGATTTAAACGCTCGCTCATGTCGTCAATACTCGTTTAAAACAGACCCGTGTGTGTGTGTGTGCGTGTGTGTGTGTACTCGATTTTTCGTTCTCTTTTTTGTTGGAATCTTTTTGAACGTATCGCCGCACGTTTATATCGTCTCGTGACGTCACCATACGATAGAAACAATCGCCCGCATTCGTTGTATGTGTATAAATCAGTGGCGGCTCGTGACCTGTGACACAGGGGTGCCCTCCCCGAGCCGCCACTGCCGCTAAGGTGTAAAAATCGGTATATATTATGCACTTGTTTATGTATAAGTGTGTCGAGTGTATCGTTTAAACTCGATACGAATCCACTGCTTCACTTTCGCACTATATTAGATATTATAAAACGAATTACGAAAAAAGAAAATTGTAACACAACAAAACTGAGGAGGAGCACTGAAGACCCAAACTTGCGCCCCCCCCCCCCCCCCCCCCCCGATGACAAACAACGATATGACTGGACCGGAAGCGACAATTATTGACAGAAGGATGGATGAACATTGGCTAGACTAGGGTGCTCTGAGCCTCGTTTTCATAACAGCTTGGTCGCATTGAATTGATCACTGTAGAAGAATGGTCATTGTCATCATCATCATCATCATCATCATCATGGTATATAGGAACCAAAACCTTGTACGAGACTGTAACGTACACCATATGTCTAACATCGAAGCTATTTGTATGCAGCTCGTGCTAAGTACGATATTAATGAAACAGTTTTCAATTGAATCGTTGAATCATTAATAACAAACGAAGAGAATTATCATCATCATTATCATCATCATGGTATATAGCCAAAACCTTGTACGAGACTGTAACGTATACACCATATGTCAACACCGAAACTATTTGTCTGCTCGTGCTAGGTAGGGTACGATATTAATGAAACTGTTTTAAATTCGATTGTTGAATCCTTAATGAAAACCGAGTTGAATCATTATCATCATCATGGTATATAGCCAAAACCTTGTACGAGACTGTAACGTATACCATAGGTCTTACATCGAAACTGTTTGTCTGCAGCTCGTGCTATGTACGATATTAATGAAACTGTTTTAAATTCGAATTGTTAAATTGTTAATGAAAAACGAGTTTAATCATTATCATCATGGTATATAGCCAAAACCTTGTACGAGACTGTAACGTATACCATAGGTCTTACATCGAAACTGTTTGTCTGCAGCTCGTGCTAAGTACGATATTAATGAAACTGTTTTAAATTCGAATTGTTGAATTGTTAATGAAAAAGAGCGAAATTGATGAACAATCGACAAACAACGAGGTGACTGCATACATGGGCCGGACGCGACAATTATAGACTCAGCAGGATGGCTGAACATGGGTGGCTACGGAGCCTCGTTCATGTAAGTTTGGTCGCATTGAATTAGGCCTAATCACTGCAATTGTTGAAGAAATGAAGAAATACCAAGAACAGCAGCCTGAAGATGAAAGCTCGGCCATGTATATACAAGACAATACAGCCCACATTAGCGCACTTCTTCTAGGCTTTAGAACGCGATATTCTTCAGAAAATTGTTGACAATTCCCATGAAATGTGGATTTTATTAAATTGGGGGAAAATGTGGATTGCAAAATTAATGTTGCGATTTTGGTTGGATGAGCTTCCGCCTATCACTGAAAGAGTCTAACGCACCAAGCAAGAAAAAAGTGGGAGAGTTGTACCCTTAACTTCTTTGACCAGTTTAAGCATGGAAAGTGGCAAATGTACCCTTGATGTCTTTGATACATCTAAGCCTACGCCTAGAACTTGAAGTCCTGTGCTAGAATGGAAAGTGGCAAATGTACCCTTGATGTCTTTGATGCATCTAAGCCTACGCCTAGAACTTGAAGTCCTGTGCTAGAATGGAAAGTGGCAAATGTACCCTTGATGCCTTTGATGCATCTAAGCCTAGGGTCGCCTAGAACTTGAAAAGTCCTGTGCTAGAATGGAAAGTGGCAAATGTACCCTTGATGCCTTTGATGCATCTAAGCCTACGCCTAGAACTTGAAGTCCTGTGCTAGAATGGAAAGTGGCAAATGTACCCTTGATGCCTTTGATGCATCTAAGCCTACGCCTAGAACTTGACGTCCTGTGCTAGAATGGAAAGTGGCAAATGTACTCTTGATGCCTTTGATGCATCTAAGCCTACGCCTAGAACTTGAAGTCCTGTGCTACAATGGAAAGTGGCAAATGTACCCTTGATGTCTTTGATGCATCTAACCCTAGGGTCGCCTAGAACTTAAAAAGTCCTGTGCTAGAATGGAAAGTGGCAAATGTACCCTTGATGCCTTTGATGCATCTAAGCCTACGCCTAGAACTTGAAGTCCTGTGCTAGAATGGAAAGTGGCAAATGTACCCTTGATGCCTTTGATGCATCTAAGCCTACGCCTAGAACTTGACGTCCTGTGCTAGAATGGAAAGTGGCAAATGTACTCTTGATGCCTTTGATGCATCTAAGCCTACGCCTAGAACTTGAAGTCCTGTGCTACAATGGAAAGTGGCAAATGTACTCTTGATGCCTTTGATGCATCTAAGCCTACGCCTAGAACTTGACAAGTCCTATGCTAGAATGGAAAATGGCAAATGTACTCATGATTTTGTTGGGGTATCTTGGCCTATACGCCTAGCACACGAGAAGACCAGCGCAAGCAAGAAAAGTGGCTCAAAGTGTACCATTGTTTCCTTTGATTGATTGATTGGTTGGTTGTTAATAATGCAATCATCGTATAGACACCAACCAATTTAACTGAAAAAATTGCTACTAATTGGTAGGACACTGTCTCAACTGAATGTCTCCTAAGATAGAGTCACATAATGTGACTGCACTAGGTTCTCTCTGCAGCTAAACTTGGAGTGGACAAGAATGGAGGATGCTATTGTTCTGGATCTGAAGTAAATCAAATGCCTTCTTCGGGTCAACAGTCAAGCAGTGTTTTCACAAAAAGGACGACGACATCTTTTTTGTGATTTCAATTACCACTCTTCGTCTGGATCAATGTTTATATCGTCGTCTTACAGCGAAGAGGTCTGATAGGATATGAAGCACTGTCGGGCACTGAGCACCAACACCAACCACGTCACATGTGTGGATGGACAACCTGTCAAAACCTGTCTAGAGACACGAGTACCTGGGTTCGAGGCCATGTCGTCACAATGTTCTGCTGCTGGGAATGTGGATCGCCAAGTATTGAAGACTTGTGCGGTACAACGTCATCGCGACAGACAAGAATATTAATATCATGTTTGATATAGACACTTTATCACGGGTTGTTTTCTATGACTACTGAAATAAACAATATTATGTTTGTAAAATAGATTTGAGTTTTGTTTATTAGATCCACTGCCTTGTTAGTTTGTAGTTTGTTTGGACCAAGGTCTACTTGATCTCCGCCTAGCGGAGGCTCGTCGAACTCGCAAGTTGGAGTTTGACGAGCCTCCGCTAGGCGGAGTTAAAGTAGGCCTTGATCCATATCTTTGGCCTTGATCAAAGATATTACAATATTCCCTGCCTTGATGATGAAGGTTTTTAACAGGGCGTCTCAGGTCAAAGCTAAAGTAGGTAGCAGCACCTATTCTAAATGAAAACAAGATTTCAGTACTGCTAGCGCTGTGAGCGGCAGAAAGTCGCGCCTGAGACGCCCATTCATGTTACAGCATGGAGACTAGCCCCCAAAGAGCTAATGCTCTATTCCAATTTCTTTGCCTAGCGGAGATCAATGTCCGTCGATCCCCTGGCGGAGGTACGGTAAACCTAAGACTTTGGAGTTCAACGAGCCTCCACCAGGGGATTAACGGACCTTGCGGAGATCAAGTAGACCTTGATTACGACCAATGAGGCGGTGAATCGTGACCATGTACATTTCAATGGGGCTTTGCACACAAAGCTTGACGTAGAATGCGCCACCACCGTCCAAGCCCAAATCCATGACCTGCTGGATGGGTAAATCAGCGCGGACAAGGTCTACTTGACCCATCCAGAAGGGCGTGATGGCAGCATTTTGCCAAAGACATTGGAATAGAAGTAGCGCCACCACAGTACGAGCTCAAGTCCAGAGCCTCCTGGATGGGTAAATCAGCCCTTTTTTCAGGGCTAAGTTATGCGGAGATCAAGTAGACCTTGTCTGAGGGCTGGCACTACGCTGGCGCTGCAAGTGGGAGAATGTGGCAGTGCAAAGCCCCATTTTATTTATGAATGATAAATGTATTTATTATTTAAAATAATAAAATAATAATAATACACGATGGCAGGACAGCGTAAGGAAGGAGGTGGAGCATCAAGGAGGAAGCAAACCTTTATTTGAAACAAAAAAACACTAAAACACAACAATGAAACAAATTAATCGAACCGATGGACAAACAACAAGCCGTCAAAAAATAAAATGTTCTGAAGTTGGAAAATTTAAGTGTTCAAAACGTTTACAAACTTTCAGATCTTTGCTGTCCATTAGTTTGCATTGTTGTAGTTCGGCTGTGGCGTCAGTTGCAGGTTCCCTTAAACAAAAAAAACAGTTGCAGAAATGACGTCTATTTTTAATCTCAAAGAGTCGATTGTGTAAACTACAGACGGCATCGCTGCAATCAGTACAGATAACTCTCTTGTGACGTAGATACCTACTTGCGTACAAGTCCACAGTTCTTAGGGCGTGATAACAATAGTTGCGGGATGACTCAGTCTAAGGCAATGTGACTGATAACAATGGAACCGAGTGGAAACGTCTTTGGAAAAGACAACTATTCTAATGTCTTTGGAAAAAACAACTATTCTAATGTCTTTGGAAAAAACAACTATTCCAATGTCTTTGGAAAAAACTATTCCAATGTCTTTGGAAAAAAACACTTTTCTAATGTCTTTGGAAAAAACAGCTATTCCAATGTCTTTGGAAAAAAAAACTATTCTAATGTCTTTGGAAAAACAAGGGTGCGTGCACAAAGAAAGCAAGTTAACGCATTCTATCATAGACTTCGAGCACAGGGTGGTTCCTGAAGTCTACGATAGAGTGCGTTAAACCTCCCTGGTTACCAGCGCTGAACTACGTCATAAATCAAGGTCTACTTGATCTCCGCCTAGCGGAGGCTCGTCGGTCATAAATGTCAATAAGCTTTCAAGTGCAGCGAGCCTCTAACCAGCTTTTTTTGCTAGGGGATTGATGAACCTCAAATTCTGTCGATCTGCGCGCGCTAATGGCCTAGCGGCAGACGAGGCAAGCTCTAAGTTTGCCTCGTCTGCCGCTAGGCCACTAGCGCGCGCAGATCGACAGACCTTGGATGAACCTTAGCAACGATCTAACTTGGGAGTTCGACGAGCCTCCGCTAGGCGGAGATCAAGTAGACCTTGGTCCAAATAAACTACAAACTAACAAGGCAGTGAATTTAATAAACAAAACTCAAATCTATTTTACAAACATAAAATTGTTTATTTCAGTAGTCATAGAAAACAACCAGTGATAAAGTGTCTATATCAAACATGACAATATTCTTGTATGTCGCGAAGACGTTGTACCCCACAAGTCTTCAATACTTGGCGATCCACATTCCCAGCAGCAGAACATTGTGACGACATGGCCTCGAACCCAGGTACTCGTGTCTCTAGACAGGTTTTGACAGGTTGTCCATCCACACATGTGACGTGGTTGGTGTTGGTGCTCACTGCCCGACAGTGCTTCATATCCTATCAGACCTCTTCGCTGTAAGACGACGACAGTAACATTGATCCAGACGAAGAGTGGCAATTGAAATCACAAACAAGTCGTCGTCGTCCTTTTTGTGAAAACACAGCTTGACTGTTGACCCGAAGATGAAGGCATTTGATTTACTTCAGATCCAGAACAATACAACCCTCCATTCTTGTCCACTCCAAGTTGAGCTGCAGAGAGAACCTAGGGCAGTCACATTATGTGACTATCTAAGGAGACATTCAGTTGAGACAGTGTCCTACCAATTGGTAGATATTTTTTCAGTTAAATTAATTGGTCTCCATACGATGATTGCATTATAAACAACCAACCAATCAATCAAAGGAAACAAGGGTACACTTAGAGCCACTTTTTCCTTGCGCTGGTCTTCTTGTATGCCAGGCGTAGCCCAAGATACCCCACCAAAATCATGAGTACATTTGCCATTTTCCATTCTAGCATAGGACTTTTAAAATTCTAGGCTACCCTAGGCTTAGATACATCAAAAGACCAAGTGTACATTTGCCACTTTCCATTCAAGTACTGGAATTATCAAGTTCTAGGCGTAGGCTTAGATGCATCAAAAGACCATGGGTACATTTGTCACTTTCCATTCTAGAAATCGCAACCCCCATGCACGCCACCGGAAGTAAAACTACCATCTGCCGCGCAACCAGGAGCCGCACTAACATCTAGGCGACCCTAGGCTTCACAACACGTTGACCGGTACTGTACCGCCTCGTTTTGACTTCAAAGGGGTGAACAAGTTTGGTCACGTGATTTTCTCACTCTTTACAAAAGACTAGTGACGTCATACTTAGTTTCTCTTAGACACTTGTCTTAAACCTTAATAATATCGTAGTGGGCCATGTAGACCCGTTGATTGCAGAGCTATACATTATTACTGCTGAACGGGTTTTCTTTGTGCGATGAAGTGCGCCAACATTACGGTTCAATACTTCAATGTGACGTACTGTGGAACGTTTCCTCGACTGGCACATAGATGGCGTTAGTGTACTCTGCCGATCGAAAAACCGACTACTTTATCACGTGGCATTGCCATAAGCTCTTCATTTTTGTTCCATTTGTTGAATTGAAATAACGGTTTAATGTGACGTTGTACTGTTGAACGTTTCCTCGATGGTATGCACATAGATGGCGCTGGTGTACTCTGCCGATCGAAACACCGACTACTTTATCACGTGGCATTGCCATAAGCTCTTCATTTTTGTTCCATTTGTTGAATTGAAATAACGGTTTAATGTGACGTTGTACTGTGGAACGTTTCCTCGACTGGCACATAGATGGCGCTAGTGTACTCTGCCGATCGAAACACCCGACTACTTTATCACCTGGCATTGCATAAGTCTTTATTTTTCTTCCATTTGTTGAATTGAAATAACGGTTTAATGTGACGTTGTACTGTTGAACGTTTCCCCGATGGTATGCACATAGATGGCGCTGGTGTACTCTGCCGATCGAAACACCGACTACTTTATCACGTGGCATTGCCATAAGCTCTTCATTTTTCTTCCATTTGTTGAATTAAAATAACGGTTTAATGTGACGTTGTACTGTTGAACGTTTCCTCGACTGGCACATAGATGGCGCTGGTGTACTCTGCCGATCGAAACACCGACTACTTTATCACGTGGCATGGCCATAAGCTCTTCTTCTTTTGCTCCAGTTGTTGAATTGAAACGAAATTTGTCTTCACAGCCAATCAAGTCTTTTGACGTCGTAATCTTACAACTAGGAGAGACATGCCATGCACATACATGGCGCTAGTGTACTCTGCCGATCGAAACACCGACTACTGTATCACGTGGCATTGCCATAAGCTCTTCTTGTTTTGCTCCAGTTGTTGAATTGAAATGAAATTAGTGCTCACAGCCAATCAGGTCGCTTGACGTCGTCGTCTTACTACTGGGAGAGACATGAATCAATAAGATCACTGGTAGATGCTGTCGAGTAAAGCACACAATTTTCGCGATTCCGTGTATTTTTCCTCTAGAGCATCGCAAACACTTTCTACCATTTATGACGTCATTGAAGATATTCTAATGCGTCATCGCTACATGTCAATCAATTCTCGGACATACAATTGGGCGATCAATCAGTCTTGGTAAACGGCGCAGCAATCTGCGATAGGTCGACTGTGGTGGTCGATAATGCGTCTTCGTCGATATGTCAATCCGTACTCATGCAAACAGTTGGACAAGCAACAAGTCCCGGTAAACGGCGCAGCAATCTGCGATAGGTCGCAGTTATGCTTGTCGATAATGCGTCTTCGTCGATATGTCAATCCGTACTCATGCAAACAGTTGGACAAGCAACAAGTCCCGGTAAACGGCGCGATAGGTTGACTTTGTGGTGGTCGACACTATATAGCATCGTGTATCAAAATCTTGAACTATGTGATTATAATCGTGGTCATTGCCGATGAGATCTGCGCACACTTTTTACCGCCTCCCCCTTCCCCCTTCACCCCTACACGCGTCAATACACCCTGAATGCAAGAGCTCAGAGAAGAATGTTTTGAAGCGGAAAAAGTACGATCAATACGATAATAATGCTTTGATCGATTTTTTGATTAACTATGACGTCATCGAGTTTCATTGAAGGTGGGGCCGCTGTTTACCTGTTGCCTATTACAACAAAACAACACCACCGTGTGTGCGTGGGTTTATTTACCGCGGTTTGTTTGTTTTTTGTTTAACATTTAACAATGTTTTGTGAGAAAGATCATTCTTCAATGTAGATTCTTGACGTTTTTCTTGTATGAAGTGCACAGAGCTGCTGCTGCTGCTAGATCACTTGCGCGCACAAGATTGTTTTAAAGCGTGATCGTTAATGATGGGGTTTGTTTGTTGAACATATAACACTGTTGTGAGAAAGATCATTCTTCAAGAAGAAGCTGCTTGCCCTTTTCTTGTATCCATAGAGCTGCTGCTAGATCACTTGCGCACAAGATTGTTCTAAAGCGTGATCGTTAATGATGGGGTTTGTTTGTTTAACATATAACACTGTTGTGAGAAAGATCATTCTTCAAGAAGAAGCTGCTTGCCCTTTTCTTGTATCCATAGAGCTGCTGCTAGATCACTTGCGCACAAGATTGTTCTAAAGCGTGATCGTTAATGATGGGGTTTGTTTGTTTAACATATAACACTGTTGTGAGAAAGATCATTCTTCAAGAAGAAGATGCTGCCTTTTTCTTGTATCCATAGAGCTGCTGCTAGATCACTTGCGGCGCACAAGATTGTTCTCAAGCATGATGGTCGATGATGGTCGATGGTTGTCGATGGTTGTCGAGCTGATTACAGAGAAGCGTTGGAATACATGGCCGTTTAGAAAATGACATTGACTATACAAATTGTCGAAGAAGTTCGATGCGCTTTGATCACCAATTTTGTCCAGAGATGGAAAATCCGTATTTTTTTTTTATGTCGTCGGTCATATTTTCTACTAAGTAGTAGTGATTGTGGAGAAGAACTCAAGTGAAACGACTGTGTGAGAGAGGCTGAACTCATAGTTTGTATTGTAGAGTGTACTGAGGTTAATGTACAAGCAGAGTGCGCGACTTCAGTATTACTCACGTTGGTGGTCTTCAATCACCAATCGCTTCTCTCTCAAGCATGTTTGATTCTTCACGTTCTTAGTCGAAGCAACGTCCAATTTTTTAATATATCCTCGCTTGAGCGGATACTCTAGTATTTCGTCTGTATAATGTCTTTGTTGTGCAAAACTTACGTCTTCCACGGATATGTCACGTGTATCGGCCTCAGTTTTTTCTGTCGAATGAATGTACTAGACTAACTTTGGTTGGAGCTTTGCTTCATGAAATTGCTGCTACTTAAACCATGCATCGTTTCGACAGCAGAACTTTACTTCATCGACGGCGTCGGCTGTTTTATGCTTTGTGCAAAACTTACACTTCTTCCACTCACTGTTATGTCGTGTATAAATGTCGGTTACATTTTCTGTCGACTGAATGTACTGGACTAACTTTGGGAGGAGCTTTGCCCTATGAAATTGCTTCTACAAACTATCGTTTCGACAACAGCATTTCACCTCTTTGACGGCGTCGGCTGTTTTATGCTTCTTCTCGCTGGCCTGTCGTGTATGCGTCTTTACTGCACGTCTGCGTCGCGGTGGCAGAGGCCTCTCTCGACGCCCCGATTGGTTGGCGTCACGACTGCACGTCTGCGTTGCGACGTCCCGATTGGCTGGCGTCACGACTGCACGTCTGCGTTGCGACGTCCCGATTGGCTGGCGTCACTACTGCACGTCTGCGTTGCGACGTCCCGATCGGCTGGCGTCACGACTGCACGTCTGCGTTGAGACGTCCCGATTGGCTGGCGTCACTACTGCATGTTTGCGTTGAGACGTCCCGATTGGCTGGCGTCACTACTGCATGTTTGCGTTGCGACGTCCCGATTGGCTGGCGTCACTACTGCATGTTTGCGTTGAGACGTCCGCTGATCAATCTCAGTTTTTTTTTGTTTTTTTTTGTAGACTGAATACTGGACTAACTTTGGTTGGAGCTTTGCTTCATGAGATTGCTTCTATACAAACCATCGTTTTGACCGCAGCACTTTATACTTCTTTTTTGACGGCGTCGGCTGTTTTATTGTGCTTTGTGCAAAACTAACACGTCTTCTACCCACTGGTTGGTATGTCGTGTATAAATGTCGGTTACATTTTCTATCGACTGAATGTACTAGACTAACTTTGGTTTCCACTTTGCGTGGTAAAATTGCTTCTACAAACCATCGTTTTGACAGCAACATTTTACCTCTTTGACGGCGTCGGCTGTTTTATGATTCTTTGTGCAAAACTAACACGTCTTCCACTCACTGGTATGTCGTGTATAAATGTCAGTTACTGTTATTGTAGACTGAGTACTGGACTAGCTTTGGGAGCAATTTTACTCGTCGACAAACATTGCTACGTCGTTTCTACGACAGCAGCAGCACTAAACTTTGATGATGGTGTAGGTATAGGTATAGACGCTACAGAGCAGAAGTCAAAAATGTGCTTCGGTTGTGCGAAGATGGCATTGACTTGTTTTTTGTGACGTGTCTGCGATAGTGAGTGAGGACTAACGACCAACCGGATCTTTGCACGTCGCGACAACGATCTGTGGCGTCACGTTTGTCGAACGTGAACCACAAGTCTCGCAATGTTTTAGGCCAGCGAGGGTTAATCACGGCCCTCTGGATCGATTCTCTGAAGCGATCGAAACAAACTCGAGCCGCCGTCGAACCCGTTGGTAGTTGTTGTCGTTGTCTGTTTTCTGAATATGGTTACGGAAGATCACGCTCTTCTCTACTACGCGAGAGAAATTCATTGAAGGTCTTCTTATCGGATAAGCAACGAATATACAATATTCCTATTCGATTGGTGAAGTATTCCTGGTGATGATGCAGACACCACAATTGAACGTTGGTAGTTGTTGTCTTCTGTTTTGAATATGGTTATGGAAGATTTTCTCTACTATTTGAGGGAACTTCATTGGAGATCTTCTTATCGGATAAGCACCGAATATACAATATTCCTTTTGGATTGGTGAAGTATTCCTGATGATGATGATCGCGACACCACCATTGAACGTTGGTATAGTTGTTGTCATCTGTTTGGAATATGGTTACGGAAGATCCAGCTCAATTCTTCACTCGAGAGAATTTCATTGGAGATCTTCGGATAAGCAACGAATATACAATATTCCTAATCGATTGGTGAAGTATTCCTGATGATGATGATCGCGACACCACCGTCGAACGTTGGTATAGTAATTGTCGTCATCTGTTTTGAATAGGGTTACGGAAGATTGAGCTCTTGTTTACTAGAGAGGACTTCATTGTCAGTCGGTTGTAGTATGATAAGATGTTCAGACAAGCGCCGAATATACAATATTCCTATTGGAAATTGGTAAAAGAGTTGCCGACGACGATTGTCTGCTACACTAACTTAGCAACGTGATGAACAACGACGGAGTGTCCAGAATGAGGGTCGTGTTACCCTAAACGTCCAAAATCGACAATCAAACAAAGAATAAAGAGGAAAAACTGTACAAATTCTTTGTGTTCCATTCACGACGCGTGTAGATTTTCGGCGCGCACGCTGCTGCTGTTGTTGAACGTGTGTGTGTGTGTGTCTTTGTCGAAACGTGCGCGCGCAGGTGTTGCTGTATCTGTTGTGGGGAATCGTCTCGCGACTAGAAGTTTCACTGCCGTTTAACAAATACTCGGCGCTCTGCACGGCGATGTAAGTAAGACGGCGATGCCGCCGTAGGCCTGTGAGTACCACGTGTCCTATAGAAATATGGTGTAACGTACGTCAGACCACCGTTGCAATCGCGGTTGTGCGTTGCGTTGTGTTGTGTTGTGGGCACCATTGATTTAATATTGTGTGCTCCTTACGTCCGTGTTGTGTTTTGTGGAGAACCATCGATTTCTGGCGAATCGAATCTCGGCCTGCGTCTAGATTGCAAGAGCCCACGGTTTCCACCGATAACGAATCGATTGGCTTCTTCATTAGGATTCTGCGGTTTCAACTATAGGAAAACCCGAGACAAACTTACACACGCATACTTTCGTCTGTGTTGTGGGGACCATCGAGTTCTGGCAAATCGAATCTCGGCCTGCGTCTCTAGATTGCAAGAGCCCACGGTTTCCACCGATAACGAATCGATTGGCTTCTTCATTTGGATTCTGCGGTCGTATACTATACTTGGCAACCCGAGACAAACTTATACACACGCGTGCTTTCGTCACGGGCGAGATATTCGACTTTATCTGCGTCCCGAGCGGTTCGTTGGTTGGCTACGAGTGTCTCTCGCGTGTGACGAAAGCACATGTGAGGTAGTCTTGGGTTGGTTATAGAGACGATGTTGGGATTTATTCGGTTCTTGCGTCGCATTCCCAACACACAAACCAGTTTACTCGTGATCCAAAAGGACGGTCGTGTACATTGTCAAGTGTACGGTAGAGTATAGATCGGTCTTTATGGTAGAATCTCTCGATATAGCAACCATAACGAATCGTCTTCTTCGTCGGTTACTGCGATAGACGATATTTTCAGTTTTTTCCCCATTCCTAGAACCTGAAAGACGACAACTATTCAGCGACTGGCGCCGTACAAACGAAGTACATCTGGCTTTCGATCTTGATCCAAAATGACGGCGATCGTGTACTTTGTCAAGTGTGACTCAAAAGAACTATGACATCCACATAAAGACAGTATAGTTCCGAATTCCTTCGTATTATTATCATCTTGCACAATGACGATTCTTGTGTTTGTGTAAGAGACTAGGCCAACTATCGTAGTAGTATTGAATACGTCCAACCGCAACTTGGTTTAATATCGATGATGGTGAAATACAAGTTTGTTTGTAGTATCTGAAGTCGTTGTATTATGTTTCTCGGATCCATTTGCTGTGGCAAGGTGCTCGTCTTTATTCGTTGATTATCGTCAAGGGAAAGGCAATAATAGCTCGTCGTCTGGCTGGCTGGCTGGCGAATACATCCGAACCTTGTCGAAACTTCGTCTACACGCGCCTATAGAATTGACAACGACCCACCGCATTATGACGTCGTCGTGCTGCCACCGCACGCTTAGAGGTCAAAAGGTTATTGCAGTGACCTTCATTTGACCTTGACGTGTGCAAAGTGGGAAGCGTGGCCGACGACGAGTTGGTGACGTGGGACGCGTCTGTTTCATTATTATCCTCGTTCGGGGGCCTAGACTGACTTGTTGATATTATGGGACGCGTCTCTTGCATTATTATCCTCGTTCGGTGGCCTAGACTGACTTGTTGACATGGGACGCGTCTATTATCCTCGTTCGGGGGCCTAGACTGACTTGTTGACATGGGACGCATCTATTATCCTCGTTCGGGGGCCTAGACTGACTTGTTGACATGGGACGCGTCTATTATCCTCGTTCGATGGTCTAGACTGACTTGTTGACATGGGACGCGTCTATTATCCTCGTTCGGTGGCCTAGACTGACTTGTTGACATGGGACGCATCTATTATCCTCGTTCGGGGGCCTAGACTGACTTGTTGACATGGGACGCGTCTATTATCCTCGTTCGATGGTCTAGACTGACTTGTTGACATGGGACGCGTCTATTATCCTCGTTCGGGGGCCTAGACTGACTTGTTGACATGGGACGCGTCTATTATCCTCGTTCGATGGTCTAGACTGACTTGTTGACATGGGACGCGTCTATTATCCTCGTTCGGTGGCCTAGACTGACTTGTTGACATGGGACGCGTCTATTATCCTCGTTCGGTGGCCTAGACTGACTTGTTGACATGGGACGCGTCTATTATCCTCGTTCGGTGGCCTAGACTGACTTGTTGACGTGAGACGCGTCTATTATCCTCGTTCGGGGGCCTAGACTGTCGACGATGAGCGAGTCTGCAGCTTTGTGCGCGTGAGCGCGCGCAACCCTTCTCCGAAGCGACCGGTTTCTCAATTGACGTGGCGCCATTCAGATAACCACTCTTTGTATCTTTTTGGAAATAACGAATGGAGGTGTTGCATGATGTTTTCTTTTGCTTTCATCAGTTTTGCGACTCGTTTTTCTTTAGCAAATTCATCATGACGACGCCATGTCGTGTGTAGGCCAGGCCTTGCGTGCTAGTTCCAACACTTGCGTCATACCTAGTTGAGATTGTGTCTTGATAGTAGCACGAAAACGAAGCGCACACGCTTTACTTTTTTGACGGTAGCCATTTTACTACAGTACGTTTCTTTATCAATGTTTCGATGACGTCATAGTGTGTGATGTGACACGCTCAAGCAGAATCCAAAGAGAACAAATCGATTATATAGATAGAACTTGACTTGTGATTGATTTTCGATTCACGCTCTCGTTATTGTCTGCACTGTGTTTATACCTGCCACAATCCTAGACTAAGCAGAATCCAAAGAAAACAAATCGAGAATATAGATTGAACTTGACTTGTGATTGATTTTCGATCTACGCCTCTCTTTGCTGTCTGCACTGTGTTTATTATACACGATCGTTGTCGATTTGACACCTACCACAATCCTAGACTAAGCAGAATCCAAAGAAAACAATTCCAGTATAGATAGAACTTGACAATTGTGATTGATTTTCGATTCACGCTCTCGTTTTTGTCTGCACTGTGTTTATTATATATACGATCGTTGTCGATTTGACACCTACCACAATAGGGGAAGGTGGGCGGGATTCTAGGACCACAGATTCTTAGCAAGGAACTGTATAGGCTAGACGATGAAGGTGGCTCATCAAATGTGACATCTAAAGCCGTCGACAAACGTTTTTGGCTCGTTTGAATATAGTTTCGCGCGCGCGTGCAACGGTTGCAGTCGTTTTGTGTATGTCTAACTTAGCGCGTCAGGATCTTCAAAGAAATATCAGATATACCGACGCGCAATTTGATCCCCTGGAAAGAAGAAGCCTGATTCGTCCCTCTTTCACTGGTCCGTATTATCGGAAGATAACTCCTCTAGAAAGAAGCCTGATTCATCCATCTTCCACTAGGATTACTCCTCTAAAAAGAAGCCTAATTCATCCCTATTTCACTGGTCCATATTATCGGAAGATAACTCCTCTAGAAAGAAGCTTGATTCTTCCCTCTTTCACTGGTCCATACTATCGGCGTATTACTCCTCTAGAAAGAAGCTTGATTCTTCCCTCTTTCACTGGTCCATACTATCGGCGTATTACTCCTCTAGAAAGAAGCTTGATTCTTCCCTCTTTCACTGGTCCATACTATCGGCGTATTACTCCTCTAGAAAGAATCTTGATTCTTCCCTCTTTCACTGGTCCATATGATCGGCGAATTACTCCTATAGAAAGAAGCTTGATTCTTCCCTCTTTCACTGGTCCATACTATCGGCGTATTACTCCTCTAGAAAGAATCTTGATTCTTCCCTCTTTCACTGGTCCATATGATCGGCGAATTACTCCTATAGAAAGAAGCTTGATTCTTCCCTCTTTCACTGGTCCATACTATCGGCGTATTACTCATCTAGGAAGAATCTTGATTCTTCCCTCTTTCACTGGTCCATATGATCGGAGGATAACTCCTCTAGAAAGAAGCCACCTTGATTCATCCCTCTTTCACTGGTCCGTATGATCGCAAGGTGGCTCCTCTGAACTATTTAACTAGTCTTCATCATCGAAAGATGCCTCGCCGTAGGGAAAGAAATCTGATTCGTCCCTATTTTCCTGCTCCATAACATCAACTTGGACATCGCTTCGAAAAGCCAAGCGCGGTCGTGACTCGAAATCTTGAGCAGCACCGATCTTCGTCATTCTCTCGCCGGCTTATGACGATACATTGGATCCAGATAACTTGTTTAAACATTGATGAGGGGGGGGGGGCTCCCATTACATTAATCCCCAACAACAATTGAGGAAATACAAACCGAGTTTATGACAACATATATGGGAAACGAGCGGCCAGCTAGATAACCTTTTGTAACATTAATGGGGGGGGGGGGGGGGGCGCCCATTACATTAATCCCCGACAACAA
Source organism: Isoperla grammatica (assembly GCA_945910005.1). Taxonomy (NCBI): domain Eukaryota; kingdom Metazoa; phylum Arthropoda; class Insecta; order Plecoptera; family Perlodidae; genus Isoperla; species Isoperla grammatica. The sequence continues at coordinate 34,118,955 of OX246747.1, forward strand.
CAATTGAGGAAGTACAAACCGAGTTTATGACAACATATATGGGAAATGTGTGGCTAGCTAGATAACCTTTTGAAACATTGATGGGGGGGGGGGGGGGGGGGGCGCCCATTTCATTGACCTCCGACAACAATTGAGTGAATACAAACCGAGTTTATGACAACATATATGGGAAATGTGTGGCCAGCTAGATAACCTTTTGAAACATTCATGGGGGGGGGGGGGGGGCGCCCATTACATTTATCCCCGACAACAACAATTGAGGAAATACAAACCGAGTTTATGACAACATATATGGGAAATGTGTGGCCAGCTAGATAACCTTTTGAAACATTCATGGGGGGGGGGGGGGGGGGCGCCCATTACATTTATCCCCGACAACAACAATTGAGTGAATACAAACCGAGTTTATGACAACATATATGGGAAATGTGTGGCCAGCTAGATAACCTTTTGAAACATTCATGGGGGGGGGGGGGGGCGCCCATTACATTTATCCCCGACAACAACAATTGAGGAAATACAAACCGAGTTTATGACAACATATATGGGAAATGTGTGGCCAGGTAGATAACCTTTTGAAACATTGATGGGGGGGGGGGGGGGGGGCGCCCATTACATTGATCCCCAACAACAATTGAAGAAATACAAACCGAGTTTATGACAACATATATGGGAAACCAGAGGCCAGCATGATAACCTTTTGAAACATTGATGGGGGGGGGGGGGGCGCCCATTACATTGATCCCCAACAACAATTGAAGAAATACAAACCGAGTTTATGACAACATATATGGGAAACCAGAGGCCAGCATGATAACCTTTTGAAACATTGATGGGGGGGGGGGGGGCGCCCATTACATTGATCCCCAACAACAATTGAAGGAACACAAACCGAGTTATTGACAACATATATGGGAAATGTGTGGCCAGCTAGATAACCTTTTGAAACATTGATGGGGGGGGGGGGGGGTGGGCGCCCATTACATTGATCCCCAACAACAATTGAAGAAACACAAACCGAGTTATTCACAACATATATGGGAAATGTGTGGCCAGCTAGATAACCTTTTGAAACATTGATGGGGGGGGGGGGGGGCGCCCATTACATTGATCCCCAACAACAAAGTGAGGAAATACAAACCGAGTTTATGACAACATATATGGGAAATGTGTGGCCAGCTAGATAACCTTTTGAAACATTGATGGGGGGGGGGGGGGGGCGCCCATTACATTGATCCCCAACAACAATTGAAGAAACACAAACCGAGTTATTGACAACATATATGGGAAATGTGTGGCCAGCTAGATAACCTTTTGAAACATTGATGGGGGGGGGGGGGGCGCCCATTACATTGATCCCCAACAACAACAATTGAGAAAATACAAACCGAGTTTATGACAACATATATGGGAAACGAGCGGCCAGCTAGATAACCTTTTGAAACATTGATGGGGGGGGGGCGCCCATTACATTAATCCCCGACAACAACAATTGAGGAACTACAAACCGAGTTTATGACAACATATATGGGAAACGAGCGGCCAGCTAGATAACCTTTTGAAACATATATGGGGGGGGGGGGGGCGCCCATTACATTAATCCCCGACAACAACAATTGAGGAACTACAAACCGAGTTTATGACAACATATATGGGAAATGTGTGGCCAGCTAGATAACCCTTTGAAACATTAATGGATTACATTGATCCCCAACAACAATTGAGTGAATACAAACCGAGTTAATGACAACATATATGGGAAAAGACAGGCCAGCTAGATGATCTATTTAAACATTGATAGGGGGGGGGGGGGGGGGCGCCCATTATATTGATCCCAAACACCAAATTGAGTAAATACAAACGGATGGACTCGGTTCGTTCTTTGCTGTCTAGAGAGAGGTCGGCGATAGTGAGGAAACTAAACGGTCCGCGGGGTGGGGGTGGGGGGGGGGGGGGGATGCGGTATCGGCAAACAATTATTTTCCTTCTTCATCGTTGTCGTATCACTAAGCATGCATGTCTCCCTTTACAATGTTTGGCGACGGCTCAGCGTGGTGTAGCACATTTCACATAGTAGGTACTGTGAGAATAATAGCCTCGAGGGTATAGTCGGTTTAAATATCTATTGCTAAATGGCCAACAGCTGTTGTGTGACCAAGGTAATGCGATGGTCTCATTCGGTGATCTCTCACCACTTCTTGACGTCCGAAAATGTCTTTTTTGAACTTCGCCTTTTGATTCTCGTGTATATACATCGTGTACACAGGAAGAAATAGATGATACTTCTACGTCTGACGAGAACGCGTTGTCGAAACTTCTACTGCTACGCGCGCAAAGAGTTGACAACGACCGCGACGTATGACGTATCGTCGTGCTGCCACCGCACGCGTAGTAGAGGTCAAACAAGGTCATGGTAGTGACCTTGCTTTGACCTCGCCATCTGCAAGGTACGGGGGGGGAGGGGCGTGGCCGACTATAGAGTTGTCTTGAACAATAGTGTTGTCGATTGACATTTATTGGCGCCGACCTTGCTTTGACCTCGCCATCTGCAAGGTACGGGGGGGGGGGGGGCGTGGCCGACTATAGAGTTGTCTTGAACAATAGTGTTGTCGAATGACATGGTACGCGTCTCTTTTGCTTTTTTATCCTCGTTCGGGGTCCAGCCCGAATGAGGATTACTGGGCTGCTTTGGCCACGCCCACCCACCTACCACGTTGTGGCGGGCTAAATGTACAGTCTCGCAGAGAGGTGAAGATTCGGTTCATGTTCACAATCGTCCAAAACCAAAGTCAAAATCAACAAAATCGAAAACAAAATCACATTTTTCATGAATATCAAACGGTGGATAGAAAAAGTCGGGAATTTTGAAGAAAGAGACGCCACTTTGAGCAGTCACCGTCACCGTGATTATACAAACGGATGGTTTGATGATTGTTTGATGATATGAACTTGGCTTTCTCGAGTCCTAGATTCGGACAGGGAGCAGTGGTTTGGCTACATTAAGAGTTTCCCGACGTGCAACACGGTTTCGGATGAATGGAGAGACAAGTTTAACGATCATCAAGGTAGATCAGATCTTGACTGTCGATCGTCTTTTTGTTTAGGCATACTCAATTTATGCTTAAAAGGCATCTTCCGAATAACTAGATTCGTCCTAGATTCGGACAGGGAGCAGTGGTTTGGCTATTAAGAGTTTCTCGACGTGCAACACGGTTTCGGATGAATGGAGAGACTTAAGTTTAACGATCATCAAGGTAGATCAGATCTTGGCTGTCGATCTGTCTTTTTGTTTATGCATACGTACTCAATTTATGCTTAAAAGGCATTTTGAGAATAACAAGATTCGTCCTAGATTCGGACAGGGAGCAGTGGTTTGGCTACATTAATAGTTTCCCGACGTGCAACACGGTTTCGGATGAATGGAGAGACTTAAGTTTAACGATCATCAAGGTAGATCAGATCTTGACGGTCGATCTGCCTTTTTTTTAGACATACTCAATTTATGCTTAAAAGGCATCTTGAGAATAACTTTGATCCGGATGAATCAAAGAAGTTGGAACGACAATCGGCATCAATAGGTACTAAGAATCACCATGGCGAGAAACACGGATTCAGATTAATCAACGAATTTCTACGAGAGGCCGAGGAACAGTCGATCAAGAATCAACAGGTACTAAGAGTCACCATGGAGAGCAACATATGGATTCGGATTAATCAAAGAATTTTTCTACGAAAGATCGTGGAACGATCGTCATCAAGTTCTCTTACCTGATTTAGACACACCACCACAGACATATTCATTAACGGCCCTGTGAGCAATATGGATAGTTTGGGAATAATTCTAGAACCACAATCACAAAGACATTCCACTACCTAATGCAGCAGAGAGAAGGACACGTAACGGCGACAAGATCAACAAACCCTAGAAGAAAAGGAAGGAATTGAATTTCCCGAACGTCAATCAATGAATCGGAAGAGACTGGCCAATTAGCTGCTGAACGATGTGACATAGAAGATCTCGCACATTGCCAGACGACTGTCCTTATTGGAGACTGGCTAAACGATGATGAAGTAGACGATCTCGCACATTGCGAGACGACTGTCGTTATTGGAGACTGCCAGCTGCTGGCTGAACGATGATGAAGTAGACGATCTCGCACATTGTGAGACGACTGTCCTTATTGGAGACTGCCGGCTGGCTGAACGATGATGAAGTAGGCGATCTCGCATATTGCGAGACGAATATAGCTAGCTCTCTGATTGGCTAATGTGGGCGGGAATACCTCAAGATGGCAAAGATCACCGGACTGGCAGCTAGCTGAACGTAGACGGTACGCTACCAATCTCGCACTTTGCGAGACGAATACCTCTGTGCTCTCTGATTGGCTAATGTGGGCGGAAATACCTCGAGATGGCAGAGCTACTACTATATCGGCTAACATACTGTGTACACAATATTCGAATCGACGTTGACATGAGAGAGAGCAAGAGAGAAACTTCGACATGATGAATGAATGAATGAATAAACAAATTTTTCCCGATTCTGGTGCAGAGTCAATCAACTGTCGGCCAATGAATGCCTGACTCAGAATGTGACCGCGTCTGTGCAAATCGTGTCTAAAAAATTGAAAAAAATGTGCCTGCGTGCGACATATCACAACAAACGAAAAAAAAAAAAAAAAAAACTCCCGTCTGCGCGCGCAAGTCGTGTATGAATGAGAAATTGTGAAAAATTAACCTGTGCATGTGTGCGACATATATCACAACAAACGAGAATATACCGACCAAGAAAAGGCGTTTATAAATATTTGTTGCAAACTCTTCGCATCCCTATACTTTCGACTTCTACGAAGGGGTGGCAGATAGGTCACGTCCAACGCTATACTACGCTACAACATGTATCCACCCCTATACAGAAGTGCCCCATGCACAAAGAACTTAAGCTCGCTTGTTACAAATTTTCAACGGTGTCGGTACCTACCTATATTATAATATGAACACGGATAAGACACTACTCTCGACTTCTGTGAAGGTGGCAGATAGATCGCGTCCAACGCTATACTACGCTACAACATGGATTCACAGCTATACAGAAGTGCCCCATGCACAAAGAACTTAAGCTTGCTTGTTACAAATTTTCAACGGTGTCTGTAGGCCCTTCCTTTATTATAATATGAAAACGGATAAGAGTTAATTTTGACCGTTGTTTTCCGTTCGTCCAAAAGAACTATAGCCCATGTTCGCAGTTAGAAATTGATGCACTACCATATGCCAAAGGGTGGTTGCAGGGAAGCTATGCCAGCCACCACACTGATCAAATTTCTGACGTCATCCACATATTTGATCTCTTCACAATTAATATTGTGAAGGTATACCTAGGCCTACCTATACATACCGTGAGAGGCCTGCGTCACGACGTGACAGACAGACACGTGACGCTTTTCACTGTCGAACAATTGAGTTGAGTGGGTGAGTGAGTGAGTGCTGCTCTACTTACTCTGGCCGCGGGGGCAATGTTCGTGACGTCACTTGCCATTACGGAAGGGACTGACTGAACGACGTCGTCGAGGGTGCAGAAGGTCGTACAGAGAATCGCTGTGCTTGCCGAATGTGTTGTTTCTAATGGCAGGAACCAACCAACATGGCGCGTCAGTTTACCCCGTGTGTGTGTGGGATCCACGATGGTGATTAAGGCTGCTAACTGGTTGGAAGTCTTGCAAGAAGCAAGCTTTCAGAGTGTACGGGAATACAGTAGATGAGCTATTCCACCCGAAGAAAATGTCGATCAAGCACGTTGTATTGTAGCTTTCGTACCAGAAACATTGCTATAATCTAATATATATAGAGTTCTTGGGAGGCTTCTATAGTCTTGGAGGTAGATCAGGTGGGGAGAGTCTTGCTATTCTTCTGTCTGAACTTGAAGTGTCATCGCTACGTTCCCGGTTTCCTAGGTCAGCAACAACATTACCGCCCGCATAGTTCTCGAGCCTGCTCGCTTGACCTGCTCGCTTAAGGCTGCTGCTGGCTTGAGGTTGCTGCTGGCTTGAGGCTGATAGACTGGAGCATGCTCTCTTGAGGCTGCTGGCTTGAGGCTGATAGACTGGAGCATGCTCTCTTGAGGCTGCTGGCTTGAGGCTGCTGGCTTGAGCCTCCTGGGTTGATGCTGATAGACTGTAGCATGCTCGCTTGAGGCTGCTGGCTTGAGACTGATAGACTGGAGCATGCTCGCTTGAGGCTGCTGGCTTGAGGCTGATAGACTGGAGCATGCTCTCTTGAGGCTGCTGGCTTGAGGCTGCTGGCTAAAGCCTCGAGCATGCTCGCTTGAGACTGTATTTAAGCTATCAGCTGGCAAGTCTGTGTCATCTATCATCAGATAAAAGAGTGGCTCGCTATTCTTCTGACTGAACAAAGCGTCTTCGGTGTGTTCCTGGTTTCCTAGGTCAGCAACAACATAGTTCTTGAGCCTTTTGGCTTGAGACTTTATTAAAGCTATCAGCTGGCAAGTCTATGTCATCTATCATCAGATACAAGAGTGGCTCGCTCGCTATTCTTCTGCCTGAACAAAGTGTCATCTACATTAGCAACATTACCGCCGCATAGTTCTTGAGGCCTTTATAGTCTTGGAAACAAGTCATGTGGAGAGTCTAGTTGATGAGAGTGTTTGCTTGTTTACTTGTTTATTGCAACTGGCTAACGTTCTTAGTGGGCCTAATGATGTGAATCAATCGAGCTACTAATACGTACTACTAATAGGCTACATACATTCTACCATCTCTCTTACGCTTCGTCCCAGAGCCTGCTGACTGGCCTGGCGTAACCACAAACAAGGCAATGCGACACTGTTGGTACATAGCCTACGTATTACCTTTATGAAGACGTCACTAAAGAAGGCTTCACTGCTCTTGAACTTGAACTGTCCAACTCTTCATCCCAGAGACTGAGTGATTGGCTGGCTGGCTTAACCACAAACAAGGCAATGCGACACTCTGGGTACATACGTATTACCTGTTTGATGACGTCAGAAAAGAAGGCTTCACTGCTCTTGAACTTGAACTGTCCAACTCTTCATCGCAGAGACTGAGTGATTGGCTGACTGGCTTAACCACAAACAAGGCAATGCGACACTGTTGGTACATACGTATTACCTGTATGATGACGTCAGTAAAGGAGGTTTCACTGCTCTTGAACTTGAACTGTCCAATTCTTTATCGCAGAGACTTCTGATTGGCTGGCTGCCTTAACCACAAACAAGGCAATGCGACACTGTTGGTACATACGTATTACCTGTATGATGACGTCAGTAAAGGAGGCTTCACTGCTCTTGAACTTGAACTGTCCAACTCTTCATCGCAGAGACTGAGTGATTGGCTGGCTGGCTTAACCAGAAACAGGCAATGCGACACTATTGGTACATACGTATTACTTCTATGATGACGTCAGTAAAGAAGGCTTCACTGCTCTTGAACTTGAACTGTTCAACTCTTCATCCCAGAGACTCACTGACTGTCTGGCTGGATGACGTCACTACAGGAGGCTTCACTGCTCGTATGACATGACAATGCTTCAAGAAACTGCGTGAGACCGAAGACATGCCGCCCGGGGCTAGAGCCCACGAATATCTTCATGGTCATCTACAAGTTGCATCACTTTGTCTACGATTTACTCTGGTTTTTTATAAGTGTTGCTGTCATTTCTGATGTGACATATTTTGAGACAGCACACAATGTTTTATACTGAATATTTACCATGACTACTGTAAATAAACAAATTGTTTATTATAAATAAATGTGTGTCGGTTTTTGTAGTTGAGTCGATGAGTCGAATATTTTGATGATACGATTTATCGATATGTTGTTTGTAGGTGCGCGTCTGTCGATCCCCTTAAGGGGACTCGTCGAACCACCGAGTCTTTGAGGTTTATTAAAATGACGCCAGGGAATTGACGGACTTTTTTTGAGCTGAGTCGATAAAGAGTTTTTTTTTTTTTACCTGAACTTCTTTATCGACTCTGCTGTTTACTTTTATCAGATAGAGATAAATAAAATAGGGTGATGCGGGGCTAAAACGGGACAGTTTTCAATGTCCAATTATGATATTTTTGCTATCTTCTTGGTTTAGAAATAAGTTTGGTGACTTTGGAGCCGTTCTAGCAGCGAAGCAAGTTTCAAAGTTGTTTTAAATCGGCCTTGTTGATTCTGGCATCTGTCCGCAGGTGTTCGCACTGTCCAATCACTGATTCGTGTGTTTCATATTTGAAATATAGGTCTTTGATTGGTTATTGCTCACTCGTCGATGGTGTTCGGAGCCTACAGGGTTGGTTAAGTCGCTTTAAATTAAAGTCCCCCATTGAAAATCAGTCTTGTTATTGAGTGGGTAGACTCTATAAATACGATTTTTTTTAAATTTTTTTATTTAATTACAAAGTAGGCTGCACATAAAGTTGTGTCTTTACAAGTTGTTTAGATTATGATCATCTCCTTATCAGAATGCACTTAACCTACTTTAATCGCATAAATGAGTTGGCGATACGGTTGATGAGTTGTGCATGCAATAACGGCGTATGTGGGCTCATTTTTCTTTTTTAGGGGGGGCTCCCCCCCCCCCCCCCCCCCCAGAGACTTGAACACTTATGTCTGGCACCAACACCCCACTTCGTCTGAAACAAAGAGAAAGTTTTAAAAAATGGAGAAGGAGGCAAGGAGGTCAGAAGAAGGTCTGCTTGATTTCCGCCTAGCGGAGGCTCGTCGAACTCGCAAGTTCGACGAGCCTACGCTAGGCGGAGATCAAGTAGACCTTGCTGCACTCAGTGCGCACTGGTGTGTCTGAATTTTATTGCTATGCATTGTTGTTCGGTCCAAAACATTCATTGGAAAATGCCATAATATTAAATAAACAAATAAATTTGTATTTATAGAGTCTACCCATTCGCAGTAACAAGAGTGATTTTCAATGGGGGACTTTAATTTAAAGCGACTAAACCAACCCTGTAGGCTCCGAACACCACCGACGAGTGAGCGGTAACCAATCAAAGATCGATATTTCAAATGTGAAACATATAAATCGGTGATTGGACAGTGCAAACACCTGCGGACAAATGCCAGAATCAACAAGGTCGATTCAGAACAACTTCGAATTTATTGAGAGCTTCGTAGTAAATAATAATAGTAAAGGCCCGTCTACATCCACTTAGCGTACGTAACTTCCAGAAATTAGCGAGTTGGCCATATTGAATTTACATATAACAATGCACATTGAAATTAGGAAAATTAACGTACGTTTCACGACGCGAAAAGTTGATTCAACTCCAACTTTAATCTAATTTCTAGAATTTGGTTAATTGGTGCATGCGCAATAGAGAGAAAACATACCAACAGCTTACATTGTTTATTTATCGAAGGGTCAAACCAAACCACATCACAACATTTCTATACATTTTTCTATTTTGAAAACAAAACTTCAAAACAAACAAGAAACATACAAAACTCTCACAACTTGGTTGCCCATAGTTAAACGTTTTAACTGGTGAGCAGTAACTATCGCCATACCTCGTTTTCTTCATAACGTTGCATTTTTATTATTTTGACAGCTCCTTGTTTGTCTATCAGTTCCATTCATTTGTTACATTGTTGTAGTTCGGCTGTGAAGTCAGTTGCAAATCCCTATTGGTGGGAAATTCGTGATTTACTTAAGAAAATTATCAACATTCGATGGGAACGGCTAACGTAATTTCTATAATTTTCTATAATTTTCACGCGTACGCAAAGTGGATGTACACGAGCCTTAATAGTGGTAAATTGTTTAAAATTATTTCGGAATGAAATAGACAAATTTTAACTCTAGGTACTGACTACTGAGTATAAGATATTAAAATATTTTTGTATTGAAAATTAGTTATATAATATGAGCGAACCTCTTGACCAATGAAAATGAGGCCGTCTACATTTAATCCATGACTTGCCACATTCAAATAATCTTCTAAATGTTATGCCAACTAGTACAACGATGAATGATTAGCAGTAATTCTGCGAAAACAATCACCAGACATGTTATCACATATCACAATTGGCCCAGTTTTAAAATATCGATCGATTTGGCCCATATCGAGTTATCCTAGAAGAACACAAGTCTAGACGACCATAACAATGGTATGGTTGTGTTTACGACCAATAAGGGGCGTCGAGCAAAAAGAGTCTTTTTTTTCTTAGGAATAAGTAAACGGTGACTTTGGAGCCGTCCTAGCAACGAAGCACTGAATACATTCAAAGTTGTTCTGAATCGACCTTGTTGATTCTGGCATTTGTCCGCAGGTGTTCGCACTGTCCAATCACTGATTCATATGTTTCGTATTTGAAATATCGATCTTTGATTGGTTATCGCTCACTCGTCGATGGTGTTCGAAGCCTACAGGGTTGGTTTAGTCACTTTAAATTAAAGTCCCCCACTGCAAATCAGTTTAGTTACTGAGTGGATAGACTCTAAATGTGAATTTATTTGTTTTATTTATTTATTTTAACTTTTGAAATTGACTTTGCACTATCTAGATATGTGTTAACGGTGTATCTGCATTAAATATTCAAACCATTATCCTTAAAGAACATTGAAATATTATATTTTTTATTTTTTTATATATTTATTTATGCATTCATTCATTCATTCATTCATTCATTCATTCATTCATTCATTCATTCATTCATTCATTCATTCATTCATTCATTCATTCATTCATTCATTCATTTACTTATTTAATGTCTATCCTATTCAGCTATAACTGATTTACAGTGAGTACAGATGTAACTTCACCAGTGCTACTAGCGTCGATTTACAAGTGGACCTTGGCCTAAATCTATCTTCTGAAATACACACTACAACTCTCATTCATGTCATGGCAGACTTGGATGATCTTTAAACTCGATAAGATTACACTAATTGAAGTGAAATACCTACCTAGCTGGAGTATTATGTCCCTCTTATCACATCAGACGTTTCAGCTTTCGGAAACATGAAAGAAATTAACAATTCAAATGATACGCAGTTTTGTCTTGGTTGTTTTGTAAATCTTAAAACATGTTGTTTTCATGATTATGATTAGAGGTACGTGAAAATGGCGTTTTGTATAATAGATGCTATACAAGTACATTGAAATTTTTGAAAACGCTACAAAACGCTATTTTTAACTAAAATTATGTTTTTCTGTGCGTATTTTATGTTAGTTTGACATTGTATTCTTACATTGTGTGGCTTGGTTTCAATTCTATTCATGTTAATGTTTCCCCTGTGGCATAACTGGTAATTAAAATTGCAAAGTAAACCCATACAAAAGATGTTTAAGGTAGGTAAAAAATAGCTGCTACAAAGTGCTACAAAATGGTTAGTTTTGAAAATGAAAGTGCTATGAATCCATTATCAAAATGTTATTTTCATGTATCTCTAATTATGATACATATACAATCCCAAAAATAACTATATAGTCTCGTACCGATTTCAGATCCTTGTCTTCAACCCCGTTCATGCACGCTATTTCAAAAAAATACAACAGATTACTGCAGTTCTTCCACATATTCGTAAATAATTTAACCTTTGAATTGCTATCAATGTAATGTAATGTTATGTTAGTAGCCTCATTAAAAATTCTTGCATTTATAATTTAAAATCTGGTCAGTTTATCAGTCACACTTGAGACAGTAGGAAAAGGTAAACATGGCATAACATTCATATAGCCTGTAGAACTTCGGATATCTGTTAAAATTGCTGAAATATGGTGTTTAAACTGTCCCAAATGTAAATCAAAATATATGTCCTCTTTAGGGAGTTTAATGATCTTTTTTATTGATGTTTCTTTGATTCAATCGTGCAATTTTTCCGTTTTGCATATGTTCTTAAGTATACCTTTTGTAATGTGATGTTGCTGTTGGACACCTTTCACACCTAATTAAAAACATTGCCAAAACGTAAATATTGATTAAAATAAAAAGCCTTTCATAAAAAAGACCATTCAATTCTCTATAGGGCACTAGCAACACCAAAAGACAACAATGAAACAAATGAATTGAATCGATGGACAAACAACAAGCTGTCAAAAAATAATTTCGTCTGATTTTGGAAAACAAAACAAAAAACAAACAAATACACATACAAAACTTTCACTTAGTCGTTGTCTATCATTAAAAGTTTTAAACGGCGAGCAGTTACTATTGCTACACTTGTTTTTATTTCTATGGTTGCAATTTTATTATTTTGACAGCTGATGGTTTGTCCATCAGTTCAATTCATTTGTTCCATTGATGTCTTTCGGTGTTGCTAGTGACCTATAGGATGACATATTTTTATAATCCTTTAGGACAATTTAAAGCAACTTCAACAGACCGATATCTGGTGTTCCCCAAGGTAGGTGAATATACAACCTTAAAATCTTTCACCGTATCATATTTCCCTGTTAATCCTTTGAAATTATAGTGGCGACAGTTTAACAGCTACCAAACCAAATCTGTCTCGCCAAATAATAATAAAAATCAGTTTGTGTTCACGAAAACTCTCTACAAGTTATTAGTTAGTATCATAAAACGTTGTGCAATGTTAATCTGCGTCAAGTCGATATTTGTAACAAACAGATATCCATCCTGGCAGTATTGATAAGCTTTCATAGATGCTAGCTAGCATTGTTTTTAGATACCTTATCTGACGTACTTCAGCTCTATGACGTAATTCAAGCTCAAATAATGTCTATTATCGATTTGCAAATACAAGTATAATTTTAATTATGTTCATACCACCCGTGCAGAGTCTTATCTGATTAGGTGAACGAAAATAATGACCGTTGAAATGTGGCTTTGAATGAGTGATGATGAATGTAAGTCACGTGGTGACGTCATTGATGAGAGTCAAGGTCAGTTAAGCGCCTGACGGAGGCTGGTCGAACTTCCATGTTTAACTGGGAAGGATACTTCTACGTCAAAAACCACACAAAATTTTCGTTTATAAATTATATCACAAGAATGGGCTTCGAAATCGAAAATCTGAATCAACAGCGCACTGTGGTTTGGTAAGTCCTACATACTGAATGCTCTAAATTATGTCTTACATTGTTGTTAGTATGTTTTTTTATATATAATTAATTTTATTACTAATTATCGAATTAATAAAGGCCGATCCACAATTGAAATAAGGGTTGAAATAAGAATCCGTGAAATAGTGAAATAACAAGCAGCTGGTTCACAACAGTTTCGTAGTACCTTATTTCAACATAGGAGAGCGTTTCAATCGAGCACTTTTCCACCGGATCTGACGCCATAGTCACGGCCTTCTCCAAACTGTCCAAACCTATAGCAGGCCGTGGCCAAATGGGGCTTTGCACTGCGACTTTTTTCCACTCGCAGCGCCAGCACCGACAAACAACGAGCTGTCAAAATAATAAAATTGCAACATTATGAAGAAAACGAGGTATGGCGATAGTAGCTGCTCACCAGTTAAAACGTTTAATGATGGGCAACCAAGTTGTGGAAGTTTTGTATGTTTCTTGTTTGTTTTGAAGATTTGTTTTCAAAATCAGAATATTTTATTGTTTGACAGCTTGATGTTTATCCATCGATTCATTTCATTTGTTTCATTGTTGTAAAGCAAGCTAACAAGAAGCCTACGACGACGACATTAACAACAACCACAACAACAACAACAAATACAACAACAACAACGACAATATCCGGTTCGACTGGAGAAGGCCTTCTCTTCTCGAGCTCTGATTGGTTCGTCATAAGAAGTTGAAATAAGGTTGAAATAAGAAATGGAATTGAATCTTTCTTATGACTATTTCAATCCACTGTGACAATTGTGAACCACAGCATTGATATTGCATGTTTCAATTCGCTTAAACCTTATTGCTATTTCACTATTTCAACTCTTATTTCAATTGTGAATCCGCCTTAATCAAAATAAATACGCTAATGGTTATAACATTTTATTCAGTCTGTACGGCTTACACAAAGAACAGTGCGCTGTTGATTCAGATTTTCGATTTCTTGTTGCAATTTTGAGATATAATTAAATATGAATTCAGCTACCTTGATGAACACCCGATTTTTGTTTTAAAATAGTTTTAAATTGTCACAAAAGAAAATCAAAATAATTGTGTCATCCTATAAGAATTTAATTTATTATTCCAATAAATATTTCTGTTTTGCAGATGTTCTTAATTAGGTGTGAAAGGTGTTCAACAACTTCACATTACTAGAAAATAATTAACAACATCTGAAAAACAGAAATGTTGATTGGATCAAAAAAAAACATTCATTAGAAGGAGAACTAAATTCTGTATAGGATCAGATGTTTTCACTTACACATTTGGGACAATTTGAACAGATTTTAAGGAAATTTTAACAAATCAGGAGTTCCACAAGCTAGGTAGACATACAGCCTTAAGAGCAAAGGGTAGTCTCTAAGTCCAAAACCGCAGACAATTTTAATTATTTAATTATATCTCAAGATTGCAACAAGAAATCGAAAATCTAAATCAACAGCTATATTTGTAGCTACAACTACGAAATTTGTAGCATGATATCGCTATAATTTACTACGTAAGCAAAGTAGCACGCTTCCAGTTGAGCTAGAGTAAAAAAGGCCAGAAAACTACTCTGAGCGTCCGGCGTGCAGTATAGTTGAGAAACTGTAAGAAAGACGGCCCCCTTCTTATCTCCTCCACTGCTACCCGACCCCCCTCAACTCCGTGAAACAACAAACTAAACAACTGAAACAAACTGATTTTCAGTTACGTATTTCATTTTGTCAGGTTGTCACGGAGTTAAGGGCGGTCGGGTAGCTGTGAAGGGGATATGGAAGGGGCCGTCATTCTTACAGTTTCTCAACTTTACTTGGGTACTACTCAACTCAAATGCACAAACATTCACATATTTCGGTTCTGTTTCGACCAAAACAGAGAACTTAACAGTTGTTTTACGTACATTAAGCTTTTGTTAGATAATTAATGCACAGATGTGTTTTTTGGGGGGAGGGTTCTAAACTTCCCTAAAATATTTCATTTCTAAACTCTTTGTACGTATAATGTCATTACCCGTATGAATTTAGACACAAAATGTGAGCGTGATAAAAGTAATAATGTAGAAATGAGATATTACGAATGTTCTGCAAATCACACATATGTCTCTGGTTGCTATATGGTCCTGGTTGCTCAACTCTGAGTTGAGATAATTTTATTTCGTATATACTATCTCTTTCCTTAATAATGTAATACAAATAAAATAATGACTAATTCAAAACGATACACAATCATCCACTCGTAATCTTACATTACAGTGTCACAATGGTGTGATGACGTATGTAGACCTATAGTCTTAACATGGCTGTCATTACAATATACGTAGATATACCATTGTCCAAGATGATAAGAGCTTTGCGATCAGAAGAAATTTAATGTAAAACAAGCTGATGTTTATCGGTATGACGTTAACAATTGTGTCCAGTCTTACAATGTCTCAATAACTACTTATTCGTCGAATAGCTTGTTGTCTCCATGGGAACGACCAATCAAAACTCTTGAAATGCTCCAAGTAGCTTAATTGATACAAATAACTTTCCTATTAGGAGATTGTATGACCAGCCCTTAGGTCCAGTCTTACAATGTCTCAATAACTACTTATTCGTCGAATTGCTTGTTTTCTCCATGGCAAACACCAATCAAACCCCTTGAAATCCTCCAAATAGCTTAATTGCTACAAATAACTTTCTTATTAGGAGATTGTAAGACCAGCCCTTAGGTCCAGTCTTACAATGTCTCAATAACTACTTATTCGTCGAATAGCTTGTTTTCTCCATGGCAAACACCAATCAAAACCCTTGAAATCCTCCGAATAGCTTAATTGCTACAAACAACTTTTTTATTAGGAGATTGTAAGACCGGCCCTAAGGGTAAAAGGGTAAAGCATCAACCACAACTGACGGCATCGTCGGCATTGTAATCGTAATCCGGAAATCGTGAAAGAGTTAACTTACTTGGTTCTTATGGCGCAGTTCACAACAAAATCGTAACGTCGTAATAGATTGCAATGGTAAATCGTATTTCTACGATTGCGATCCCGATTACAATTACGATGCCGCGTCAATTGTGTGGTTGGGTCTTAAGGGTGTTCGACACAAAAAGCTTGAACATTCTTCTCTGCCCCTCCCCCCCCCCTCCCCCCCTCAACAACCTATCCTTTCCAATATCGGCAGATCGTGGACAACAGTACTTCAAAAGTTGAACACTAGATTCTTCGCAAATATTATTACCTGCCCATGGACTGCTACCTTATCGCGGTGGGCAGGTTTGCGTGCTTTAATGATTCCTGGAGCTATGCCGGCGGAAGCGTATGCTTCTGGTAGGGCCACCCTAGCCGGCCGGACAGGCAGGTCGAGGAGGAGAAGTCAGACGAAGTGCAGTCCACACCCCAATTCCCTTTCCTCCCCCTTCCCCTTTCCACCCCGCCCTCGTATTGGCCCCTTTCCTCCAAACAGCCACCTATTTCATCTTCATATATCACCCACTCATTGTCTCGATTAGCCTCGTTGCAAAAATATGAGACGTTAAGCCCAAATAATCAAATCGCAAATATTACATTTTTTCAGTCCTTTTGTAAACCCCTTGGATCGAAGACCATTGAATGACAAGGCTGAAAGTAAGAGGTGTCACGTTCGTGCATGAAAGGAAATGAATCTTACAGATTATATTGATCCTAATTGATTTAGGGCCAGTTTCACCAAACTTTAATCCGGTGATTTTCTGTTATATCGGTGATCAAAAATGGCGCCCGCTAGAAGCCACCGTGCATCTTGTATGTAATGTTTGTTGAAACCATGGTACTAAGTACTAACCAATCCGAGATTAGTAAATCGGTCGATTAAAAAGTTTGGTGAAATTTGGACCTTATCATTGGTTGGTTTCACCAACTTTTAAAACTGTGATTAGGCGTTAATCGGAGATTCTGTACAAACAAACGTGGCGTAAACGTTTTGAATGTAATGTTTGTTGCAACCATAGTTACCAAAATGTGCTTACTTAATCGGAGCTTCATGAAATTAAGGGTGGGTAAGGGGGGTACGAATCACTATACTACTATTCCAAGTGTCCTTGATACGAACACGGACGAAACTTTTCTGGTATTTGTCACCATTTAGGATCGGACCGAGATTATTCGAATAGCTGCAATAACTGACCAGTAGCCTCGAACCGGGTCGTCTTGTCGTCCGTAACCTCGAACCGGGTGTACAAGTACAGACAGATATCTATTGCGCCATGTCTCGTATCTGCGTCAGTTATCTGATGGTTTAGCTGTTCATAAAGACCCGCGCAGACATCGGACATCACTCAGTCTTGTGCAAGGATAGTTCAACGGTTGGCCCAGTCAACACACGCGTCAACATGAAACTGGTGGCACTCGCCCTTCTGCTGACAGTCAGCGTCGCCTTTGGTAAGTACATTGTCAGCATTAATTATATATATATATATACCTAAAATTAAGTACCCCGACATTTCGTTAATGATTTTTCTCGCTAAAGATCGGTTTACACACTTGCGACACTTTCCTAAGATTTAAGATTTTATTTTCTTAACAGGGAAGGATACATCTACGTCAAAAAACCACACAAAATTTTAATTTATAAATTATTTCACAAGAATGGGCTTCGAAAACGAAAAACTGAATCAACAGCACACTGTGTGGTTTAGTAAGCTCTACACATATTGAATGCTCTTAAGTTGTGTCTTACATTGTTATCAGTATGTGTTTTAAATATAATTAATTTTATTGCTAATTATCGAATTAATAATCAAAATAACTACGCTAATTTTATTCAGTCTGTAGGGCTTAACAAAACACAGTGCGGTGTTGATTTAGGTTTTCGATTTCTTGTTGCAATCTTGAGATATCATTAAATAATGAAAATGTTCTGTGGTTTTTGACGTAGTGACTACCATTTGCTCTTAACTGGTTTTACTTACTATCGCTACCATTGGCCGGATTTATAAAACGTCGCCTCTCATTGGCTGGACTAAGAATTTTAGGTATAAGAGCCAACGTTGCTATGGTTTCTTTGTACACACTTTCCTAATATTTATGATTGTATTTTCTTAAGGCCGATCCACAATTGAAATAAGAATTGCAATAAGAATCCGTGAAATAGTGAAATAAGAAGCTATTGGTTCACAACAGTCTCCTAGTACCTTATTTCAGTAGTCAAGCCAGTGCTTTAATATTGTATTTACTTTCATTGACGACATCAACAACAGCACATCCGGCACCACCGTTTTTGTTTTGATCTCCATAGTAGGTCTTCTCTTCTGGCTCTTCTGCGTTCTGATTGGTTCGTTATAAGGAAGTTGAAATAAGAAATGGAATTGATTAATTTCTTATGACTATTTCAATCCACTGTGACAGTTGTGAACCACAGCATTGTTATTGCATGTTCCAATTCGCTTAAACCTTATTGCTGTTTCACTATTGCAACTCTTATTTCAATTGTGAATCGGCCTTTAACTGTTTTCACTTAGGATCGCTACCATTGGCCGGATTTATAGAACGTGGTCTCTCATTGGCTGTGCAAGAATTTTAGGTATAAGAGCTGACGTTGCTATGGTTTCTTTAAATCTTAGGAAAACGTGTACACGCCATTATGCTTTTGATTTTAGTAACCCTTAAATCTTAATCTTAAATACAAATGTGTAAACCTTCCTTTAATAAAGCTAAGTATGTATGTTGTATGTTTTTATATGTATAAATTTCGTGGAGTGTCGTCTTTTTTTTTCTACACTTTTTAAAAGTGTTCAGAAACTTTTCTACCTGTCATTACGTGTAGTTCTCAAGTGGCAACAACTCACCCTACGTAAGCCACTTCGGGAATGAAAGATTCCGTTCACATGTCGTCTGTATCTACTCTCTAATAGTCAATAGATTATAGTCCGTGCCCATGGATCTCTTTTGTGTATATATACAGTGTTTTGAATAGTATGGTCAAAGCCTATAAGGCTACTAGCAACACCAAAACAATGAAACAAATGAATTGAATCGATGGACAAATAACAAGCTGTAAAAAAATAATTTCTTCTGATTTTGGAAAACAAAACAAAAAAAAAAAAATACACATACAAAACTTTCACTTAGAAGTTGTCCATCATTAAAAGTTTTAAATTGCCAGCAGTTACTGTGGTTATACACTTGTTTTTATTTCTATGGTTGCAATTTTATTATTTTGATAGCTGATTGTTTGTCCACCAGTTCAACTCATTTGTTCCATTGTTGAAGTCCGGATGTGACGTCAGTTGCTAGCAGAATTTATCTAGAAAGCCGTGATTAGCTCTATCTAAGGGTCCTAGCTCCTAGATCAATTCTGAAAAGGGTCTATAAAGGTCTCTCACACCAAAAAGTAAGATAGTGTTAAGGGAGTCAGGCCCGCCCAGAATTAGTTTCCAACTTAACAAGTGCGAATCACTAACGTTTTTCCCGATGATCTAGTACAATTTGGTTGCGTTAAGTTTTTTGACGGAAACCTGCTTACACGTTTTCTTGTACGTTACTGTCAAAAAAACTTACCGCAACCAAATTGTACTAGATAATCGGGATAAACGTTAGTGATTCGTGCTTGTTAAGTTGAGCACGAAAAAGTAACTATCTGACTTCTTTGGATACCGCGACTTGAACAATCAACGAATTTATTAGTTAGGCGCAAGGTCAACTTGATCTCCGCCTAGCGGAGGCTCGTCGAACTCCCAAGTTAGGTCGTCGCAGTTCGTTCCACAATGTTAAACATCACATGTTATTCAAATGGGAGAAATGTGAAAGAAAACCAATGAAGTGAGCTGTCAAATAAAATGACCTTCCAAAAGGGAAAAATAGTCATAATTTAAGACCTTCTATCATTATATTCTATCGAAATGTGTCTTTTACGTGTTTTAAGTATTGTATTACATAATCTACAAAGTATTTAATTGTTGTAACAGTTTTTTTAGTTGGTTGGATCCAAAATGGCGATTTTGGTTCCCTTGCAACGACCCAAGGTCTACTAGATCGCTTGTAGCGCGGACTCCGCTAGGAGTAAATCCAGTAGACCTTGGCAACGACCTAACTTGGGAGTTCGACGAGCCTCCGCTAGGCGGAGATCAAGTAGACCTTGGTTAGGCGTATTATTCGTCAAACGATGAAACCGCTCTACGAAATTTCCATAACTATAAAGTCATTGATAAATGTGTGGGTATCTCTATTTATGACAGACCTTTAGTTTTAAACACAATTAATTATTGTTCTTCTATTTATTTAGCGGCCGACTCGAAAGTTCCGGCAGTCGTCGGTATCTGGAGGGTTGATATGGAAGGAGGTACAACTGTTTCAACAGCTACACCTTCCGTGACAACTCCAACAGCTACACCTTCCGCGACAACTCCAACAGTTACACCTTCCGTGACAACTCCAACAGCTACACCTTCCGTGACAACTCCAACAGCTACACCTTCCGCGACAACTCCAACAGTTACACCTTCCGTGACAACTCCAACAGCTACACCTTCCGCGACAACTCCAACAGCTACACCTTCCGCGACAACTCCAACAGCTACACCTTCCGCGACCACGCCGACTACAACGACTACAACGACCAAGCCAACTACAACGACTACAACGACTACAACGACCAAGCCAACTACAACGACTACAACGACTACAACGACCAAGCCAACTACAACGACTACAACGACTACAACGACCAAGCCAGCTACAACGACTACAACAACCGAGCCAACTACAACGACTACAACGACCGAGCCAGCTCCAACAGTTACAACGACCAAGCCAGCTCCAACAGTTACCGAGCCAGCTCCAACAGTTACAACGACCAATCCAGAAGCAAGAGCCAACGCACCTACAACCGCGACTGTCGGTACCGGCGATGATATAATTACCGACCCGCGCCCCACCTCCACAGACCCCCCCCACCACCCCCACTTCCCCCATGTCGTACTCCACAGGAACAAGAGAGAGATGGAGCACAACAACGTCTTCGTATGTACCGGAACCCTCGTGAACGAGAAGTATGTTCTTACCACCGAGGCCTGTGCCGAGCAGTGAGTATAACCTTGGATTTATTTATCTATCTATTTATTTATTTATTTATTTATTTATTTATTTATTTATTTATTTATTTATTTATTTATTTATTTATTTATTTATTTATTTATTTATTTATTTATTTATTTATTTATTTATTTATTTATTTATTTATTTATTTATTTATTTATTTATTTATTTATTTATTTATTTATTTATTTATTTATTTATTTATTTATTTATTTATTTATTTATTTATTTATTTATTTATTTATTTATTTATTTATTTATTTATTTATTTATTTATTTATTTATTTATTTATTTATTTATTTATTTATTTATTTATTAATTTATTTATTTATTTATTTATTTATTTATTTATTTATTTATTTATTTATGTATTTATTTATTTATTTATTTATTTATTTATTTATTTATTTATTTATCTATCTATTTATTTATCTATTTATTTATTTATTTATCTATTTATTTATTTATTTATTTATTTATTTATTTATTAATTTATTTATTTATTTATTTATTTATTTATTTATTTATTTATTTATTTATTTATTTATTTATTTATTTATTTATTTATTTATTTATTTATTTATTTATTTATTTATTTATTTATTTATTTATTTATTTATTTATTTATTTATTTATTTATTTATTTATTTATTTATTTATTTATTTATTTATTTATTTATTTATTTATTTATTTATTTATTTATTTATTTATTTATTTATTTATTTATTTATTTATTTATTTATTTATTTATTTATTTATTTATTTATTTATTTATTTATTTATTTATTTATTTATTTATTTATTTATTTATTTATTTATTTATTTATTTATTTATTTATTTATTTATTTATTTATTTATTTATTCATTTATTCATTTATTCATTTATTCATTTATTCATTTATTCATTTATTCATTTATTCATTTATTCATTTATTCATTTATTCATTTATTCATTTATTCATTTATTCATTTATTCATTTATTCATTTATTCATTTATTCATTTATTCATTTATTCATTTATTCATTTATTCATTTATTCATTTATTCATTTATTCATTTATTCATTTATTCATTTATTCATTTATTCATTTATTCATTTATTCATTTATTCATTTATTCATTTATTCATTTATTCATTTATTCATTTATTCATTTATTCATTTATTCATTTATTCATTTATTCATTTATTCATTTATTCATTTATTCATTTATTCATTTATTCATTTATTCATTTATTCATTTATTCATTTATTCATTTATTCATTTATTCATTTATTCATTTATTCATTTATTCATTTATTCATTTATTCATTTATTCATTTATTCATTTATTCATTTATTCATTTATTCATTTATTCATTTATTCATTTATTCATTTATTCATTCATTCATTTATTCATTTATTCATTTATTCATTCATTCATTCATTCATTCATTCATTCATTCATTCATTCATTCATTTATTCATTTATTTATGTATTAATTATTTTTGTCTTCAATGTGAGTTAGGTTGGCAGAATAACTAAGCGAGCAAAGCGAGTGTTTCCATTCTACTTTGTGGCTTTCGCTATTTTTTGTTTATGTTTCGCGATAGCGGTCGAACGGTGAATACGATCAAGTTGAAATATGGAACGTTCATAAACTTCGATGTGGATTTAACGCCGATAGTTTTGTGCTGAAATCGGTCACGAAGTTACTTAGTTACAATACAACACAGTTACTAGAAATATTTGTTTCCTTGAACACATTCAACGCTATTCGATAAGTATTAGAGATAGAAAGCAATTGCATTTCTATATCGATGTCTATAAGTGAGGTTAATACTATTACAAGGAAAAAAAAAATCTTTACTATGCACATTCTTGAAGTTGTTGTTGATAGTTATTTTTAAAAATGAACATGCACAATTTTATATTGAACAATGGCAGCCGGTAACCTTTAAAACGTTTGTTCGGAATTTTTTTGGCTTATTAACGTGTTACACAGACTGAGCATTTCCCTATAAAATAAATAAAATTAATACTATTTTTAAATAAATAAATTACGAAAGAAATTAGTATTTAGAGTCCACCCACTCAGTCACATAACTGATTTATAGTGGGCGATTTTAATTTTGTAGGCTCCGAACACCATCGACGAGTGAACAAGTGAAAACCATGACCAAAGATTAATACATATATATTTAATTTTATATTAAATATATTATTATTATTATGATCATTATTATTATTATTATTATTATTATTATTATTATTATTATTATTATTATTATTATTATTATTATTATTATTATTATTTTATTGTTGCAATACATACAAACTCGGTCAAAACCGGCATAAACATGTTGTACGGACACAAATGTCAAGTATTTCCATGTGTTTACCTTATTTAAATGTACTTAGAACTACTTAAAATATCTTCTTCTACTTCTTCTTCTTGTACTTCTTCTTCTTCTTCTTCTTCTTCTGCTTCTCAAATGCCCACATTTGGCTATACTACTTAATATATCATTGTCCACATAATTTTTTCAAACCGAACTGTGGATGCTATGTAATTATAATTATTATTATTATTATTATTATTATTATTATTAATATTATTATTATTATTATTATTATTATTATTATTTTTATTATTTTATATATTTAATTAATTTGTGAATTTCCACAGAATGGATAATATTTGGCTAGTTATAGGACACAGAAAATGTTATAAATTATAAAAAAAAACACTCTCATTAACTGGCACATATGTAATAAAAACACTGTAGGACTTAGGTCCAGTCTTACAATGTCCTAATAACTATTTATTGGTCGAATAGCTTGTTGTCTCCATGGCAACGACCAATCAAAACCCTTGAAATCCTCTAAATAGCTTATTTGCTACAAATAACTTTCTTATTAGGAGATTGAAAGACCGGCCCTTACACAGTTAAAATATTCTTGATGTTCTTCAACATCACGTCACGCAATATTTCGACAGCTGCTCTGCTGTCATCATCAGGCACGACTGAGGGGCAGATCAACAGTCTCGAAGTGGTGACGTGCAAACCAGCTGGCTCACAGAATATGTCAGTAAGAGTTGTGTTTGTTTCAGGGCTGTATCGGACATGGGGACTATGATCTCTCTTGGAGTCGATTCTGCCTCGCCCGATACCCCAGCGGCAAATCTGATCAAAGTGATCAAATCATCAAAGAAAACTCCACTGGCGCTCATGGAGGTATGTTATAGACAACTTATGGCCGGTTCACACGGTGCGAGTTGGCGTGCGAGTTGATAGAGCAAGTAGCTGGGGGCCAGCTACTTGCTTCGTGTAATCAGGTCGGCCGAGTTACTGACTGTGCGAGTTGGTCAGTAGCTCGCCTGGCGAGCTACTTCAAATATTTTTGTTTCGACTGGCCACTGGCCTTCCCCCACCACGGGGATGTTTGGGTCGGCCAGCCGCTGGCGCCATGTGAACGCAAAGGTCAGTAACTGAGCGTCAGTAGACGGTAGAGCACGTTATTTTGTTGATGTTTTTCGTGCTAATATATTATTATTATTATCATAATTTTTGTTTTGGAATATGTCGGGAAGGTGGAGTGTTGAACAGACGGCAAACTTTGTGCATTTGTACAGAGAACAAGAAAATTGGTGGAACGTTTTTGGACCTGGATATAAAAATAATAATTCCTCGTACAGTATCAACGAAAATGATCTTATTACTTTCCATGCTAGCACTCTATAATACGATCTTCAGACATTCTTGCAACTGACAGGGTCAGTTCAAGTCCGAGCAGAAGGCCAGCCGCTGGCTTACTGGCATGCCAGTAACTCGCACCGTGTAAACAGCTGAGGCCAGTTGAGTCTGAGCCCAGTAGCTTGCCCCTCAGTTAGAGGGCCAGCCACTGGCTTACTGGCATGCCAGTAACTCGCACCGTGTGAACCGGCCATTAGTTACTTACTTACTAACTGACTGACTGACTGACAGACTTCCTTACTAACTGACTTTCTAACTTACCTATTGACTGACTGACTGACTTCCTTAATAACTGACTTACTTACTTACCAACCTACCTACTGACTGACTTACTGACTGAATGGCTGACTGACTGACTGACTGACTTCCTTACTAACTGACTTACTTACTTACCAACCTGCCTACTGACTGACTTACTGACTGACTGACATCCTTACTAACTGACTTACTTACCTACCTACTGCCGTACTGACTGACTGAATGAATGACTTACTGACTGACTTAGCTTTTTTACTTACTTATTTACTTACTTACTTGGTTCCTTACTTACTTACTTACTTACTTACTTACTTACTTACGTACTTACTTACTTACTTACTTACTTACTTACTTACTTACTTACTTACTTACTTACTTGCTTACTTACTTACTTACTTACTTACTTACTTGCTTACTTATTTATATATCTGCTCTTCTTATTTATCTGTATTTTATCTCAAATGGTAATTTTTACGCTGGTCTACTAACGTGTCCGGTCCTGCATGGATCCAACTGACATATGTGTAATGTTTGTGCTCTTCAGGTTAAGCAGACGATTGTGAAGAAGCCCCTTCACTGGGCCGATGGAGTTACTGCCTTGAACACGGCCTGCGAGTTCACCTATTGGCTTGAGGTAAGCATAACACACGCATTAATATGTATAACATTAGAGTAGAACCATTCCCTCGTTAATACGAACTCGGATAATTCGAAGTAAAATCAATGTAGCCTTCAGGTATATTTTCTCCCTCGTTAATACGAACTCGGATAATTCGAACTAAAATCAATGTAGCCTTCAGGTATATTTTCTTCCTCTTTAATACGAACTCGGATAATTCGAACTAAAATCAATGTAGCCTTCAGGTATATTTTCTCCCTCGTTAATACGAACTCGGATAATTCGAACTAAAATCAATGTAGCCTTCAGGTATATTTTCTTCCTCTTTAATACGAACTCGGATAATTCGAACTAAAATGAATCTAGACTTCAGGTATATTTACTCCCTCTTTAATACGAACTCGGATAATTCGAACTAAAATCAATGTAGCCTTCAGGTATATTTTCTTCTTCTTTAATACGAACTCGGATAATTTGAACTAAAATCAATGTAGCCTTCAGGTATATTTTCTCCCTCTTTAATACGAACTCGGATAATTCGAACTAAGATAAGTCCAGCCTTGAGGTACATTTCCTTTTTTCCTCTTTATTGCACATAAATCCAAGACACGACAAGTCATTTCAAACCCGTTTGGTCCCACTATTTTGAGTAGATTAAGCAATATAATAACATTCACAATCAATTGTGGTTTTTAATTAGATTTACACGAAATTAAATACATATTATAATATTTTGAGAAATTTCATATTGTAAATAAAACTAAAATTTGAGACCAACATAAATTCTTCCCAGAAATATCTAAATAGAAAATTGATTCCCACATTCTTAGAAGTGTATTTATATTTTTTCTCTCAAATGTAAGAAAACTTATAGATTAATCAAATTTCCGGGACATCAAAATTCTCTATGTTTGCTTTTTGCAAGCATTAATTTTGAAAACGTCTCTAATCAATCTACGTAACATTTGTCACATTGAAACGGGAAAACAAATTACAATGGTTTTCATCTAAACTTAAAAAAAAATAAGGGTCTCATTTGACTGAATAAAATCCGAAATATCTGTTGGAGTCTGGGATGGACTAATAATGAGAACAAGAGACGTATGATATGTTGTTTACATGTTGTATTAAAATGTGTACACTTATGTTTACAGGATAAGGCCACGAAGACGATTACACAAAAGTCGATGGCCATGACCACGATCAAGTGCAAAGACCACCGTGTCTGTGTCCAAGCCAAAACTCGCGCCACCGTGGACATGTGCGAGGTAATGTGTTTTTTACATCTTCCATCAAAATGTATACACTTATTTTTAAAATTGTCAACTATTTTGTTTTGAACTTATTTTTTTTTGTTATTATTTATTCCGAAAAAATCCAAAGAAACTGTTTTTTTTTATTTTAAAATAACATGGCGGAATCGTTGAATCTAGTTTAATGGAAGTATTTTATCTGTCTAATATCCCACCCAGCCTATTATAATTCTTAGACGCAACTGAACTTAACTGTGAGTTAACCGATTTATAGTAAAAAAAAACAATAGAAAGAATAATAATAGAAAAGAAAAATATATAAATCATCATCTATGATGATCAATATGATTCTGAATCGGCCTTGTTGATTCTGACATTAGTTCACACAGGAGTTCGCACTGTCCAATCAATGATTCACGTGTTTCATATTTAAAATATCGATCTTTGATTGGTTATATCGCTCACTTCTACAGGGTTGGCTTAGTCACTTTAAATTAAAGTCTCCCACCGAAAATCAGTCTTTTTACTGAGTGGGAAGACTCGAAATATGATTTTTTTTTAACACTTCATTTGTTGTTTACAGAACAATCTCGAGGGAGGTACCCTTGTTTGCAACAGCAAGGTGGTTGCTATGTACGGCAGATACAGTGTAGCAGATTGCACCAATGAGATCGCCAAAATCGAACTCTACGAAGTTTTCCAACAAGACTATTGGCTTGGAACGACCGCTGGAGCTTCAACCGTCACATTGAGCGCAATGATTGGTGTGTTGGCCGTCGCCTTCTGCAGCCTCTTCAATTAAATACCGCTGAGCACAATGACGTCACGATTGCAATCAAATGATTTCATCTAGGCGCGTCGGAAATGGCGCGAATTTGAAATTTTTTCTTGTAAATAAGGTATTTACATGGTTTTGATTTTTTGTAGGGCAGTTCGTGAAAAGTATGTACTACACCTTTATACTGTTCTCGTGAAGTGTCTTGTACAGTATTTTAATGATTTTTTGTTTTGTAAATTTGGTCGCTTTTACGTCAGATTTACAAAACATGACGAAACAGGAATTAAGTCAAAATAAATATAGTTTTAAACAAGCTGATTTTTATGTTTAAAAATTAATTTTGTTTATGCTTCACTCTTAATCATAGCATTTTGTATCGTATGTAACCAATTTTTAATAAATCATTAAATAATGTTAATTTCGTGTGTGAATACCTTTAGCCTCCTGCAATAAAGTAACCTTGCCATTGTTGGTGATTTCATGTGATTAAGTATTATTACCAAATGCAGAATTTGGAATAAAGAATAACAAAGGAGTTCTGACTTTTTTTTAAAGACCTTGTTAAATTTGTTTCACATCGTAGTATTATTTTATTATAATAAAAGTTGGACACGAATTGGAAAAAATGCTCAATGATTTCTCATTAATTTACTTTTAATGGCTTTATGATCCAAGCATAAATATACTTAAAAATATGTATCTAGTAACTAATTGATAAATCAATGAGCAACTTATTCTGTGATTTATCCTAAAGAGACTAAGACCAAACATGAAGTGAAAACTCTTCATCGCTTAAAATAATTTATATTTTCTAAACACTGTTAAATATAATATGTTGAATGTCTTAATAAATGTTATTTAATTGCTTTAAATTGATGCTGTTATTGTAACAATCTTAATTCTTTTCTTAGATAATGTATTTCTCTTTTTTTTGTTGCAAAAAAACAAAATAAAGAAATATGTTAGAATATATGTGTGAGTGAGGGTATTTGTATGTTTTGATGTGTGTTTGTTGAATATGAATGTATCTGTGTGCGAGTTTATATGTGTTCTGTATTATTTGTGTGTGTTTGGGTTCTATGCGTCTGTAGGGACATGCGTTCGAATGCCACAAGGTATATTCACATTTTTGAATTCTAATTAATAATTATCGTCATTATAACATCTTATCTACAGCAAATAGAGTCGTCATTGCAATCTGCGTGTGTCTATTTGCGTTGTTTTATTGTCTGTGTGAGTGTTTTGAGTGTTTGTGTAAAACAGAAATATCTTTAATTTCAAACCAAAAGCCTTCTTCAAAGACAAAACATCAGATAATTAACTTCGTGGTCTTCCAGCAACACATAAAATATAGGAGAGATGAGAAGAACAGAAGTTTCTTTAATTTCAAAACATAATACAATTATTACAGAACCTTCTTCAAAAACAAAAAATGCAAATAATTAATTTTCCTTGATATTTGCTCTTTTTTGTTTCTCTATCAACACAAAATGTAGAGGAGTGGAGGAGAACACAAGTGTTCTTAATTTCAAAACAAAAGACAATTACAGAGCCTTCTTCAAAACAAAAAACGTCAGATAACTAACTTTTCTTGATCTTTTCTCCTTCGTGGTCATCCAACAACACAAAAAATAAAAGTTGTCTTTGCGAAAACTTTCCACATCCATTTCCCAATCATGATTTGTCAATGATTCAACATTATCTTGCAATCCGTCTCAAGTATCTCCACTTTAACACTCAATGACGTAATCTTGACTGCAAACAAAGTACAACACTGATAACAAATCTTCAACAAACCACTCGATCATAATGCTTGAAGGAAAAAATTATTGCGTGACACAAATCTTAGTGTTTTGATAAAGAATTAATGAAATCTTATCTTGCAAGTAATATCGTACTGAATCATCGTGACTATTGTAAAATTGCACACTAAAATTGGTACTTCAGCGTGTAAAGACACAATTCAATTCAATTCAATTTTTAGATAATTTTATTCCCACAAATCAAACATACTTTCACCAGTACACACAAACAATAAACATTAATGAAACATAAGAAAACGAAATATAATATATGCATTCAAAAAACTGAAAACCTTGTTAAACATATAATTATATATATAACAACAACATAGGTATATAATTGATAAAGGTTGTACCTGCCCAGGAACTGTTACCTTATCGTGATGGGCAGGTTTGCCTACTTTGGTGATCCCGATAGCTATGCCGGCGGAAGCGTATGCTTCTGGTAGGGACAGGTTGAGTTGGAGAAGCCAGACGAAAGGTAGTCCACGTCCTCCCCTTTAAGTCCTACTTGTCTCTTTCCTCCAAACACCCCCGACGTGATGCGATCATAGTTGTCGAGTATGTCGTTAAAACAACGAAGAATCAAAATTACATATTTTGTTTATCGCCATTATTTGCAATTTTATTATTTTTATAATGTTTGTACATCAGTTCAGTTAATTTGTTCCGTTGTTGTATTTCTGTTGTAACGTAAGTTTGGCATCGATCGATCTTTTGAAACTCTTTGCAACCTTGAAAGGTTTGGCTCATTACGAACAAAGCTCTTGTATCAGATAAATCAAACTCCACTCTAATATTATCTTATCAACTGACTAATGAAAACAGTGCCACAGATAAGTCTGGTTAACAAATATGTTGATAACAGATGAATTGGCAGATTGATTTAGCCTAATAAAAAAAAAAAAGATTTTTGTGAAGTAACCTTTGCTAAGTTATTTTACGAAATATGATAACTGATTTTGTAATGATAGAGGCACTCTGGACAAATTCTACCACGGGCCCATGTAGGAGATACATGCTTTAAATGTGATGGAAATATAAATGAAGGTTGCTGATTAAATATGGATCCCTCGACTTGAGCTTGAGTGAAAAACTGAGTTACTAAACTTTAAACAATTGCAATGGCTACAGTTGTTATTAAGGGAAACAACTAACTATTAATTCTTTAATTGGCTTCCCTAATGACAACGGCAAGGATTAAAATATTTCAAACATTCTGAACCCGTTGATTATACTTTTAAAAAGCTATTTTTTGTTCTTTAGTAACCACTTTTTTTTTATCAAGATAGCTCGTTTTAAAGATATTACTGGAACAGTTTAGTGTTGCGCTGTTTCAATGTGATCCCGAAAAAAGAAAAAAAAGAAGAAAACGAAGAAAGAAGAATTTGAACATTTTTTTTTATGTGGTCTCCTGTTTTTAACACCGACTGTCAAATCGATTCTCTACCAAGGTCGAATTGTTAAATATAAATTTAGTTGCGATATTAAGATAGCGAGACTGCGATAAAAGGGTTTAAGCGGTTGTTTTTCTATCAGCGCGATAACGGTCCGCCGATTGATATATTTATAGCGGGGCCATAAGTTTCCACAGAGATAACTCTGAGTGTGATGAGTGGGCCTATACTGTGATTCGTTCAGTTTCATTTAAAATAACGTCAAAGAGTCACGAGTGTAGGCTTAAATATTATTATAATTTTCTCAAAATTTGAAATTATTTTTTATTATGCCGACATTACACGACTCAATACTTTCGTCAAACTTATTGAATTCAAGAATAAACGCGAATCAAAAACAGTTTGTTAAAAAAACTGCAACAATGTAGCTTCTATTTGTTGATGTGATGCTTTTTTGTCCTTGAATTCAATAAGGTCAATTCAATTCAATTCAATTTTATTCAATTACCACAAATTACAAATCAATATGAATTACAATACATTTGTTTTTACGTTGATCAATACCTACTGACAGAAGTTAGTCTTGTGAGTCAGTAGGTATACTATCTGGTGTGTGGAGTACTGAATAAAATAATATATTTAACTAAGTATTAACTTAAAAACTAGACTATAACTAGCATAACTATGCATTTAATTTAAAATTATAAATAACTTGTAAGATTTTGTAGATTGACGAGGTGGACGAAAGTATTGAACCGTGTAATGTGGGTATGCCCGTTATACTTACTTTACTCAAAGCCGGTCTTACAATGTCCTAATAGGAAAGTTATTTGTAACAATTAAGCTATTTGGAGGATTTCAAGAGTTTTGATTGGTGGTTGCCATGGAGACAACAAGCTATTCGACGAATAAGTAGTTATTGGGACATTGTAAGACTGGACCTTACTTTATTGTCATTAAGACCAGTGTAGGGTGCACACACAATGCTATCTTTAGCCTGATGAGTGCTGATTGATGAATGATGATGAGGAAGGGGGGAGGGGAAGCCTGGTACCGGCACGTAGCCTACTCCTGTCGAAACGTACCAAGAGGACCATCGGCTCTGCGTCCTATCCGAAAGGACGGTGTAACTTTGACCAGTCATATAGGTTCCTCCACTAACCTGGACTGTTGACGAGAAGAACGAAGCTGTTACACAAGCTTTCGAACTCTCCAATCTGCTCTAACCAACGGTAACCCGTTATAGGGTGCCGTGATTAGCTCTATCGAAGGTTCCTTGATGGTTATGTTAAGGTGCATTTTTCATTGTTGTGCATTGTTGTCATTGAAGTTCTAGAGAGCCGTGATTAGCCTAGATCAATTCTGAAAAAGGTCTATTGCAAACGAATCCCACCTAAACAGTGATGTAGCTATCATCACTTATCTAACGAGCCAGCGATATCGTAGCTACGTAGTTTACAATGTTGTTCACAGAGTGCACTGCTGTCAAGAAAACACGGAAACTTACGGGCCTATGCACCGACAGGATTTGTTGCTATGGAATTGTTTTATAATGCCGACATTACACGACTCAATACTTTCGTCAAACTTATTGAATTCAAGGACAAAAAAGCATCAATAAATAGAAGCTACATTGTTGCAGTTTTTTTAAAACTGTTTTTGATTCGCTTTTGTTCTTGAATTCAATAAGTTTGACGAAAGTATTGAGTCGTGTAATGTCGGCATTAGATGCTATTTTCAATAACATTTCAATAAGAAGAACAAACCGTAGTAACCATAAACAAATTCTATACTTATCTCGACTGTGCATCTAGCCCTTAATTTGGAACGTCGCAGGCTCGATTCCCTTCAGCAAAACTCATCGTTGAATTTTTTTACAATCATTATCTATGTCACAATTTGCCATGGTCTTAGGTAAATACATGCGCAGTGGTGTATTCGAGCCTAGGCGGGCTTAGGCGCCGCCTAGGCCCTTTTATTTGTAGGCTAGGCTAGCCTAGGCGCTTTTTCACAGTATTTTTGTTTAAATTTCAAGAACCCATGTGGTATTCACAATATCTCAAATAGAGAACAAATATGTTACCTCAACGTCTTCATGTATTCGAGTTTAGTTTCTGTAAAATCTTCTTCCGGCCACTTAAAATAATCACCATCGCCCCCACCCCGTGCACACGTAAATTCGACCGCCTAAGCACTTAATATTTTAGGAATACACCACTGGGTAAACGAAATTAAACTCGAGAACAACAAAACCGTAGCCTTGCATCGATATTAAAGTGTAGACAAAAGAAAAGAAGAAGAAAAGAATAGAGAAGAAAAAATGAAAAAAAGAAGAGGGTGGCTTAGTGATATAGAAAAGTGATACCTACGTTGAATTTGGTTTCATATCAACAAGTAATGAATTTAAAAACTATCAAATATTGTATTGTATTTTCAATCATGAATGTATCCTAAATATTGAATTAATCAATTGGATAAACTAAAAACCTTACAAATTACAATACTTGACAATTTTTAAATTAATTTTTAACAGATACAAACTCGAACATCGAGTATGCGTCACTATTTAACGTCCCAATTAACCAATCAATCAATCAATCAATAAGTTAACGTTAATTTGGCGTCTTGGTTAATATCGCGAGCTATACTTGCAACGCCGTAAGAAGCGAGGTGTCCCCTAAAATTCTGAGAAGAGACGGTTGCTCCACACGGTCTATTTCAACGGTATTCAACTCGAGATTGCCCGATAGTTATTGTCCACTGTATTGACTGCACCAACCGTGAATGGAATGCGACCCCACCACGTCTGACAACATGCGGGCGATATTATCACTACAATACCTGAGGCAGCTGAGAACGGGATGCAACTAGATTTAGGTTGGTAGTTGTCACACGCGTCACTTCACTATTACATAATCCGTGACGACAACTCCTTGCAAGTTAACGCGACGCTCTTTAGATCAAATACCCCTTGATGACGTCACATTTCCGATCCGAAAGATCTCTATTATTTATTTACATATTGCCGAACAATCTTACTTTTATTACGGTCATAAAGTGGGTGAATTGAAGAAAGTGTTATGTTTTCTGTATTTGGAAAGCTCAGAAGTCATATAATACTAGCTGGAAAACCATCAGTTACATCAGTTATACCTTTCACGTTTAGTGTGCGCCCACAGTACCGAAATCGCAACCCATATATATGAATATATTATTCGATACATTTATGCGCTTTCGTTCCGCTTTAGATATTATTCATAAATTCAACAATTGGCGGTGAAATTTTCTTCCTAGATATTTATTATATATGCGTAATGTGCAATTATTAATATTGTAGTGAGCTTCGAATGAGAAAAATTCAATATGAAAGTCTCGTGAATCGTGTTTATTTGTGTCCGGTCTTCCAACTAAATATTCAAGTCTCAGCTATAGTTTGTTTGTGTGCTTTTCTGATCCCGAAAGCAGTGGTTAAAGTGGGGCGGTATGAGCCGGTATGCATACCGTTACTAAAAATACCGACGGTATACTATACCGGCACTAATTTGTATCGATTGTAAATATATTGACGAATTATGTTGAACATTTTGTTGCACTTAGTATTTATATTTGCTCGTCCAATGTTTTTATAAAGTAAATGTTTAAATTTTTATTTTTTTCGCCACAAATGTACGTAAAAACAAGCGTAGACTCTTCTCCAAAGTAATTTAAGCGTGTTCGTGAAATACACTATGACAAAATCTCTGCGGGGCTAAACTGGGGGGATGTGCCCCCCAGACCCCCGACATACCCGCTTTGTCTGCTTTACACAGCATTAGTGCATACCGTAACTTCTCCAAGTCCACTTTAACCACTGCCCGAGAGCTATGCAGGCGGAAGCGTATGCTTCTGGTAGGGACACCCTAGCCGGACAGGTCAAGGGAGAGAAGCTAGACGAATGGCAGTTCACTTCCTCCCCTTTCCCTTCTCCTCCCCTTAACGTCCTACTTGTCCCTTTCCACCAAACACCCCCGACGTCATATGAGCATAGTTGTCGAGTACGTCGTTAAACAAAAACAAAATTAAATACAAAAAATAATAATAATAATAATAATAATTTTGTATTCTTTTATTTTTTATAATAATATATTATTTATTTATAAACAATTGTGTACAGAACAAATTACAACCACAAGCCTATAACGGCTAAATAATAATAATAATAATAATAAACAATATATGTATATATATATATATATATATATATATATATATATATATATATATATATCTGGCTCCTGTTTCCAACTTAAGTTAGGTCAGGGGGTAATAAACAATATAAATAATAATAATAATAATAATAATAATCTCTAACTATCGTTAGGTTGGGACAACTATGACCCTAACCATGCCCCACCTCCTCATGGTTGGGGGGGGGGGGGGGGGTTCTGCGCAAAACAACAAACCTTTATGTTGTTGCGCGAGGTAGGTACAACAACCATCAGAATACATAATCTAGTTAAACCGAACCATTGTCCGAGCGAGGAAGCTAACAATCGAGTCATTGACTCAGATAATGTGTTGGTGCGACCTCTCGACATGCCCGGTGACCCCGGCGGGGGGGGGGGGGGCACCAGTCATAGGTGGGTCCATGGAAGCCGTATCATCAATTATACTTACACGTTTTGTGAGGGAATTGGGGCCTACTGTAGGAAGCAATAGAAAAAACAAGTAAATAAACAGGTACATGGCAGAGATAACCTCCCGGTTGGTGGGGGGGGGGGAGGGGGGGGGGGCACCAGTCATAGGTGGGTCCATGGAAGCCGTATCAATTATACTTACACTTTGTGAGGGAATTGGGGCCTACTGTAGGAAGCAATAGAAGAAACAAGTAAATAAACAAGTACATGGCAGAGATAACCTCCCGGTTGGGGGGGGAGGGAGGGGGGGAGGGGGGGGCACCAGTCATAGGTGGGTCTATGGAAGCCGTATCATCAATTATACTTACACGTTATGTGAGGGGAATTGGGGCCTACTGTAGGAAGCAATAGAAAAAACAAGTAAATAAATAGATACATGGCAGAGATAACCTCCCGGTTGGGGGGGAGGGAGGGGGGGGGGGGGGGCACCAGTCATAGGTGGGTCCATGGAAGCCGTATCAATTATAGCTTACACGTTATGTGAGGGAATTGGGGCCTACTGTAGGAAGCAATAGAAAAAAACAAGTAAATGAACAGGTACATGGCAGAAATGAAGAAATGATCCCCAAGGGAGGTGGGGGGGGGGGGGGCATGGAAGCTGTAGCAATGATTGCCTTATTTGAGAGCATTGGCAATAGAAGAAAGCAACTCAATAAACATGGAGGGAAAGGGGTAGGTAGACATAGAGGGTGGGAGGGAGAGAAACAGAATGATTAATTGATTAGTGTTTTATTTAATCGGGCAAGATTAAGGCCATGTGGCCTTCTCTTAACTCTTACAAGAAAAGATAAAAACATAATACATAGCAAGAACTTAATTAGCCATGAAATATAAAAAATGAAAAAAAAGTCAAAATGTGTATATATTGTTTTGGAACGGGGTCTGTCACAAATGCACTTGCCCATACGTATTAATAGATATGAAATTCCTGTTTAAGTACGTAAGTATTTATTTAATAATCCTGTTATTAGTTCAAGATTATTGGTGTACGACCTGTAAAACTCCTACTGACCAACGCTCGCTACTTTTAGACATATCTCGTTCCACTCGGCATTGCGCATGATTTGTGAATTCGTTGATAATTGTTCTCCATTTCTAAGAATCTTTCGTGTCGGGCGCTAAAAATAAATCGGAAAGTTTTCAATATTGCGTTCTGCTTTCGTTGATCTTACGAGTGGTTTATTATACAACAATGTTAATATCAGTGATTGTCTATTACGATGAACGAGTCTACACTTTCAACTCTTCTTACAATCGGACAAGCGTCGGTAATGAGCAATATTACAACCAGTAAAGAAGTTCCGGTGTGTTCAGAATTTCCGTTAGAATAATATAAATAGTAAAAGTTTGATTAAAATTAATTAATTAGATTCCGAATTGGTTATATTGTTCGTCTTCGAAGAAAAAAATGCATAATTTTTGCGAAGAAAAATATAGAAAGGTTTTCAGAAAGTTACTGAATGAATCATAGTTGCTGGTGATAGGAGAAGTTTGATTATAATTAGTAATTAGTAATTGGATTCCGATTATGGTTTTGTTTGCGATGAAAACAAAAATGCATAATTTTTAAGAGAAACAAATATGGAAAGGGATACAGAAAGTTAGTGAATTAATATTTGTGGTAATGCTAGACTTTTAGGAGACGACTTCCCTGTTAGAATCACCGGTGCATGATGGGAAATGTAAGGTTATATTTATGTTGTCAAACCTTGGAGGTACAAACTGTAGTAGTACTTTATTTAGCAAGCTTGCTATTTTTCATACATATGTACATACAAAAACAACAAATGCCAAAACACTGCATCCTAGTGAAATACAAGACAAATCTGGTATCATAAAAACCGCTACGTCCGTATCAATACAAAAACAACTCTACGAACTTTCTTAATAAAACGAATCATGTGCATTCCATACATCACAAATAAAAATGCATATCTATTTAGAAATTTCTATCGTATATTATGTATCTTATATTTTATTGTTCATAGTTTTTATTATACCTGCTCTATTCTGATATTTAGTCTGAATATGCTGAATGTTTTATATTCCATATATGTCTTATTTAGTATATCCTAATTATTAATTTTGTGTGGTCAACTTTCATATTTATTGCGAAGGTCGTGAAAGCATTGAAGCATAACATTACTTTTTTTTAAACACACTGGGATTGACTGTGAATTATGTTTTTACATCTTTCAAATAAACTCGAGCCTTTAAATATCGCATTACGAGGAAACTGCT
Source organism: Isoperla grammatica (assembly GCA_945910005.1). NCBI lineage: Eukaryota > Metazoa > Arthropoda > Insecta > Plecoptera > Perlodidae > Isoperla > Isoperla grammatica. Next base: position 34,156,830 of record OX246747.1, read on the forward strand.
CTGGGGGAAGTTGTTTAATCATTAGTCATTAGTCATTAGTCATTACTCATGAGAGAGTGAGTGAGAGTACAGAGAGCCTTAGGAGTTAATTTAGACTAAAAGTTAAATTACAACGGTTTTCAAGATTGAAGGTTTCGCGGGAAAATATACAACATAATATAGGAAAAGATGGTTTGCAATTAAAATCTCAAGGATTTCGTAAGTAATCAGGATTCAATCTATTGCTTGGGAAATATTAAGTTGTCCTAAGTTTTCTGGAGGGAAACTTCGGTACAGTAATCCTCAAAGATCCGGTTCATGGAAAATAGGTGACAGCTTCAAAACTTTGCTACCATTTGAAAGTAGGGAGATATTATTCGTACGGGTAATTTACTTTTGTTTCAGAAACAACGAATTTAAAAACTTAAAAATACTTAAAACGTTATTTCTGTAGTCATAAATTATTGAATTAATAATAGTAAAAACAATCGTAAAAATTCAAATATTTGATAGCTTTTAAATCCTTTGTTTAGCGGATACAAACTCAGATCCCTTCCATCAATCACTTTTTTAACATTTTGAATTCTTGAAGTGTTCTCAAAAAATCAGTAAAATACAATTAATGTTTCGTTTAATATCCACTGTCGTTGATAAATCACCTACTGTGAGTTCCTCAATTTCGCAACCGACAATCCTCAGACCATAATCATCAAACAATTTGCAACGGTAATAATTACTTCTACAAATTTAACGATGCAACTGAATTAATCTATTGATATCAAATCGACATACCTCACCAAATATGTACGGTATAGAAATCAATCCGGAATCGATCGCACTTATTAATAAGATTATTACCTAACGGTAAGAAAGTGTACACTTAAAAAAGTGCATTGTTCTAAAGAATTGTGCATCGTGTATTGAAGAATGTGATAATTTCTTCGAAATGATCATCATGGAAAGTTAGTGTGATGTGTATTTCCCCTATCGCGCCTGTTCGCGCATTCATCTCCCCACCCGAGCAATGTTTTCAGAACGAATAATACCTCAACAGGAAGGCGAGAGCGCCAGATCGTCAGTCGTTACCGAGACGCGGGAGAGACAAGTCGCATAATTATTCGACTTTCGAGATAATTTCGAAAATTTGAATTCGTTCTATTTTTTTTTTACCCCGGCAATCGAACTGGTGATTTTAAAACGATTTTCTAGAATCGTTATCGATTAAAAGTGACAAACACGTTTTTTCGTTAGATTTACAATTTTGGTAAATTTTTCGTATTAAAATGGTGTTTTTTATTGACAGATAGGCTGGTGTTTGTATTTTTTCCTGTGCGTGTAATGCGTGTTTAGAGTGCGTGGAGGAACGTGCGTGTAGTAAAGTGCGTCTAGAGTGTATTTAGTGAAGTGCAAGTGGAGTTTATTATGTTTGCCATACACAATCAGTTAAGGACACACGTGTTCGCCATGGAAAGGATAGCCTTGGTTCTGTTTGTCTTCACACTTTTACAGGTAAGGCGGGAATATTAAATCTTAAACCACGTGATAACACTAAGAGGCGGATTTTAGGACTAATGATATATTTATAAAATATTGGGTTCGGGCAACGAAAGAAAAACAGTGAAAAAAGGTGTTTAATTAACAAAAATACCCCTTTGTTCAATTTTTTTTTTATGTGTCTAAGGACTTAATACAAAATTTCTGCAACGATATATATAGCAGTTGGTTTAGATGGCCTGTGGGAAAAATATTTGCCTGTAAATTATTTGATTGTTTATTGAGAACTATACACAAACAGGGTTTAAGCTAAAAAATAAATAAATGCCGATAATGTATGTCTACTGTTCGATCGATCATGGGTCAACAATTAACAATTAATTTTTTTTTAAATGTTATTTAATTCATTGCACTCCCGATAGCATAATTGGCACCTACGCAGAGTCGGATAATCTGGGTTCGATCCCCGGTCGGGGAAAACTTTGATTAAATTTCTATATCTCCATATATAAAAAAATACTGAACACTAAATGTGGGCACCATATTAGAATTGTAATTTATAACAAGTTCTATGTAAGGGCAAATTTCTCCAGAACACTTTCACAAAGCTGATACGTGTATGATGGTAAATACTATGAAACTATATCAGTGTTGAAGCCACGATTATATGGACTACAACGTGATGATCTCGCAACGTGATCAACGCAACGTGATCTCTGGAATATAAATTAAATTAAATATATAGCCAAGAAGAGCCATAAGTATTTAAACCCCGCAATATGTGCGTCTTTTGATAATTTCTCAATAATGCTACACCACATCCTAAAAGTGAAGTATAGGACCGCTTATAACATTCACCCTTTAATGTCTCTTTTCGTAGATATTTAATAAAAAGGGAACCAAAAAAACCTCTGGAACAGCCTTAAGAAAGGTCGTCAAATCATTTTTTGTTTTACATTTTATAGGATTCCATATCCAAAACTTCAGGAAATTTCCATTATTTAATTATATCTCACGATTGCAACAAGAAATCGAAAATCTAAATCAACAGCGCACTGTGTTTTGGTAAGCCCTACACACTGGATCAAATATTATAACCATTAGCGTAGTTATTTTGATTATTTATTCGATAATTAGTAATAAAATTATTTCTTCATAAAAAACATACTGATAACAATGTAAGACACAACTTTAAGCATTCAGTATGAGTGCGCTGTTGATTCAGATCTTAGATTTCGAAGCCCATTCTTGTGATATAATTTATAAATTATGATTTTGTGCGGATTTAACGTAGAGGTATCTCTTTACAAGTCTCTTTACGTAGATATTTATGGATTGGTAAAAAAACTTCTCATTATGTCTAAGACCTTGACGTCACATCACGTAACCAAAATGCCGAGACACTTTTTATGGCACTCCACAGTAGCTCAGTATGTTAATTATACCCCAGCTCGCTAAGGTCATATAAATCCAATCTTAGAATTACAGTCTCGGCCGATTATAGTTCTTTCACTTGTTTTTTGTTTAGACAATCGCAGACTATATACGTGACAGTTTTTTTATAAAAGCTGGTCCACCCAGTTTTTTAAGACATAATGCATAAGGTTTTAAGACGTTGTTTTAAAAACAACAATGAAAACAATGTCTTAAAACTAAAACTTTGTGTGAACGCCAGTACGTGTTTCCTATGATCCAACTTTACGACTACGCGTTAAACCTTAAATCTTATGTCTTAAAAATCTGTGTGGACCAGCCTTAAGTAAAGGTTGAATTGAAAAATAATAACAAATCTTAAAGATTGGCTTTAGCCAACAATGTTTTCTTTGAATACATTTTGATATGACACATAATAATACACATACACATTTTAATACATTTAAAAAGTCATGTATATAAATAATGAATTAATAATTCATAATATGATACAAATTCATAATAAGCTAGAAAATCTTTATGATTTCCTAGGATTTAAAATGTTTTAGCAAAGTGTCTGCTAGCATCGACGCCGTTTCTTGTCAAGGGACTTGTAAATTTAAGTTTTTCATTTGTTTTACTTATGTAGTTTTGAGGTGACAAGAATAAACAATTTATAATAATAAAATCAATACAAATCATTACAAATTAGAAATATCGATCGTTGATTGGTTATTGCTCACTCGTCGATGGTGTTCGAAGCCTACAGGGTTGGTTTAGTCGCTTTAAATTAAAGTCTCCTACTGAAAATCAGTTTCGTTACTGAGTGGGTAGACTCTAAATGTGAATTTATTTTATTTGTTTATTTAATCTTGACTGTTTTAGTGGCGTCACTAGGGGGTTTTTGGGGAGGGGGGGCATGCGCCCCCCCCCCAATAATTTCCAAACTACTAATGCATACTAATGGGTATTAATCAAGCCTTCGTTAATCATCATTTATCTCCTGCATATAATTTATGGAAGGTTTTTAATATTATTACATTTTGTACCACAAAGAGTGGTCACTTTATTGAATGTTCTTTAGATGGAGTTTTGTGACAAGTCTTATTAGTAGATAATATAATATGTCTAATCTTTTGTAAAGTAATTGAGGAATGACTGACATTGTTATCTTATAAATTAATAATTAAAATACTATAACAAAATTACCATGACAATCATAATATTATTTCATGCAATCAGCCTTCTGGTATACTAAAATAGTTTTGTTGTGTGTGTGTAAAATCCTTTTTAGGGCCGCTCTATTATCCTTATGATTTCCTTGCTCAAATCGCTGTAAAGGCTGTTTTAAAGCCCCCGTGTAGCCCGCGCAAGTCCAATCAACTAGTTACTTGCGCCCCCCCCCCCCCCCCCAATCCCAAAATCCTAGTGACGTTCCTCGACTGTTTCATTAGTTAGAAGTGCATTAGTTACCGTTCCACATTGTTGACTCTCTCTCGTCGTGTCACTCACTATTCATCTTGACACTCCCATCTCACATAGAAACAAGTTAACGGAGTGTAAAACATTCAACAACAACAAAACTATGTCACGTGATTTGAATTTTAAATCGTCTACGTTTATCATAATTAGCCGCGCTGTACTGGCTTATGACGTCACATGCACACACACCCACTAACTAAGCCGTGAACGGTTGTTATAGAAGCGTGGTGGATAGATTTCATAATAGTATCAGCAGCGATTTAATTTTATTTCTGTGATGAAATTCCGTTCTCTTTTTTTTTTTTTTTTTTACTATTATTATTATTATTATTATAATTATTATTATTATTATTTTTATTTTTATTATTATTATTATTATTATTATTATTATTATTATTATTATTATTATTATTATTATTATTATTTATTATTATTATTCATCTAATACAGGATATAAGTCCCAAGTACATAAGATATATACCATTGGTCTATGCTCATAAATAACCACATGCACACATAATACACAATAAGCAAGGTTAATCAAATTAACCGCAGTCAACACAGGGCAGGCAGTTATTAAAACAATAACAACTTAAAACATACACAGATAATGACCAAAACCACATTAAAACAATCTCAGCTAAGGAGAATCTTGCTACATTTTAATTTTGTCTGAATGAACTCTCCAAAGTTTAAGGCATGTATGTCCGTCCCCCTATCTTGCGGAACAACCGTATTTCTGTCCGTAAAAGTCGCTTTAAAATTCTTTAAATATTCAAAATTTAAATGAAAATGTCATGCCCCTAGATCCTTTCATACTATTTTTTTTATAAATGTTTCTCTAAAGATGATAATAAAATGTCATCTCTTATTATGGCATTACTTAATTCGTCCAAAGTGAAATAAGAGCACGAGTAGTGTGTTTTATGTTAAAAATATGTTTTATCTTTCATGTTAATGTAGATTTTAACATATTCTAGTAGTGTGGTCACATTGTGGTCGTATTGATTGTAATACTATGTTACGTTATTATTTAGATAATGTTTAGATATGTGCCAAGTGCATATTTTAAGAATTCTCTACATGTAGGACTTCATAGCCAAACACAAAGAAACTTACATCGTTTACTTGCTAGATTCACTCATGTAGAAACTCACGAACTTAGCCGAAGACGTGTTGATAAATACGTTACTTGCTAGATTCACTCAACTAGAAACCCACGAACTCTCCCGAAATGGTGTTAATAAAGAATATATCATTACTACTCTTGCTTCGTACTATGTATATAGGCAAGTGTATGAAGAGTCTTTTATTTATTCACTTTCCTTATGAAGTAACTTTGCTATAGGCATATTTTCACTTACGCATATATTTTTCTTGCTCGCCTTCCTCTCTATCATTATTTCCAATTTATGTTAAACTATTCTCGTGAATATAAATATATTCATATCATGGGTGCGGTATTGTTTTGGCCGTATCTTTCTTTTGTGCGTGAATTTTTTGTTGTTGTATGGTTGGTATTGAAATTGAACGCATCCTCATTTGGCCCCTCTAGGCTAGAAAATGAAAGTTTTTTTTTTGTATTCGAGACCTTCGAGTTTGATATAATTATGGCCGATCACGAAGTAGTAGAACGTTTATGGATAAATCGATTAGGTTTAATGATGGAGTTGAGAGTGTTGCTTGCATTCTTGTTTCTTCACATCATTTGCCGATATCAGGGGAAGGATTGGTTCAGATATTTGCAGGTTCGAAATTCATTGATGATGTAGATATTTTAGTATCAAATCGAATGAAAGAAAATCGTGAAAATGTGAAAATCGAATGAAGCTATACAAGTGTTATGAGTTTTGTGAAGATTTAGATAAAACGTCACCAAGCATTAGGGTGCTTGTTTATGTATTTAATATAGATATTGATATGGATATTGATTACTGAAATATGCGATCTGTGAATCCCTTAAATATTGCTTTTGCATTCTATACCCACTAACGTACTGTCTATGTTGTTACTATTAGCAAAGTATAGAAATAGAATGAAATTAGTTTTATTTCTTTAGCCAGTGTACTCTGAGAAAGATAGCGGATACTGCCGAAATATTACCAAAATTACGTGGATTTGTTAATCATGCTTGTTCGTGTTTTATAGTGATTTTATTAACATAAAAATATGTTCTACTCTTCCGATTTTGTGTTGTATAACATTCTAGCGATAGTTAACTAAATTACGGTAATTTCATGTGAAGGTAGCTGGTCATGGTTGACTGGCCTTGACCCCCCTCCCCCTCCCCCCCCCCCTCCCAGGTGTCTGGTGACGCTTCATGGACCTTAACTGACATTTCATATCCCCCCCCCTCAGGGGTGTGACGCGTTTTAGGCGTCATCTGTTTTAAAGACGGTACAGTGTATTTCATCTTAACGTTGCAGTGCCATTCTTGCACTACTAAACCACCTCGTACGCCAAATAAGAGGTGACTCATAAATTATACCTGTCAACATTGATTTGTCTTAGTAGATAGATTTGATTTTCATAATCAATTATTCAAGAAAACCAATTATTTATTAAAAATGTCGCGAAATATTGATTCTGTGGATTTTTAATGTGTCCTCTATATTTATTTGGTACTTCTACATCAGGGGGGCTATTCTTGAAAGTTGTCATGGTGACAATACTCACTTCAAGTGGTATCTACGATTCCTATTGGCTGACTGTGTGTTTTCCACGCGGTCCGCCACAGCAATCGGCCAATAGCAAGTGATAATCACGTACAGATATCATTTAAAGTGAGTATTGTCAACTTTCAGGCATAAGCCCCCCCCCCCCCCCCCCCCCCCCCAGGAATACGGTATAGCACTGGCCTGAGAATGTTCAACGGAAGGAAAGAATGTTACTAGCATAATGAAGACGTTAATTCACCGTCATTTTCTGAGGAAATGAGTTAAAAACTACAGTTTTGTCAGTCCCGCCTCCTAATCTCAAAAGCCGCTATATAGTTAACACTAATCTAGCCATCTCACAGGAAGGAAGAAAGATACATTACGTGTTCATTCTCAGTTACTCATTTGGATGTCGTACATTATAAAATATAACTATTTTGTAGGCGTATTTGTTATTTGAGTAGTTTTTGACTATTTTATTTATTATTTATTTAATGTCTATCCTATTCAGTTATAAAAACTGATTTACAAAGGAGGACCTTAAATAAAACTTGGCTATGCAAAAAATAAAAAATGAAATCATAAATAACAATAACAACAAAAACAAAACAAACTACGAAACTATTTATAATAATCAAGAACAAGAAAAAATAATTGAGAAATGAAATAAAATCAAATGAAGTGGAAATTAAACACATAAATAATAAAAATAAAAGTATGTAAATAAGAAAGGACATGAAGAAAAAAAAGAAATGTGGGAAAAAAATATATAATATATATAAAAGTGAAAAAATGTTTTTGTGCTTCTCGGTGATGATGAAAGATGAACTCTACAAGGCAATCATTACGTGGGATTCGAACCCACGTTCTTATGTCTGGCGCTCAGGGTTTTTCTGTTGTACAAGGTTAAGCGGAAGGTCATAAATTAATTCTACTTTAAATTAATGTTTGGCAAACAGGAACAACTTATGATAACCTTGTTGCAGTGTTAAGGCTGAATCACAAGACATAAAAATGTTTGGCGTTTACCGTTTACGAATGCTTTTACGGATGTGTGAAAGAACTAGAGGAATCTGTTGATTTTTAATGGAACAGAGTGCATGAGTGGGGCTGTAGATAAGGATGTGAGGTCAGTATAAGACTAGTTCGTTGAGACTAGAATATTATATCCTTTATTATTATTATTATTATTATTATTATTATTATTATTATTATTATTATTATTATTATTATTATTATTATTATTATTATTATTATTATTTATTTATTTATCCAACAACAGAATTAACAATTCCAGGCACAATTGGATATAATATACTTAATTGATAGGTTCTCATTAATACATATGTTCCAATAAAATTAACATACACTCACTATTAAAACGACTCATTCAAAAATAAAATAAAAATACACCAATTAAGGTAAGTGGTAGCTATAACATACTATACTAACTAACTATATCCTAAAAACCTGTCCTTGGTGATTTCTTTTTGACTCGTCGTTGATGGGATTGAACCCAAGACGAAGTATAAATTAATATAAAACAAGTTATTGACTTGAGTTAGCCTTGAATATTCTAGACGCGATGAGAGTGTTCGAAATTTCAACATTAACGATTCAGTGAGAATCGGAACGTGAATATACTTTCGAAATAAAATTTAAAGAAAAAATATCCTAGATTCTTCTTCCACATCATAAAAATGAATGAAAATTAACCTCTAGGCGTTAAATAATTATATATACACTGTTAACTTGTAGTAAGCATGCCAACTGATTTACTATGAACAAAAAATGATAAAAAATTAAGTGTGGAAACGTAGCCGAAAGGAGTTTGTAAAGTTGCCAGTCGCTTTTAAAGAACACTTAGAAGGGTATTTATTAAAACGTCTACAAAAACTAGACAGTAGAAACATCTCGAAGGAAGGTGTATAATAATGATTTGACTTAACATAATCTTCTTCTGTTTTCATTTATCAAACTAAATCTAAAAAAAAAAAAATGCCGGGGGATTTTTGAGACAAAACATTATGTTTACGTTCAATTTATTCAGGAAACTGAAATAAATCGGTCACACGCTGATATAATTAGCATTCGATAATATCGATCGATATAATGTAGTCCAACATTCGATTATCGATAGTGTGTAGTGTAGCTTTGTGCACCCCTAGAGCAAACTAAAAACTATTTTTTTTTTTTTTAGAGCATGTATTTTAATACATGCCTAAAGATACCAACAAAAAACGCCGTTAATTCCTCGTATATATTGTAAGGTGTCTTCACTAAGTCGCTTAGAGAAAAGTCGAATGAAAAATGAGTCGAGACACATTTATATTCGATCCTTTAGAAAAGTGTTCTCAATAAAAAGTTAATGTAGAAGATTAGAAGGTGATTTGAGAGAATGTTAGAGGAGTGTCTCTAGTATTAGAGCCTCTAGTTATCAATTAAAGTCACTCTATAATGTATAACAACAAAAACAAGATTATTCTTTCTTCGGGGCTCTACGGAAGCTGGTCTAGGAATTTATGTTAACGGTTATTATGATGTTTTTTTCTTTTCTTTTAATAGAAAGACTGTACGCACATTATTCTAAAGAGAACTACACCGATAGAGATTTTTCAATGCTGCGCCCAAGTGTATAATTAGTTATATCTGGTGCTAACATACGAGGCTCTGATTCGGAAGGCTGCCTGTTCAAAACCCGCGTTCGGCAATCATGACTGAAGGTGTTTTCATAGGTTTTTCTCAGTCTTAAGGCGAATGCAGGGATTGTACTAACATTTTTCGGACGTTCCTTTACAAATATTCTAAAAAAAAATACACAATACCCAGTTAGTTACCTGAAGAGGGGTATAAGTCGGCCGTGGGCAGGTTTTGTGCGAACAATTATTTGTATTGTTGCTAAGAAATTGAAACTTACTCGGGCTCGACGATTCGTCCTCACTGTGGGTGATATTTGAACCTAATTTGTCCGCCTACTGACTGATACAAATTATTTTTTGTACGTTATAAATTGAGCCAGAGTACTTTTTATGCTATTCCATTCCGTCTTACCTTTTGTTTTAAACATTCAACCTATAACTTACATCTCATAATGTATTTGAACAAATCTTAATTAAAACAACGCAATTTGATAAACCGAATAAGTTTTTTAGGCTGTTCATTTAGTTTTTGTTTTTAAAGTGTGTATCCGATTCAACTCTGCAACATTCTGATGACATTTCTAGAAAGTTCTATTTCGAACCCGAAACCACTTTACTTTAATTCGTCCTCCGGTTTAAAGTGCTCGAACACTAATTCCAATGAAATGTTAATAGAGTCGACTGTTGCATGAAACAACCATCGAGATTAGAATGCAGATCGACATTAAGTGGTAAGCGATTATCGACTTTATGACCTAAAGGCGTTGTTCAACTATGAAACCATGTGCCCGCGCACTGTTCACTTGTTTTTATACATCCAGTATAGTTTTTGTGGCCACCTGGCGTGACTTCCGCTCATGAATTCCTATAGCCGGCTTCTAGTAAGGATGCGAGTCATTAGTAATTGTAGGGAGTAAGCTGCACACACTATAGTTTGACCCACGGCCAACCCTCTGTTTCTATGTAATTTTTTTTTATTATTGATCTATGAAGTTATAATATCGGGACAGTTCATCAGTAATACCGTAGGGGATTACAGACACACTGTTAATACTTCCAATATTAATACTGCCCACTATCACCATTTAAAGTAATTCTTAAATCATTTTTATTACAATATTTTAATTAATTAATTTTTGAGCGGTGTACCTACTCAGTTTCAAGAGCTGATTTTCAGTGGGGGATATTCTACTATTTACTATGTGCTTCATTGCTGTGACGGTTCCAAAAGTTACCGTTTACATATATGCCAGCAGTATCATATAAATTTAAGTCAATGTTGTAAAATCCCATCCCGAACAATAAATAGAACTCTGGTTCTTTTGCACAAGAGACACTGAAGAAAATTAAACCACAAATCACGACCTCGTTGCAGTGATTGTTCTAAAGTTAAAAAAAAAACATGTTTCATACAGGATTCGAACCCACGTCCATATATGTATGCTGTACACTTAGGATCTGCACCCCAAAGTTGTTCTGAATCGACCTTGTTGATTCTGGCATTTGTCCGCAGGTGTTCGCACTGTCCAATCACTGATTCTTATGTTTCGTATTTGAAATATCGATCTTTGATTGGTTATCGCTCACTCGTCGACGGTGTTCGGAGCCTACAGGGCTGGTTTAGTCACTTTAAATTAAAGTCTCCCACTGCAAATCAGTTTAGTTACTGAGTGGGTAGACTCTAAATGTGAATTTATTTATTTATTTAAACACTTGAGCACAAGAATCATTCTAACTGGGAATAGAACCCATATGAGTGACCTAGTATGTTGACCACCACACACAGAAAACGTTTACCTCTTTCGTCAGTATTGCCTCATCACATCACACAACGCCCTAGTTCAGTTCGGTCAGTCTGCATCTCATTTTATTAGACATAACGATCTTTTGTTCTGTGCGTTTGTGTATTGGCCACGCCCTAGCGAAGCCGCCTCGCCTCACCTCGGCTTGTAGCTGCTTGTAGCTTGTAACCAGATGACCATGGGCCGGTCGTCTGGCTCGCGCGATGCCTGGCTGGACCACAGCCTCTTGAATAGCACGTGCACAACCCGAGAGCGTTCGGCAGTAGGAGTTTTACAGATGTATTGGCCGATAAATATTTACCTAGGTTGTAGAGGGACGTCACATCTGTGCCTGGTATTAAGTACATTTGTCACCAACCTATACAAAAATAGTGCACCCTTTTTTAAACAGATCCGTATTATTTCGCCGAACATTTTCGACGAAAGTAATTTATTTGCATAATTCAAACGTGAGTTTATTATTTTTAAGCAGACTTGTCACAAATGTACTTAATATCATGCGTAGATATGACACCCTTATAAAATTTCACTCTAGGTAAATTTTCATAATCCTATTATTTGTTTAAGAGAAATTAAAGTTGACTAAAAACGTCAAAACTACTTCTGAACGCTCTTAGGACAAGTTACATATAAGAAGCAAAGCGAATTCGTGAAATATAATGCTATTTTAGGTATGTGAGCCGGTCCTCCCGAAGGAGATATTAGCTTTTCGACAAGTAGGTTTATTGTAGGTTTACTTTTAAGAGCAAAGGATACCTCTACGTCAAAAATCGCAGAAAATTTTCATTTTTTAATTATATGTCAAGATTGAAACTGAGAAATGTATTTAACGTTATAATCAGTCTGACTGTGATTTTTATTTCATTAAATTACTAATGAAATAAGTATCACAGTCATACTGGTTATAATGTTAGATACATTTGTCATTAAGTCTGTAAGGCTTATCAAACCACAGTGCTATGATTTCTCAGATATTCCTGGACAAAATGATGATAATTTACATACTTGAGCTACCTGAAGTTCTGAATTCGCTTTGCAATAATTATGGAAACGCTCTGTGTGACGCTTTGGGCCAGTTTGCGCACAAGCATAATAGTTTCACGTCCAAAATAAATGCCAAAATAAATCAAAATATAAAGTTAAATGTATGTAATTATTGTATATGTATAAGTTCAGAATACCAGCAGACCAAACGGAAATTCCAGCGTTTGTAATCTAAGAAAGCAAAAAGTTATCTATATTGTCACATTTTATAAATAAATTCTTTCAAAAAATATTTGATTCAATTTCCAACAGTGATTTTTTCTAACCGTTCAACGTGTGGTGAGGGAGGTGGGTTTGTGGTGTCTTGATCTCTTAAACGTCTATAAACACCGTATCAGTTATTGAATAGTGTGCAATAGTAGTTCGGCCCGTGGTGTGGCAATGTTACATCACGTGCATTCACAGGACGGATGTAAGGTCCTGCGGTTAGCGCGGTTACATTATAGCCAGAAACCCTAAACAATTACCCAAAATTGTCGGTCCCGTGTCCTGTTTCTGAACCGTTTAGAGACCCCAGGAAATTGTGTGAATTTGTACTAATTGTAGAGTTCAAGGCGATCTTGGGTGGGCAAAACGCACCTTACTCAATGAACCGTTATTATTATAGGAATATATGAATTAATCTGTATCGATTATCGAACAATCTTGACATCGGCCACATTGGTTGGCTCGGTGGTAACATAAAAGTTTGGGTTCGATTTCAATATATATCACTTGTAGTCTAATCTCATATTTATCAGTTGTTTTTAACTGAAGTTTTCCAATGTTTTTCTCACTCAGATGACTAAATACTATATTAAGTATAATTTTCTGAGTTACTTGAAGATGAGCGCACAATTTCTAAACAGGTTTGTGTCCTACAGAACACTATGCTAGTAAGTTTTTATGCCCAACACTCTACTACGATTCTTGACGAATATTTAGTTCAATGTCACATCCTTGTAAAATGTTCCCTGATGTGTATAAAAAGTTGATCAATCAACAAAACTTCATTAAAAAATTAGTCAAGGCCTTGAAAATTCTCGTTTCGCCACCATATCAACTGTCAATGTGTGTTGGATACCAGTCTAAAAAAAAAAACTGGTATGATGTAAAATATATTGGCAATGAAATTTGATACCGAAGCTATCAAGAACTCAGAACAAGTCAAAAGCATGAATATATCTCCATATATTTCGAATCGTAACGTATTAAAGGAAGAAAGATTAATAATGTCAATACGGAAGAGTAATACATAATAAACATAAACATGTTGGTTGTTGTTGTTGTTGTCTTCTAGGACTAAATATCGATGTCACGGGTGGAGTTGCTGACCCTGTTGTAAAATACTAAAGGTCATTTTAGCGTGTCACGACCACAACGACCGCCCTGTAGTTCAGTGAAGGAGGGGGTTATTTTGGGTGTCATTCACCTACTTGGCCACAATCATGGGGAATACAGTTATGTTATTTACCTTCGTGGATATATGTTGGGTGTGTCGTAGATTGGGACACACGAGCTTGTGTTTGTGATACAAACTTTTTGTTTTTTTGCGTGCTCGTCAGAGATATTTCGGTGCTTATTTTTGGCATATAGAAGACACTATTTATCCAATAGTACATAACCAAATTACTTTACTATGACACAAATAAGCACAAAAAACTGAACGTATTTTCATCATATAAACAAAAAAAGGGTTTATCACAATGACCTAAATATATCAGTGCAACAACTATAGCTACAACTATGCTATAAACATATATCTATAGCTCGCTATGATATTTATTAACGCAGAACTTTACAATAATAATGTAAGTAATAATACTAATCATAATAACAACTGGGAATTTTATTTAGAAAGAAGAAAATTTAAGGCATGATTGTTGTACACATTTGTGGATGTGCCCATTATATATTAAACAATGGTGAATACAATAAACAATGATACTTCAAAAATATTATAATCGCGTACATTTTGAATACATTTTTGTGTTGGTTAAACAAAGTTATATCATGAACTTACAACTATCTGGATGTGCAACATGGTTGGAATACGCGTCTGCGATTCTCATTTCCGGTTTTTGACATTCTCCGACATTTTAGCCCCTATCGCTAAGCAATTACACATCAACAGGCACAACAACAATGTGAACAATGTCAAAATCCGAAACTTAAGGGCTAAAATGGCTGTCCACCGCCTTCTTCCATGGCTATTTAATTCGTACACTGGTTTGTTAGCTGATTCAGATCCAGTAACGAAGTTACTATTATAAGTCCATGGTTATATTACTTAACCCAAAAAGTGTAATTATATAAGATGACATTTTAGGGTGGGGAGGGGTCATTAACGACCCCGAGCCGTCTATAAACCTGCTACATACGCCCTCCCCTGTCGAGGAATGTCTTCAAGATATGAGTATCAGTTATTGTTTATTATCTTCCCGCCTTCAAATGCGCCGCCTGATGAGGAATTGTCGTGTCATGTCTCCGTCAATTAGACACATAAAACATCTAAGAATACATCACAACAGATACAGTAACCTGTTAGACCGACGAGACGTCTAGAGAATAGTTCGTTAAGAATTCTGACGCGCCTCTGATCTATAATTAATATTATGGAGATTAGATTAGATCGACATTCCGTGGATTTTTGTAACACACCTGCGTTGAAGTCTCCATGTTATTCATATGGAGAATAGAGGTTCGTTGTTTGTCGTGCGTTCAAGTCTCCATGTTAAAGATATGGGACGTTTGCTGTTTTTTCACTGTTATCCTTGCATTCAAGTCTCCATGTTAAAATAACAAAATTAATAATGGTGAATATATTAAAAATACATTTTTGATTTCGCGTCAATAAACCATCTTATATATTACTTTTCAGTTAATTATACACACAAATATCATTAACATAATTACATCCAAATACTTAGGTCCAGACTTACAATGTCCCAATGACTACTTATTCGTCGAATAGCTTGTTGTCTCCATGGCAACGACTAATCAAAACTCTTAAAATCCTCCAAATAGCTTAATTGCTACAAATAACTTTGCTATTAGGAGATTGTTAGCCTATTCACTATCTCAAATTAATTTTAATTACCTGTTTTCGATACTTATGACTTGGCTCTTTTGAACATAGCAACAACAAACAATTATTTGAAGGAAATCTTACTGTGTGTATCTCTTTGACTTGAACGGACGGGGCTCATTCAACCCCACGTAACGAATCACAGTGAAAATACTATTTTTTAAATCGTAATTACGCTGTAGAAAAAAAAAACACTGACTAACAGACCATTGTTAATTAGGATAACGTTACATCACCAATAATAGATGGAAAGACGAACATTACTGACCGGAAATGAACGCTTGTTAAAAGTTTTGATTTATACAAATTGATTATTAGCGATTCGAATTTGAATTAGCCACTTTCTCCAGCCGTAAGTTGTTGTGAAGAAGGTGTAGCTTTATTTTTAGAAACCATGCTGCAACATGACCAGTATAATTACAGTTATTTGAATAATTGTCTGAAACGTTAGTCGTGGATTGAGCTGTTAAAACTGAGCTTTGTTTTAAGAGCTCTATTAGGCCGTGGAAAGAAAGATTGCTTTGTTCTTACGGTTCCTTTTATTAATCGTAGAAAAAATCTGCCATAATATGTTTGACTCAGTTTACACATGAACTACGTTAATGACGTTTAGAATTGTTTCTTAAATTATTTAATTACTTCATTTATCTGATTTGGTGGTCATACAGTTGCTTTACAACAATGATGCACAATTGGTGGATACAAAAAGTTGGGATTATAGTTTATTATAATCCCAATTTGTAAATATTGAAGTACTACTTTAAAAACTATGAAAGAATTGTTTCGAATGTAATCAAAATTGATTTTTGGGTAAAACAGCTAACCGAGAGCAAATAGCCACAATCTTGCCCAGTAAGGTTGCAAAATCGAAGGTCTCAATGCTTACAGTTGCACTTACTATACCTAAAAACCATTTTAAAAAATCAACAATGAAAAATATTTATTTTCATGATTGGATTTTGTAAAACTTCATAAAAAGTATGCTTCTATATTTTTTACTACTTCTTTATAAGAACTGTTGATTATCTATGAGTTCTTAGAGCTTAATATAAACGTTTTGAACACTCATACACATTTGTATATAAATCAATAAGTTATCTGATCTTCAGAAATAAACTACTGCCAATTTCCAAACGTGTCTTATCTGTTCTTAATCCGTAAGAAGGAAGTCAAAATATACCTAAAGCAATTATTTAAACACATCCTATTCTATTATCAGTTAATTACAAACATTGATCACGTAGGGTTTTTTAAACGGTCAATGGTCATTGAATTTAACTTATAATTTGTTCCTGAAAGATTTATAACACGCGAAATTTAATTGGAATCAGTTTATTGATAATAGTTAAAGGAAACAATCTTAATAGAACATGTTTTTTTCTTATCAGCTGACCACCTATTCTCGTTCAATAATGCCAAAATAAATAGTTGAAAAACGTCCGGTCGTTTGACGTGCTCGACGACTGAACTTAACCAAAGTCGAATGGAAAACTATCTCACTTCACTCGCTCTTATACTTAAGTATAACACATATATACTTGCGGACTGCTAGTGCTTGATATTGTCCTCATGTTTATCAAAGCAGAGGGATATTTCTAACATCAAAACCGAACGAAATTTTTAGTTATATCTAAATAACGTTGTATAATATTGGAAAAGTATTGACAACTTAAAAATCCATTTATGTGGTGTCGTATAATAGCTAAAAACTTCATCAAAAAGATTTCAAATATTATAATGGTTAAATTAATTGATTACAGTCCTTCACCTAACTTCCCGTAGCGATTAAAAATATCTGTAATAGTTGAAAAATTTACACCGTTGCACAGTTGTCAAATAGTTGTAATATTTGTCAATATTTGTAATTTGTATTTTGTGTAAGCATTTGTGAGTGATTTAAATATTTGTAGGTTTTTAAATCCAGTTGTTAGTTCTTACGAAAATACACCGTGAATTTTTAATCACTATTACTATATTTTGTAGCGTTCTGAAGATATTAGTAAAGAAAATCTTAAATTGGGGCAGGTTTTATATTGGGATTACTCTTTCCCGTTATAATCTTACGTTTATTGACTGTACAACTATAGAATACAGTTACTTTACAGCTTATTATGTCCTTGATTACTAACCTATTTCAGATTAATCTTCTTATAGTATCTTAATGAGGCTTTGTCTGCATAGTTATTGTTTAAAGTAATTAATGTGATACTCATCCTGGCTTTGTTAAATTCGTGTAACTAATATAGAGTTCATTAGTGTAGCAAATTAGTGTTTATGGTGTAGGTGAATTTAATATTAACGTGCGGAGTTTATAGCGTATAAATCGTGTACGGTAATAGTGCCTTGGGAAGCGAATTAAAAAGTTTTTAGTAACTACATTGAAAAAGTACTCCTTCGTTTACGCATTGAATATACTTCGCACATAAAATTGTTTTAGTTTCAGACACATAACCAAATTTTGATATTTTTTAAAAATTTTCTTATGCTCGATTTCAAGAACCTTTTTAAATAAGAATCTATCCGTAAATTCGACATATTATTCTCTGGATAAATGTGGCGCCTGCTAAGATAACCGTATGTATTGTTTGTAGAAACTCTATTCGAAATCCTCAAATCTGAGATTTGAAAAGTTTTCTGAATTCGGTTATCTATCCGGTACTCATACATTTTTTTAAATAGTTGACAAGAACGTTTTAATTTAATTTATATATTATGTATTGTAATTTCACACAAAGTATCGATTTGTAAGAGAACCTGAGTGTATTCATTTAATTCGATTCCTTTTTATAAATCTCAATTACATCTGTTTTATGCACATGTTAACAAACCTGCGTGACATACCGCAGATTCTGAGATAATTACGGAAGTATGACGGGCTGTTATTCGAAAATTGCGTAATTTCACTTGAAGTATCGATTTGTAAGAGAACCTTAGTATATTCATTTCATATGATTCTGATTCCTTCCAATAAAACAACATTCTTAACCGTGATAGCAACACTATAATGTCCACCACTTATAAGAAATTCTCAGGTAGATAATAAATACAGACTTATTTATTGTATATATTTTTTTAATTACATTTGGACACTCTGAATGCAAAGTAAGGAAGCTTACATGTCAAGTAGGCTACTTACAGTGTATTGCAATGAATCTGTGGACCTAGTATCCCGCCCACCTTCCCCTACTTCACTCTATACCTCGAATCGCCGGCTCGGCGGGGTACCCCTCGCGGCTGGCTCGAGCCGGAGATTCGAGGTATGGAGTGAGGTAGCGGAAGGTGGGCGGGATCCTAGGACCACAGATTCATTGCAATACACTGTAGTAGACACAATAACGAGTACACTATCAAATTAGACACGCCCAAAGATCAACTACTTTTCAAATGGTCTCTTTGCTACTCTTATGTTAAACCCAGACTAGCGAAGGATACCTCTACGTCAAAAACAGCAGAAAATTTTCATTTTTTAACTATATCTCAAGCAGTGGCGTAGCGGAAGGCCCCGCAAACCCCGCAAGGCGGGGGGGCCCCCGCGAAGCGAGGGCCCCCGATGATATAGATAGTATATTATGAAAATTTCAAATAAGACAACAAATCAATTAAAATGTATTTTAAATAAAATTACAAAATTCGCAAAATTTTTGGGATCGTTCACGATTTTATACCGGATGTATGGGTTAGCGAAATGCACTTGTGTTGTAAAACTAACAGTCTGATGTCACCGAAAATGCCAATGAACCTTAAATTTTACCCTTACCCCCACTAACAATAAACTTTGTTTTGTAGCTAGTTTCCACCCTTTACACAAAATTATTTCAGAGGTCAGTTTTCTCTCGGACTCCCTCACTGATAGAGGCATATCTCAGCGTGGGAATGAGACTGTGGGTGATGCGATTAATAAAGTGGTGTCAAATATGGTGCTGGATCGGATGTGTTGATAGCAGTGCGCAAAGTTTACATTCTTATTGTGAATTGAGTGAAATCGTAGTAGTTTTGTGAATATGTGTTGAATGTTCTCTTCTGTGTGGAGTCACGAAGTGTTATGTTAGTGTTTCTATTTTATTATTCTGTTACTATGTTATTTGTTAATATATATATATTATTTACAATGAGTGGTAGAACTTATAAAAGTGCCCGTGACTGCAGCGGGTGCCGAAAGATCTTTTTCTAAATTAAAATTAATTAAAAACTATTTGCGAAGCTCAATGAGTGAGAATCGACTCAGTGGTTTGGCATTGCTTAGTATCGAGGGTGAAAGAACACGAAAGTTAAACATAGATACATTGTTCGACGAGTTCGCGGACGCTAACGCACGCCGAAAAGCTCGATTTGCCAGACAATAAAAAGCCTAAACGGCTAGGAAACGTTCCAGAATTGCAGTTGGAGGATCAAAACGTAGGTTATTTGATTTATCAATACTTAAAACTTATCATACTTGTTGTTGTTGTTGATGATATAATAATATGTTATTATGCTTTTAGAAGATAAATGTATACATTATTATTACGTCGCGTGGAAGTGGTGGATATGGGAGGGGGGGGGGGGGGTGAAAATAAGATCAAACGTTAATATGTTGCAATGTATGCTGTGATTTGTAACTCGACAAGACGACAAAACAAATTGACGAACACAAACTACATTGTTTCGGTATTACATTCAGCCCACCACTTTTTCCTAAAACGCACCAAATACACTCTAAAAACGTGCTTTCAAAATTTTCGCCTGCGGCGCTTTTCATGGGCTCCGCCCCCCATACCCCCCGTGCTTGATCCTACCATGTCCAATGGCCAATGTCGCGGGGGGGCCCCCGACTTCTGCGCTACGCCACTGGATATAATAAAAACAATGAGAATTGTCTGCAGTTTTTGACGTAGAGTTATTCTTCGCTCATAAGTAGTACAATCATGTACTGTCGTAAAGTGTGTCCACTATCTACCCCCGTCATCTCTGACTTAGTAACTACTGACAGAACAATTCTGAACTGAACATGTTTAAAATGAAACTCACATTAGATATATTCTGTGCACGAACCAAGATACCAAATGTTGTTTGTCTAGCTGCAAGATATACATCTAAACGAAACCTTTCTCTCATGTTTCAACTATATGAATTCGCTTTTTATTAGCTAGTAGGTAATGTACATTTAAAATATCTTCATAAGAATGTTTTAGTTTGAAAACCGGTTTCTATTTCGCATTGTTTTAGTTGTTTTCCCGGAAGCTGAAGGAAATAATATGTCGGAGATTTTAATGCTGGGGAAAACTGTATAAATTTCACGACTCTTTGAAACGAATACAGTTATACTGTAAATGATGTGTTTAATCTGTAAGCGGTACTTTAAAATGTGAGCTCTGAGATGTATGTGTTGGACGAGAATTTGTTATGCATTATTTTCATATTTAATGCCCTGAAACAACCACTAAGGGGCCGTATGCACAGTAAAGTGTCCAAGTTAAGTACAGGATGTGTTGCTATGGAATTGTTTTATTACATGCTATTTTTCATAAGAAAGACTAACTCCATAGCAACTATAAACAAATCACATTCTTCTCTCGACTGTGCAATACGCGATGACGTCGAGCTTTTAGTCACCTCTTACGACAAGCAGAGCTACTCTGGGCCCAATCACTTCTTCGGCCATCTGTGTTTTTTTCTCCCCTGCCTCTGTGACTGCAGGTATAATGGTTATCTCCATTTCGTTCCATAATCTTTCCTCTTCTTATTGTATCTCTCTTTTCAACATTGTTTTTATTTAGTCCCACCATCTGTAATAAATAAATGAATAAATAATAAAAAAATATTAAAAAAATATTAAAATAAATAAATAATAAATAAATAATGGAAAAAAATTCAAAAAAAAAATAAATAAAAATTACATAAAATTAAATTCAGCCCTTAGTAAACGTATTTTATGAGTGGAAAACGAACCTGTCAAACATTTAGCATTCGTGGTATTTCACGGTTCTGTTTTCCAAAGTCGAACAAAATAAGAATTGAAACATTAAAATCTTTACCAGTACCTATATTATAACATTTTGTTACACGGATGTTTTTTTCTCACTGTATTTCAACTTACTGACATCAAAACGAAAGACCATCATAAACTAGAAACTATGATTGAAGATAACGGTGGTTGAAATGTGTCTTCGTTTTTCAGAGAAACACTGAACTATAGGTTTCTATTTCCACTCACGCATAAAATCAATCGCTATCGTTTAATGTTAGTAACGGTAAAAATGATTCCTTTAAATCTAACCTATGATTGAATCGTGATATTGAACGTGTGCTGTGCCCGCTTACTTGTAATTTAAGATTTAACTAAAAAACAATGTTATTGGCGGTATGTAACACAAGATGAAAGTAGTTTTGTGTGGATCATTGCGGGATGGACTTTCAATGCGGAATGTCCGGGGTTCGATTCCTGGTTCAGCTGGAACTTGACTTGTATAATGTGATACTGATTACTCAAACTATTGTTGTTATTTCAATTTAATATTGCATAGGTTGTTCTTTCCTTTTTGAACATTTGCGTCTTGTTTTTTTCGTTATTTTTTTTATTATTTTCTTCTGTATTTGTTTTGCTATTTTACTACGTTATAAGTAAAGTTTTATAACATTCTGAATATATGAAATCAACTATGATGAAATTTTAAGCCTTGTACCTCTCCAATAAAAAATCTTGCATGCTACGCTGAGATTTATCTAAGTAGTTAAAGTAAACTACAAAGAACTCAACAATTGCCTTGTACAGCCACGCTGCTTTGCCCATCCAGAACCCATCTAACATGCTAGCGTGTCTTAAAATATGTACTTGTTGCATCTGAGAAGAATTGTAATACGGTAGTTCTAGGATCTCTCGTTTCTACGAAATTAAAACAACTACAACGTAACATTATATGAACAAAGTTCATAGGTGTGATAATATTATAGTAGATACTTTCGAGAAAATTAATTCGAGTGTTTTTCGTCAGTAACGGGTTTGGCGGGAAAGTTTAGATCATTCCCCCCAAGTCGGGATGTTTTTCTTAATAATGGGTTTGTGATGAGCGGTTCGGCTATATAAAGATGGTATTTTATTATTATATGCTTCTCAAATGCGCATTGAAGGGAACTGATATTTAACTTGATTCAAAGCTGATATTTCAAACGATTATATTTCGTTTTTTTTTTGTGAGAAGGCCGCATTTTTTATTGTTTTCAATCAAACGCGTTGTAAGTAGTATTTACTGGAGACGTTGGTGTTTATTTCTATTCGGGACCTTACCTACAAAAAAAGTCTCAGCGTGGAAGCTTTTATTTCAAGCCAAGGTGTAAGTAAAAAATTATTTAAAAAAATGTGCATACTGCTATTTAGACTATATTTTTTATGTTATTTTAACAAACAAACCTAAACATCAATAAATAATAATTGTATCACGAAAATCAATCAAACAATGACATCATTTGTGGAAGTATTGCCATAAATTGGTGTTTTGTTTACACACGTAATCGAATTGTGCATTGCCTGAGTGAGTAAATTAATTAATACATCAATCAGTGAGTAAACAAGTGAACGTGTGTGTGTAAGTACTGAGTAAATGAATGAACAACAGAGTAAATAAATGCATTTATGATTGAATGAATAATATCGATCTTTGATTGGTTATCGCTCACTCGTCGATGGTGTTCGAAGCCTACGGGGTTTGTTTAGTCACTTTAAATTAAAGTCTCTTACTGAAAATCAGTTAAGTTACTGAGTGGGTATAGACTCTAAATGTGAATTTATTTATTTTATTTATTTAATGAACATTGCCTGAATGAATGAGTGAGTAAATAAACATAAATTATATGAAACCACCTCCGCGCTAACTTCACCAAACCCCCGCTATAACCAAAATACATTGAGTGTATACTGAGCGTGAAAGTATCCTAACTTATATTAACACACAAAACACAATCAGCCGGCGAGTGGAATAGAAAGCTCGTCTGTCTGTCTGTCTGTCTGTCTATCTGTCTGTTTATCCCTTTGACCCACGTGGCCATGTTCTCACGCTTACATGGCCACGTTTCACCATGTTATGATGAGTGACTCGTCAGCCTAATCTGCATGGGTGGAGTTCTCGCCGTAGTCATTGTATTGTATGCAGAGAGTGCCCGATATGGAGATTAGTTGGAATACGCGGGTGTTCGCACTGCCCAATCACTGATTCATATGTTTCGTATTTGAAATATAGATATTTGATTGGTTATCGCTCACTCGTCGATGGTGTTCGAAGCCTACAGGGTTGGTTTAGTCGCTTTAAATTGAAGTCCCCCACTGAAAATCAGTTTCGTTACTGAGCGGGTATACTCTTAATGTGAATTTATTTATTTATTTTATTTTAAGGTCTTGGATGGCAGAGGAGGGGTGAAGGGGGAGGGGGCGTGGTTCTTCTCCCCTCTACTAATCAGACTGACGTACATTTACAGAGCGTAATTTTCAATCCGTAGAAAATTAAAAACGCAGAATCGATTTTATTATTCCAAAAAAACAAAAGTAAACTGTGGACGTTTTGATAAAGAAATAAACTAACGTATACACATCTTAAACGAATTTATTTAACCATACGGTATGGGTAGTTCGTAAAGGTCTCAATATAGTGTACAAGCATCATTATAGTCACGCCCACTGTGTTAGTAATTTCCAGGTTTCTAACCGAAGGTTGCAAATTATCCTTAATGGACTTGTTTCAAATAGACGTTATGAATTAGAGATGCATAAAAGTTAGGTTGATACTATTAGTAACAAAAGCTGCAAGCACTGTTGGAGGTTTATGTCTTCGCCATAAAAAGATGTTTTTCGTTTGTTTTTTTGCTACGACAACATTTACCCATCGGTTGAAAGTTGAAGCGCATCAAAATAGGTCGGTATTCATATTAATGCTAATTAGTTATCTGTTTCTCGAATCAAGTGAGCATAATAAAACATCTATTATATTCATTCCCGCAGCTCCGTCACCTTAACGCTACGGTTCACCTGCCTGGGAATTAGTTCACAACTTCATCAATAGAGGGCACACTTTCAAATAAGTACGCAAACTGACCGGTGGCGCGCCCCATTCCTCTACATTTTATTATCTAGCTTTAAAGACCCAACCATGATTGACGGCATCGTAATTGTAATCGGAATCGCAATTAAGTAAGATTGAAACACAATCATGTATTGTAATAATAATGTGTCGATGGTGTTCGGAGCCTATGGTGCTAGTGTAGTCGCTTTAAATTAAAGTCCCCCACTAAAAATCAGTCTGGTTACTGAGTGGGTAGACTCTAAATTTGAATGTATTTATTATTTATTTAATTGTAGAAATATGATTTACCATTACAATCCATCACGATTTTGTGTTTTGTGATAAGAACAAGTAAATTAACTCTTTCACGATTTCCGGATTACGATTATAATCACGATGCCGTCAGTTGTGGTTGAGCCTTACGATCTCGGGATGAGGTTCTTGTTCTAGATAAAGTTATCTTTGGGATAAGTAACATTTAAAGCTTCTGATTGGTGGTTGCTATGGTGAAAACAAGTTATCCCATGGATAATATTTATACCGAGAGCCTACAATCGGGCTAAGCCACCATTTTTACAGTAACCCTTGTGTATAAATTTCACTTATGTCAGATTTTTCAATGTTTTATTGGGAATATCCTATTTCACGGAGTCGTTACATTGTTATTTGTTAGTTGTTTATAAACAATTATGTGTATTTAAAGTTTATAATAAAGTTACTATATCAGTATGTATGTAGTTTTATTGTTATTTTTACACCGTTTTGAGGTTATCGAACTTTGTTATTTTTGTCTTGTTTTTTTCTGACAATGTCATCCTTCAATCAGCACAAATTTACGTCTCAATTGCTGACTCCTGATTGGCTATCAATTAAGTTAGCAAATGTACAGAAATGGGGCCTCCTAGTTGATCGACCTAGACAAGCGTTTTCGTGACCTTGGGTTTCGTTCGAAACCGCGCCTGACGACGTGAGCAGAATCCGTCCTCGAAAACTTATGATTTATGAACGTACTGACCAAGATGTGAGAGGTGTAAAATGAATTTGAATGCGTTTTTTTTTTTCGGTGGGAAGGTGTTTTTTTTTTTTTTTTCTCGTGCGTAGAGAGTTATTTCTTCTAATCTGTGAAATATATTACGCATGGGTTCGAATGACAGGCAGGCCTACTTCCGAAACAGGTGTGCTAGCGGTTTTCTATCTTGAAAGATTATTCTATAAGAATGGTTTGATCACGAAATGTTAATTTATTATCTGTGGTTTGATCGATGTGTCCATGATATTCTAAAAATAAATAAAGTAACTCAGGATGTTAAACCAGCAGAATTAACGGTATTTTATTGAGATTTGTTAACGAACGCTTCAAGATTTTTAAAAAGTAATTCATACGCAAGATTTTGTGGGATTTTGATATACAGATGGTGGAGTCTGTCCGCTCATAGTAGAAACGAAACGTTTAGAGCTAATTACCAATGTTTGTCTAATATACCGTGAAATATGGTTTAAAGGACCAACAGGTAGTGCGCTGTTGTCATTTCATTGCTTTCAAAGGTGACATTCTTTCGAATTCTGTTATAAAATTGGCAACCGTGTTTTTCTAGTAAATCTTTGTTTACAAGCCGATTATAATGGTTCAATACACAAACATGGGGCATTAGCTCTAAACGTTTCGTTTCTACTATGAGCGGACAGGCTTTAGCACCAATCTTCAAAATCTAAAAATTAACGTTCTTTGACTATAATATTTGTCTTATTGTTTAGAGTCCTAGCTCATACTTGCATGGATATGATCTTACAGTTTAGGTAAGTCTCCAAGGCTCATTTATTTAATTCTTCGCCCGTTATGTCTCTAGATATGAATCTCTAGGATTACAGACAATTTCCGAGCGGTTAGAGATAACAGTTTATTTTTAATAGAGTTGTCCAACATTTAGGTTGAAATACCATACCATGGCTTCGTTAGTTGATCGGGTCATTACTTACTAGTACATCCATTATGAGAGACTTCTTTCAACAACAACAATGCAATATCAGATGTAATGTATATTATTATACCTTTTCAAATAATATTCAACGATATCGATTATAAAGCCATGTTTGTATTATCAATAAATATATTATATAATATAAAATAGTTTAAACTGCGAAATAATGATATTTTCCGCACTCCTCTCTCCCAAATTCATCAAGTTTTTGAGGTGTGTAAATTAAGATTCAACAGCTTCTTTCATTAATAGAGACACTTTAAAATGTGAACGTGTTTGCATGTACAATACAATTAAAAGATGATCTACTCGCGTTTTCCACTCTCGATAACATTAATGTTGCCGACTTTCTTAGCTTCTTAATATGGATGAGATGACTTGGACTTGTTTTCAAATGATCTTATTTATGCGTGTGTTGTTACAACACGTTTTCAATTGAATTACATTAATTGAAAAAACGGGCACATATATTGGACCACAGAAATATTCATAAAAAAAAAAAAAAAAAAAAAAAAATATTAATAGAAATATGCAATATTTTCTTTTACCTTGTGCCAATTTTAAAACAATTTTTACAGACATAAATCGGGGGGTTAGCAGGGTAGCTGAACATACAACGTTAAGGCTGCCTTTTCAGCTACTTTGCGGAACACCCGATTTCGATATGTTAAAATTAATTTAAAGTGTTTCTAAATCGTCCCAAATGTAAATCAAAATATGTCGTCCGGTAGAGAATTTAGTGCTTTTTCTAATGAATCGTTCTTGATTCCAGTAAATTTTTCCGTTGTCTTAGATGTTCTTAATTAGGTGTGAAAGGTGTCCAGCAACATCACGTCACAAAAAGTAAAATTAGTAATCAATACAACTGAAAACGGAAATGTTAATATTTATTGAAACAGACACACATTCATAAGAAAAGCTAGAGGAGGACATATATTTTGATTAAAATTTGAGACAGTTTTAATACATTTTAATGGACACAAATCGAGGGTTTATCAGGGTAAGTGAACATACAACGTATTAATAATAATTTTTGTAGGAATACCCGTTCTAGGGTGCACACCAGCTTTACCTGATATGCCCCTCTTCAGGTGACTAACTAGGGTTCTTAGGGTGTTTGGATAGTTGGGAAGGAATGTCCGAGGGCTGATAGTATGACTCAATCCCAGCATTCGCCTTTACGACTGAGGAAAACCTCGGAGCAAACCTTCAGTCAGGACTGCCGGTGGCCGGAATCGAACCGGCGACCTCCCGAATTAGAGTCTCGCGTCTTACCGCTGAGCCACCTC
Organism: Isoperla grammatica; assembly: GCA_945910005.1. NCBI lineage: Eukaryota > Metazoa > Arthropoda > Insecta > Plecoptera > Perlodidae > Isoperla > Isoperla grammatica. The sequence continues at coordinate 34,184,704 of OX246747.1, forward strand.
TATCGGTACAACGTATTGTAGATTAGCTAAGTGCGGTTATCTAGTACTGGAAGCAACGACTGTGACTAATACGCAAGCGCGCGTGTGTGTCTGAGCTGCGTGCGTGTTGACAGTTAGTAGGTGTTTTGTTTGTTTACAGTTTAACTCGCTCAGATAACGTTTTCGTCGGGAACTTTCTTGTCGAGCCTACAGGCAGGGTTTATTGTCGAGCCGAAATTGAAATTGTGAAACTAAAAACCGTTTTATGTGTAAACAATATTGCAATGAATTTATTTACACAATGTTTGAAGTAATTTTCAAAATAGCCAAAATGTGTATTGAATGAATATAAATTAATACATTTTGATGTATTGTTTACTGTTCAAAATGTTATATGTAGGGAAATAGTTAAAAGCCTTCTACAGCTGCAATTATGTTCTGTTTTTATTTACATAATATTAGAAGTAAATATCAAAATAACCAAAATTATTAACATTTTGTAATGTCGCGTGTAATGGGGTGATGGTTTTGTATACCGCGGATTCATGGTTCGAATCCTGGTTTTGGTATAGATGTCATGTGGCGTTTCTCATTTTTCTATAATATTACCCACTTTTCTTGCCGGTAACTATACAAAATATGAGACTTAAACCCAAATACCATCATCGTAAACGACCTTACCGGAAGCTAGTTAACATGTCATATCTATAAACTGTTCTTTTAATTTAAGTAGCTAATATTTATGAGAATTTTAATGCCCACTTAACATGCATGCAACAGAGACTCAAATAAATACAGCCTTCCCGAAACGTTCCAAGTTAACTGTAAAAATAGTTTATTTTCTCATGATTTTATGTTAAATGTAACTTTTCTTAAATTGTGGATTTAATTTCATATATTTTCTCAGTTACCTTGAATAATTTATTAGTATAATAAAAACAATGTATGCCGTTACAGACACAGCGGTCATTCCACCCAATGAATTAATTACACTATATTTTAACGGTGTTAAATATTTTTAGTTTAGACATAGTTTTGGCATAAATGAATAAATTTGTGTGTGGGTTTCTTCTCAAACTAACACGAAGTGAAATCAGAATCATTACCATAACATGGGACATTATTTTTAGACAAACCTGTTTTGTTTTTTGTTTAAAAACAAGGTCTTATAAGTGATATGGAATCATGAATAAATGTTTAAATGTGGGACAATATTTTCAGCCAAACCTGGTGTTTTTTGTTTTTTTTTCGTTATTTAAAAGATGTGTCAAAATCTGCATAGATGTTATGAAAGTGTGATTGTGTATTCGTTTACATATCCAAACAAGTTTTATAGAGAATTTAACAATATCTAGTTCGGATTTTGTGGCTCATTGAGATATTTCTGGTGCGAGAAGTTTTTAAAGACATCTACGTCAGTAAAATATTAAGAAAATTATTTAAATAAAATTGTTAGAAATTTTAAATTTAAATATTAGTCATAAAATCTACACCGTCCGTACAACTATAATTGATTATGCTAAGCTAAGAGATTGCCATTATACATAATATTAGTGCAAGACCTCGTGGAAAACTATTGTAAATGGAATGTCTCTCATATATATTGATGAGAAATGGAAACTATTCATAAACGTGGGTTATCTATCGGTAATGATTAATTTTTAATATGTAGGTATTGTTTAAAAGATACGTGTTATAGCTTTTAAAGACTTACTTTATGTTTAGTAATTTGAATTATTAAGATGTCGTAGTCATACGGCGTAGAATCACTCATGTTATCTCTAAAACACCCAAGCATAACGTTTAAGTACAGGATTTGTTACCATGGAATTGTTTTATTACATGCTATTTTCCGTAAAGGCTGGTCCACACAGATTTTTAAGACATAATGCATAAGGTTTTAAGACGTTGTTTTAAAAACAACAATGAAAACAACGTCTTAAAACTAAAACTTTGTGTGAACGCCAGTGCGTGTTTCCTATGATCCAACTTTACGACTACGCGTTAAACCTTAAATCGTATGTCTTAAAAATCTGTGTGGACCAGCCCTAAGAAGAACAAATTCCATAGCAAAGCAACCATAAACAAATCACATACTTACCTCGATTGTGTATTCCACCCTAAATCCCGCGCAAAAATCACTTTTTTAATATATTGAAGCGCAAAAATCACTTTTCAATATATTGAAGCGCAAAAATCTTTTTTTCAATATATTGAAGTGCAAGAATCACTTTTTCAATATATTGAAGCGCAATAATCACTTTTTCAATATATTAAAGCGCAAAAATCACTTTTACAATTGAAGCGCAAGAATCACTTTTTCAATATATTGAAGTGCAAGAATCACTTTTTCAATATATTGAAGCGCAAGAATCACTTTTTCAATATATTGAAGTGCAAGAATCACTTTTTCAATATATTGAAGTGCAAGAATCACTTTTTCAATATAGTGAAGCGCAAGAATCACTTTTTCAATATATTGAAGCGCAAGAATCACTTTTTCAATATATTGAAGCGTTCTCAAGAAATCAATAAAATCCCGTTTCTATTTAGCGTTGCGAGCTGCCCGGATATCACCCAACGGTTCGCCCACATCTACGGTCGCTCGCCACAATGTTATCAACTCTCATATCGCTATGGCCTATATTACTGCCGAGTGCCGCTGTTTGTGTAGTAGTGTTAAGACACTGGCTCATGTTTTATTCAGTTTGCAGCAGTGCGAGATGCATTGGCGGACTTTACAATACCCACTGATCTACTTAGGAATAGTATTGACCGTAATAAACAATGTTTTAAGTGAAGCATGGACTAATTTCTCTGTTTTTAACATTTTCGTCCATTGACGGCTTGAAATACATGGATGTATTTGGACATAAACGTTAATATAATAAAAATGCAGTGTTTTTGCGTAAATATGTGGTTTTAGTTTAGCTCAATGTTATATTTTAACAAAGTATTCAATAAAATCACTGAGCAACTTCCAGATATTATGATAAATATTTTTTCTAAAGGAAACATTTCATTTTAAGCAATTCGAATTACGTGTTTTTGAGGGCAGCTTACCAGATTATATCAATTTACCAATTGCAATTTACCTGTAATGTACTTATTAAAAAAATATAAAAAAATACTTAAAATAATAGGCTACATTTCACACACAATTTCAAGTATTGTGACTTCCTTAAATAGTTTTTATCTCTTAATTTAGCTCTTTCCTATTTTTTCGTTACATACAATAAATCAACTATCTACCATACATTAACTTAGGATACAATACAGTCCATACAACTAACTATACAATCAATATAACCTGTGATAGCAACAATGTATGGATCGATACTCAAAAAGTTATTTCACAATGTAAAAAATAATCATTATAATTGAGTACTGTACTATTCCGTAACAAATCGTGTGTGAAATCGTATCTAGATTGGTTTAATCTATTAACCCAAAGAGCAATCTAAAAAAAACACAACGGGGACGTTAGATAAAGCGTACACACGTGGCTTAAGACCAGACCACCCATATAGATGTGTACTGCAGGGCCTTACAACGATGACGATGATGATAATAACAACGCATAGCAACAATAACAACAACAGAAGCAGCGAGAAAGCGAATAGTCTAGTTTTCACACACAGCTGCACTCAGGAATTCTTACTCGTAGAATGATTCGTCATGGAGCAATGAGAGGCCAGATGAAGGTTGATTGAATTTTATTAATGAAATATTTCTCGATCTCTTTACACGCATGTATTTTATATATGGGTGCAGCTCGGGTCTTGATTTTCTTTCAATGTAATGTATCAATGTATAGGTTTTTAATAAAATACCTCACTTACAACAATTGTGTCCACATATTCTGAGGCAACACCGATTTCTGTATGTTCAGGCCAGATATGCACACTCCAGCCAATTATACTATTTGTTGATGGTTGTTATGGAGTTTATTTATCTTAAAGTAAATAACATGTAATAAGACAATTCTATAGCAACCATAAACGAATCCTCTACGTCTTAACTTGACTAAAGTGCTTTAAATTTGACACAAAATATCACTAATATAGCGTAACGGCATTGATAGCCACTTATGAAACCAAATTCTTTTTGCGATTAGATCAATTTTCAATAGATTTTTGTGATTTACTTGCGTTGAAGTCTCCATGTTAATCTTATGGGGGAATGAGGTTCGTGTCACATACTTGATTCAAATCTCCGTATTATGGGAGAAAGGCTAGTGGATTGGCTTTTTGAGACATAAATACACACATAAATTGTATTTATATAGATGGAAATAATAATAATAATTTTTCATTGAAATCCCTGTTATAGGGTGCACACCAGCTTAACCTGATGTGCCCCTCTTCAGGTGACTAACTAGGTTATTATGTGTTTGGATAGCTGGGGAGGAATGTCCGAGGACTGTTTGTAGGACTCAATCCCGGCATTCGCATCTACGACCGAGAAAAATCTCGGAAAAAACTTCAGTCAGGACTGCCGGTGACCGAAATCGAACCGGCGACCTCCCGGATTAGAGTCTTGCGTCTTATCGCTGAGCCACCTTTATCTGTCTGTATACATGGATATGGTAAATGATGATACTAATTCTTGTATGTGTTTTTGTTTTCAGGCTCGGTGTTTAGGCCTTGTGGAGCAGGACTTCACCCCTACAGTGACCGCCACCTGCAAGGGAGGATACATGACCATCAAGATAAACACAAACTCTTCGTTCTTTGGTAAGTAAAGACAATTGTTGTCTTGTGTCCGGTGTCCCCCATCTATGATCGGGTGAAGACAACTAAATAAAATAAAATAAAATAAAATGAAATAAAGTAAAATAAAATAAAATAAAATAAAATAAAATAAAATAAAATAAAATAAAATAAAATAAAATAAAATAAAATAAAATAAAATAAAATAAAATAAAATAAAATAAAATAAAATAAATTCACATATAGAGTCTACCCACTCAGTAAAAAGACCAATTTTCAGTGGGGGACTTTAATTTAAAGCGACTAAACCAACCCTGTAGGCTCCGAACACCATCGACGAGTGAGCGATAACCAATCAAAGATATATAATTCAAATACGAAACATATGAATCAGTGATTGGACAGTGCGTGGGAACACCTGCGGACCAATGCCAGAATCAACAAGGCCGATTCAGAACAACTTTAAATTTATTGAGTGCTTCGTTGCTAGGACGGCTCCAAAGTCACCGTTCACTACTAAACTAACTAAATGGTAATTACTGTCATGGGCGTCTACACAGGGTAGTCTCATTATCAAAACCACTCATTAGTTTATCTTGGGAGCATTTGACACAATATTTAAAAACTGGTTACTAAACAACATTTTGGTTCTTAAGAATAAAACACTGGATTAAAAATGTCTCGAATATTTTAATCATTATGGTTGGGTTTTTTTAGAACCCAATTAAAGACTGTATAATAATATCATGAGATGTGTATAATGAGTTTTTTTTTATAATAGTCTTTTTGACTTTTTTCGTTTGTTAGGGGGCTTTAGGGCTTTCTATTTTGGTGTCAATAATTCGTACACATGGTAACAATTATTTTCAATCATTTATTGGATGCAAATACGACAACTAACCATAATGGAAGTAATATTTGAAATTAAAACAATACAAATACTTATTCCGATTACGATTCTATATCAATTAGTAAATTTCTTCTCGTTTGCAAAATAAAACCCGTTGGCTTGGTTTTGTTTTCTTGACGTGACGTGAGGAACTCGCAACAAAAAAACGAGCACACATCAAATCATGATTCCACTTCGCGTAGAATCTGTTTAATTGTGAAGTCGTGCGTTGTTCGTGCAGGATCTGATAACCAGCTCGACTATCTGAAGGAAATGTTCGCATTCACTCACGCATTTACATTTCATGTTAACATCTCAGCTTAGCCTTTTTGGATTAATCACCCAGGGAAC
>OX246747.1:34195634-34469541 GCA_945910005.1 Isoperla grammatica
GAACGAAAGGCGGTGTTTTCAATTCTCAACTATTGAATTTCATCAGTTTTATAGCTGTTGATAAAACCCTTCTAAATACTAGTTAACTCCCAACTTAATGAAAAACTGAGCCATAACGTTGTTTTTACTTTCAAAGTCACGTGCGTGTAAAAATTCACCTGAACCAATGCACTTATATTCCCCCTATATTTTACAAATCCACACAATATGAGTGCATTGCAGCGTCTATCATTGTTATACAATATAATAATGTTTTAACATTGTATCGCTCGGCTTTGAGGGTCAGATATACAGGATGTGATATGCCTGTTTTGTGTTGTTCAGGTGTATTGCATGATAGGTGACAATGAGCTGTACTGGGTTATGCTATTGACGTTACCTACAGGATGTTGTATTAAATATTATGTCAATGTTAGAATCGGTTGTACCAACCTAACTTGTCACGCTGATGAAATACACGAGTGCAATAGTACCAGCTTAATTTTTTACTTTTCTAGTTAAGAACAACTAATGATATTTGGGTTTCACGTCTCATATTTTGGCAAAACTACTTGAAAAAAGTAAATAGAGTATATTAGTGTGACGTCACGATTCCCGTGTCAACCAATGACGAACCGTATTTGTGACTCCCAAACAATCATGACAGTCGACAGTTGACAGATAGTTTTGTTTTTGCAAACATTGTAGCGAGGGTTATCCGTTCAGATATTTCGTTTTCCTTAAGGGGAAGGACTACTCGCCAATATTAAACCCCACGAAATTAACGTATTTTCGTCATATCTCAATAACACCACACAATATCGAAAAAGTGACAAGTATGCACAATTTGGGTTCCTAAGAGCTCAATATTATATGAAAAAGATTTATTAGTTTGCACTAATTATAATTATTATTTCGAATTTAATTAATTGACAAGTTAATTACAAATTACAACTATAATTACTACGATCCACACAATCTTTTTCATGTAATATTGAGCTCTCACGAACCCAAATTGTGCATACTTGTCACTTTTTCGATATTGTGTGGCGTTATTGAGATATGACGAAAATACGTTAATTTCGCGGGTTTTAATATTGGCGAGTAGTCCTTCCTCTTAACACGAAACAGTAAAAAAAAACTTGATTAATCTGATAAGTCAAGTATTGTAATGATACAATTACTACTTTAAATAATAACTACGTTTCAGGAAAGTTGTTTGGAGTCAGATAGTTCGTCCGCCATTTTATCATTAGTGCTAGATTACGGCTGTGTATTGGAATTATGAAAAAACCAAACAGAACGAGCTTGACTATAATAAGGCTTGTCCACTCTAATAAACAGACGAACACTGGCTTTACGATTGGGTGAAAGAATGCCATGAAGCTGTGGATTTTCTTTGAAACAGTGTGCATAAAAGGAGCTGTAGATAAGGATCTGAGCTTGGTATAAGACTAGTTACGTTGAGACTAAAGTTCAATCAGCCTTGAGAACCACAGTAGATGAATGAAGTCGGACCCTATTGTACCCGCTAGAAGCGGCCATTAAAAGAAGGTTTACAGAAATCTCGAAAACATTCACCTACGGAAGTCGAAGTGTGGTCAATTACAGAGCACTGAAATGTTACAATGGTGAGGGTGAATGTTTTCTAGATGCCGTTTGAGTGGGGTGGAAAGAGCATGGGCCGAGAGGGAACAACAGATCGAGGCTCCATTCATCCACTATGTTTCCCAACGCTGATTCCACTTTAGTATAAGACGGGGTTTACACAAATGACTAGTGATTAGTGACTAGCCCACTTGACTAAGCCACAGGCTTCTTTCATTGGCTGGGAGGGAGAATACTGCGCTCTGATTGGCTGTGACTGAGGTTTGTCTTGACTTGACTAAAGAATTGAAATATGTTCAATTTCTTAGTCAAGTCAAGACACACCTTAGTCACAGCCAATCAGAGCGCAGTATTCTCCCTCATAGCCAATGGAAGAAGCCTGTGGCTTAGTCAAGTGGGCTAGTCACTAATCACTTGTCATTTATGTAAACGGCCCATAACTGCCGAAGAATGATACATAGCATTTCAAAAATGAACATGTAACACCCTGCCGACTACGGACTTAAACTTACACTAATAACACTTTAGTGTGAATGACTTGATGCATTGTGGACATTGACGGGCTAAATGCATCGAGTGCACGATAATGCAATTAGAACGACTTAGCAAAGAAGAACTTTCACTCCTTTATGGGCAGCTTACTTGTAGTTATATGGATGATGTCACGTGATCAAGATAGATATATCTCAAAGTTTATCTCGGCTAGTTAGAAACAGTTACAGGTATGAGTGACAAACGCTTTACGTTTTCGTTACTTACTATAATAAGCGAGATCGGATTTATCATTGTCATCTGTAAAGATTTCTATTTTCATAATTATCGTTTTGTGATCTTTAGAACGTCTTACAGTATTTTCACGCTTTTTAAAATCTATATTCTTCCTATTGTTACTATTTATTACCTATGGTTCGATTCTTTTCATGAAACCATTCGTCGTTAATGGGTGAAACCTCCAAAAATGAATCGTTCAGTGGAGGACGCAGGAATTTACGGAAGGGGGGGGGGGGGGGATATAATAGTGAAACGATCTGTATCAAGATCACATTATAAAGGTTAAGAGCAAAGGGTAGTCTCTTCGTCAAAAACCACAGAAAACTTCATTATTTAATTATATCTCAAGATTGCAACAAGAAATCGAAAATCTAAATCAACAGCGCACTGTGTTTTGGTAAGCCCTATACAGACTGAATAAAATGTAACCATTAGCGTAGTTATTTTGATTATTAATTTGATAATCAGTAATAAAATTAATTACATATACAAAATATAATGATTACAATGTAAGACACAACTTAGAGCATTCAGTATGTAGAGCTTACTAAACCACAGTGCGCTGTTGATTCAGATTTTCGATTTCGAAGCCCATTCTTGTATGTATGTAATTTATAAATTAAAACACTTTGTGTAAGGTTTTTGACGTAGAGGTATCCTTCCTTGTTAAACAGGGCTATTTGAAAAACGTAAACGTTTATTGGTGCAAAGAAACATTCTCATAAGAAGTTCACTAAATTATCTAAGGGATGACATAGCTTGGTTTACTTTTTATCAGCGGTTTCCGAAGCGTTGGTGGGCCTCGGTCACAATATATGAGTTTTATTCGCCGTTATGTTGGATCAAGTTGTTAAGCGTGATGTAACCTCATCGAACACTTTCCATTAGTCTTGGAGCTCGAGCCGGTGTTGTAACATCCGTTCTTGTATTTACTATCTGAAGAGGCGCTGTATGTGGATACGCCTTCCTTGTAGAGTACTGACAGTGTATGCAATGTCCGTTTACTATCTGGAGAAGCACTGCATGTGGATATACACCTCCGTTGTAGAGCTTAACAGGGAAGGATACCTCTACGTCAAAAACCGCACAAAATTTTCATTTTTAAATTATATCACAAGAATGGGCTTCGAAATCGAAAATCTGAATCAACAGCGCACTGTGGTTTAGTAATTTTGAAGGTGCCAAGTCGTGACCTATATTATAATCAGTAAGTTTTTTTATAAATAATTAATTTTATTACTAATTATCGAATTATAATCAAAATACTACGCTAATGGTTATAATATTTTATTCAATCTGTAGAACTTACCAAAGTACAGTGCGCTGTTGATTTGGATTTTCGATCTCTTGTTGCAATCTTGAGTTATAATTTAATAATGAACATTTTCTGCGGTTTTTGACGTAGAGATATGCCTTCTTTGTAAAGTATTGGCTGCAATGTTCTTACCGATCAGGGACGACGAGTGGGCGATATAAATGAAGAAACGAGATGAAGAGTGGGCAATATTGATGGGTGGTGAAAGGACAACATTAAGTGGGATTCGAACCCACGTCTCCTGGTACCGTATGTGACTGGGACATGCGCTTGTGGGTAGCGCTTGATAAAGAGAACAACGCTTTCTGTTTGTATTTATATTAAAATGATCCACAACGACATCTATTTCATCTTATCTGTCAGTCTTTACATTTCTACGTATCATATAAGAACATATTATTGTTGAACAGTATTGAGTTTTTTCGATCCCGTATTGTGCTCGGTTTTAATTTTATCGATGTGGTGTAGCGATATTAAGATATGACTAAAAAACGCTTATTTCACACAGTTTGAATAGTACAACTCACCTAGTTTCTACGTCAAAAAGATTGCAACAAAAAATCGAAAATCTAAATCAACAGCGCACTGTGTGTTTTGTTAAGCCCTATACATATTACATACTGAATGAAATATAACCATTAGCGTAGTTATTTTGATTATTAATTCGATTAGTAATACAATCAATTATATATATAAAAAAAACATACTGATTACATTGTAACACACAACTTAGAGCATTCATTGTGTAGAGCTTACTTTAACACAGTGCGCTGTTGATTCAGATTTTCGATTTCGAAGCCCATTTTTGTGATATAATTTATAGGGTACGCACAACACCAAAACACAACAATGAAACAAATGAATTGAACCGATGGACAAACAAGCTGTCAAAAAAAAAATATGAAGTTCTGAAGTTGGAAAAAACAAACGCTCAGAACGTTTACAAACTTTCAGATAGTTGCTGTCCATCCCTGAGTATAAATTTTAACTGGCGAGCAGTTACTATCGTTACAACTAATTGTTTCTCCTCATTATTTGCAAAGATATTACTTTGACAGCTTGTTGTTTGTCCACCAGTTCAATTCATTTATTCATTGTTGTAGTTCGGCTGTTACGTCAGGTGTGCGTACCCTTTAAATTAAAATCTTGTACGGTTTTTGACGTAGAGGTATCCTTATTGGCGGTAGTAATATAGTTACGTGTTTGTCCGCCCATCCCACGGACGAGTGGAGCGCTGTGTGTAATTACGTGACGCAATGCGCAGGCGCAAGTTTTCATGCCCGCGATAGCGTAGGTAAACCACGTGACTCGGTCTGTGACGTCATAGCGGAGAGCGAATGCACGGGTTGGTGGATACGGAGAAACTTGATTGATTCATGTAATGGTATGCGAGACTAATATTTCTATGGAAATTCGTGTTTATGTTCGAATTGTCTTAGAATAAATGTATAAGTACAAAATAATGTCTATTGTCTTAGCTGACTCAGGTTGGAATTCATAGTCAACCCATACACCTAGGGGCACCCATTGTTGCTATGGATTTGTTTCGTTGATGGGAAATAACATACAAACAACTGTTACCTTGGTAATAATGGGCGCCCCTAGCTGTAAGGGCCTAGGGGTAAGGGGGGGGGGGGTGTAAGGGGTGGTGAATTCCAACCTAAGTCAAAGAACCGATCTTCATACTATGAATTCTATTAAAATATTTGTAAATTAAGCTTAGGGCCGGTCTTACAATCACCTAATAAGAAATTTGTTGGTAGCAATTAAGCTATTTGGAGGATTTCAATGGTTTTGATTGGTGGTTGCCATGGAGACAACAAGCTATTCGACGAATAAGTAGTTATTTTCACACTGTAAGACTGGACCTTATATCAATTATGATTACTTTTAATATGTAATTAATTGTTCTTGTACAGTGGTGGTAACGTTCCTTTTGAATATGTAAGAAATCATAGAAAACAAAATCTGATACAGATACATTCTCGTCCGATGTTGAGGGTAAAACAGTTCAGGGTTGTACGATATACAGGAAATAATAAAACTGTTTTGGCTGGTTGTGATTGGTTAACAGATACCCAACACAAAGTCGTAAATTATTCTAATCTACCTGTTTCAAGTAGATGGTATAGGAACTAGAGAAGTAGATTTTTAATTTGGTAATATTGAACTAGGCCAGTTATACGTGGAGTCAAGTCAACTTTACAAATCAATTCCTTACTGATAAAATTATGAAACAGTTCTAAATACAAAAAATAGTTTACAGTTACACTTGTTTACTTGTTAAGTTTCTACAAGTTCTTCGTCACGAAAGCCTCCTATAAATATGTCAAACTGATCAACTGTTTGACAATATTGAAAGTGTTGCAAACGCAAGCAAGCATGCATTGTGAATTCCTGGCCATAACCGCATTAAAATGGCAGCCTTGTTAGAACCGTGACGTCACGAAGAGTGAGCGACAAGCTCTGAAGGTCACCGAGCGCTCTTCAATGGAACACTGCTCAGCACGCTGACGTCACTAGAATTAAAGAGAACAGTCTATGTGTGCACTTGTTAGAGAAATGTGACTCAGTTTGTGGGTGGGTGGGTTCGTTCTAGCATTAATGACGTCATTAGAGCCCACGTGACGTCACAGCGGCCATGATTGTGATACAGTTCCGATAAAAGTGGATCCCTAATCCCTCCTCGTGGTGACTAATAACCGCAAAGATGGATCTTGTACAGATCTATTGTAATAGACCATTTCAAAAACTATCTAGGACCTTTTGTATGATTATCCTCACGGTCCTCTAAATCTTTATTAGCAACAATACACAACAATTAAAAGCACACAACAAGGTTTGTAGATGATGATCTTGTATGCATCAATGAACCTTGACATAACATTTGAAAACTGATTTTTAATTGTTGTGTATTGTTGTTCTTGAAGATTTAGAGGACCGTGATGATACTCATACAAAGGGTCCTAGATAGTTGGTGAAATTGTCTAATTCTTTCATTTCTTATTGTCATTTGTCTTTATCATCTTTTTGTATTTTCACGTTTTTCTTCTACATAATTGCCTTGCCGAGTGGCCCTCTTTGCGATCTGAACGACCACTATTTTATGTGTTTATATTATTTTTATGTATCTTTGTATCAAACGTATCTATTTTTGTATATTTATTTATGAATTGGCCCCATACAGATAGAATTTGAAAAGATTTTTTTTTATTGTATAAAATTACCTTTTAACTATGAGTTACACTGAACATTATCTCTCTTTTTCTCTTTCCTTCTTCTCCGATCTCTTAGATTATAGTTATCACCATTCTTCAAACTCATTTTTTTTTTAAGTAAAAGTAGTGCTAGATAAAGTATAAGAATTTATGATGATCATTTTTTAAACTTGCAGTGTTGTAATTTTTTCTACAAAAAGTTGTAATAGATGATTTTCAAAATTGGTCTAAAAAGCCGTGATTTGCTCTATCTAAGGGTCCTTGTTAGTTATGTTAAGGTGCATTTTTCATTGTTGTGTATTGTTGTCATTGAAGATCTAGAAAGCCGTGATTAGCTCTATCTAAGGGTCCTAGATGAATTCTGAAAAAGGTCTATTGTGTATCAATTCGCAGGCCCTTGTGACGTCACGCGGGAGCTTAGATCACGCCGACGACGCAATGGTATCATTACGCTCTAACCAACCAGATGTATAGGAGGAATCGAACGAATTAATTTGAATGTAGGTTCGGTGTCGATTAATGCTGCGTGGAGTGCCAGACCGTGTCATAACGGACAACGGGTACAACTTCACTCCACCGCCCACACCGCGGACACTTGTCAAGCACGGTAAACGGGGGGCTCAGAGCGGGGGCAGCGATTACGGACTTTTGACTATGACGGCGTACGTTTTACAGTAAGGAGAACTGACGCCCAATTCTATGGACCTATAATCAGCTGGTGTATGTACGTGGTTTTTAAGACGACAGCGCTCAATCTGTAACATATCGACCACCTATCTGCAGAACGTCCTCCACTTCTGGCTATTAAAATAGATTTAGAATGCTTTATAATTGACAAAAAATATACCAAAATGTGTCATTTTGTAGAGAATTTAATGCTGTTTCGTATGGTTGTCTTTGTGTTCGAATAAACAATTCTGTTTTTGTAAGGTTCTTATTTAACTATCCATCTATCTGCAGAACCCTCCATGCACTTCTGTAGGTTCAAATAGCTTTATAATGATTTATAATTGACAAAAAATATACCAAAATGTGTAATTTTGTAGAAAATTTAATGCTGTTTAGTATAATTGTCTTTTTGTGCCAATAAACGTTTCCGTTTTTGAAAGGTTCTAATTTAACTTTTGTGTTGTTGCATATGGTGTTGCAGTACGCCATTCACAATTAAATAAGTTTATTTGAAAAAGTGAAATATTTAGGTGAACAGAGTAACATTCATAAGAAAGAGCACTAAATTCTTTAAGGGATGATAAACTTTTGTCTACTTTGTGATAATTTTAATGCATTTTATAACCATTTTTATAAACAGAAATCTAAGGTTTGGCAAGGTAGGTGGATGGTTATGGTACGAAAGATTTATCAAAGTTATAACTTTTAAATACAAAGAAATGAACGAATTCTGTACAAGTTTAGTATTAGCGCACATTTCGCACCAACTACTGTTAGGTTAACTACACCAATTTTCTTATCTTTATTTTGTTAACGGTGACAAAGAACGAGACGCTCGGTTAACTTTACATTGGGGTGTTAACCACAGTTAGTGTTTTAACTGTGGTCAACAACAATAGAATGTAAACAACGAGACAAATTGTCGCTATTTACCTACGCAGGTTACGAATTACCATTAGAACAACCACTGGAACATTTTATATTCAGTTGGAACTTAGATCCGTTGGCGATTGTGTAAATGTATTTTAACTAGCGATACGCTCTGTGTGACGCGTTGATAAGCGAGCACGTCCGCAATCATTCTATCCAAAAGTTATCAAAGTTAACGCCATTATTCAATAAAAGAATGTGGATATCTTAAATTTTCATTTTCACATGTATTTTACTATAGACAGCAATAGAAATGTAATTTCTACCTCCAGTATTTATTTGATCGCGTTAAAATAACAAAATAAATTCGTGACGGTGCAGAAATTTACTGTTGCACGCTGTTTTCTTTTCAAAAAAAAATTGAGGAGTACTGTGGTAAACTATTTAACTTTAATTTTAACTAATTCGATTAATTTCTTATTTTTGAACATGGCAGAAAACCCATTTTAAGATTCACTCTTTATATGTCTCTTTTTGTAGATACTTAAAATAATGTGTCTAGAATATCCTTAACTTCTTTTTAACGAGCATGACTAGTGTCTACTCCCAGTTGTCATAATGTCATTAGCAACAAGTAAGTCAATAGAACATTTCCCTTTCATAAAACAAGACTGTTGATCTCTCATACTATCATTAGAGACACCTAATAAAATAACGAGTATCGTTATTTTTTCATATCTCCAGCTACAAGTTGTTTGCAAATTGTTTTGTTGTCGTTTTTTTGTGTAGCGTTTCGCGTTGCGAACGACACAAAGAGTGTTGGAAGAGGGAGTCGTCGTGCAAAGAGAAGAGAAAGGAAGAGAAAAGTGTCTGAGATGATGGCGTGACGATACTTACATAGCGTGTAAATAATTATACACACTGCGAGATGTAAGATCTTTTCTTCAGATGTCACTTTAAAGAATTTAGAAAAAAAACAACCTCTAAGTAGATACATGATTATTAAGACAGACACTCGCACGCCATGTATTAAAGTCTATGTCGTTACATAGTGATAATTCTTACTACATGTGGTAAGATTGTTTTTTTTTGCGTTTGGATGTCGTTTTTTTTTTGCTACTCGCTTGTTACCTTTGTAATTTGGTCGGTAGGTTGCGTGGGAGTCGGCGAGATCATGACTGATGTATCAGGAATACAGGAGTTGTGTGGAGTTTCGTCCAGACTGGTAGTTTGACTATTTTGGCTCTAAGATGCATTTTGGAAGAAGGGTTGCGTGGGAGTTTACAAGATAGATGATTGATTGATCAGGAAAACAGAAGCTATGGTTTCGAGTAGGTTAGTAATTTGACTATTTAGGCTCTAAGATGCATTTTGGAAGAAGGGTTGCGTTGGAGTTTACGAGATAGACGATTGATGGATCAGGAAAACAGAAGCTATGTAGAGTTTCGTGTAGACTAGTAATTTGACTATCTTGTCTATAAGATGCACAAGAGTTGTGTGGGTCAACGAGATACATGATTGATGAATCAGGAAAATAGAAATTATGTAGAGGGATATATCACTAATTTACCAGTTTTGGCGTAATCATGTCTTAATTGCTTATATTTCAAGAAAAACAATCAGGAATACAGGAGTTTGAAGAGTCCAGTTTGCATTGACCAATTTATATACTATGTCGGTTTTTAACAAAATCCGTAAATATAGTACGGTTTTACCCGTCTTCTTTTGCTTTTCCAAGAAATTACTAGCTATTAGGGTACAGAAATCAGCTTACATTTTATGTGTAACACACGAAGACATACTCGTTTCTAAGAAATAAGTATTAGGAGCACAGAACTACGCTAGGGTTTTATTTACAAACCACTAATTTTACTATGCGGTAAAAGATATAGGGAACTGTGTTATCTTGAAATTGAGTTACGTGTGTTCTTGGAATGAATTATAATGAGTACCTGAGTTAATGGTATAACTGTGCAGTTATATGATATGTCAATGGGTCAAGCCAAGACATACATCTCTGTTTATGATTAGGTACCTACCTTAGTAGCTACATAACCTTTCAGAATCCACTTACCATACTGTGTCATGTAATCAGAAAATTGTCATCACCATGTACATATATGGATTTTAATTTCCTATCTCTTCAAATCAGTGGCGTATCCAGGAATTGACAATGGGGGGGGTCGAACATCCCAAGCAGGCAGGGGTCTGGGGCGAAAGCCCCAGCCGCCGGAGGCCAATTCGCCAAAGGCGAAATTTTTTTCTTCATTTATGACGTTTTAAACGCCTGGAAACACGTTTCAGAATAGGAAAATGTCATAGAATAGGTTTAAGAGAATGTAAGAATGACTACAAAGAAAATTAAAAAACCAGTCACAGAACAACAAAATTACTGCAAAAATAAATATCTTTCCTATATTTTTTTTAATTGTTGGCAAGTCTCCTCGTAACTGGTAGTGTTGTATTTTGTGGTAATATCTATAAATTTTACACGTTTCTGACGAATGTTTTAGCACTGATTTGCGTTAATTTCTGTTTGTAGCCAGCCAGTTTGTAGCCATATGCAAAAAGCTATTGGTTAATGTTTTGACAAATTTTTTTATCATTAAGTTCTGTTAATTCATGTGTTCTTTCATTAGAACTAAAAATACAATAGATACACCTTTTATAAAGACAAACTTGCATTGAAATACAATTTACAAAGCCCGGGGTGTATTTGCGCCTAGGGTATAAGAAGATTCAATATATTTAGGATTCAATGTAGTTTCTTATACACAGTGCCAATCGTCAGAGGAGAGAGAAGAGTACCCCCTGACCCCTAGCACCCATTAGCATTTTTAAATATATTCCTCCATCTTGTCCAATTCCTCAAACTTCCTTCCCGATAGTCCCCGGAAGTCAATAGGTCCTAAAGGCAGCTCTTCCTGACGACCAAGAGCCCAAAGTCGTATGATTTAACGGTTGAGTATGTTATTAAACAATAATCAAAATAGTACCTTCCTCTTCCCTCCTCCTTTCCTTCCTTCTCTCCGCATGTAATTTTTTTTTGGGCATGGGGGGGGTTTGAACCCCATAACCCCCCCCTTGGATACGCCACTGCTTCAAATTACCTTGTGAATGATAAAGACGAATTGATTTTAAACGTTATCTTCTAGAATAAAATCTTGTGCTATATTTTGAAACTGAAATTGTAAACAAAATATACGGTGTCTTATACCTTCATTCTCATACTCGTTCTATTATTTTTGATAAGGCTCGTTCTATTTCTTATAGTTACAAGGACTGATTTGCAGTAGGGCACATTACACCAGTTATCATGTGTTTCGTTGATATAGGACGTCTCCAAAGTCAGCGTTTACATATATATATATATATATATATATACACCAGTATCAGGGCCGGTATTTCAATGTCCAGTTAAAGTGCCAAGTAAATTGAACTGTCAGGTAAGCCCAGTTTGGTGTATTTCTATTGGCCGTTGTCATGGTGAAGACAATTAAACTGAAAAGTAGATTTTATTTTAACTGGACATTGAAATACTGGACATCAATCATATATATATAGATAAACACGGATTTTGTTTTCCGCAATACAAATGTTAGTAATTATATTATCATAGACCGAGATACAAACATTGATAATTGTATGCCTTCTGCCTTCTGGGCACCACATAACATTGATTGATGCCTGATCCGTGCAATGACTGTCCCTTCAGGGAGATGAAACATTATTATGATGTCACTTTTGGAATAAATTAAGAGATCTGCAACTCTAGGATCGCGGAACCAATGTCATTGCCTCGAAGCGAAGCAGGAGGCAAGTCCGCAATGCAAATTCAATGTGAAAAGGGGACCTCCCATGCGTACAACCTTCTGTAAAATTGTAGACCTCCATCAGTGGTTAGTAGAATTAACCAGGTCGTGCTTGGTCATTGTAAGAAGCGCTAGTTGTAAAT
Source organism: Isoperla grammatica (assembly GCA_945910005.1). Lineage (NCBI taxonomy): Eukaryota > Metazoa > Arthropoda > Insecta > Plecoptera > Perlodidae > Isoperla > Isoperla grammatica. Next base: position 34,208,020 of record OX246747.1, read on the forward strand.
ATATAATTTGTCAAACATCAGCTGTTAAGAGCGAAGGATACCTTCACGTCAAAAACCGCAACAAATTGTCATGTTTTAATTATATCTCAAGAATGGACCTCGAAATCTAAAAACTGAAAAATAAGGATGCTGTGGTTTGGTAAGCCCTACAAACCGAATGATAAATATACTTACATTATAATCAGTATATATAGTATCAGTAGGATCAGTATATCAGTATATATAGTAGCCCCAAAGTAACTAGTCTAATACCGACCTCAGATCATCTATCTACTGTTCTTTCATGCACGCTGTTTAAACGAAGATGATCAGATTTAAATACATCATGACTGTTTAACAGTATGAAGAAGAATAGACTCTTAGATGGAAAAAATATATCCCCTAATCAAGAAATAAGATTATTTACATCCCTATAAATTATTTGAACCTGCACTTTCTCAATCTCCTCTAAAGATGTAACTACAGTTCAAAGCTAACTAAAGGCAAGGACACTACATGTAGTTTGTTCTCCCCTTTTCCTTTTCCACCCCTTCCACTTTCTCTCTCTGCCCTCCTATTTGCCCCTTTCCAACAAATACGCCCCCGATTTCATCTTAATATTTCACCCACTCATCGTCTTGATTAGCCAAGTTGCAAAAAATTCGGGACGTAAAACCCAAATATCTGTCAATGTACGGTAGGCAGTGCATTAAGAGAAAAGAATAGTAAAAATGATGAAGGCTACGTAAGACGAATAAAAGAATGACGAAATAGATGCACAAAGTCCTCTTTGGTAGAGAGAGACCGTTCGAAAAGGAAAGATTATAGTCTTGTGAGAATGTCCTCTGCATCCGAAGATGACATGCAATAACCTGGCGTCGTTACTGACTGATAATAATTGTGACTCTCCTCTATAACAGTACTCGACTGTTTTGTGTCCCGCGGCGACACGAAATCGTCGGACACCAGTTACCGGTAAAGCATAAGCACCGTCCAGCCACGTATACGTCATCATAATGACATGTCACGCTCGATGCAGCTTTAATCAGCTCTGCATGACCAGAAAGATTCACCTCCAGGCCTGACACTTGTAAAAGAAAAATAAAAAAAAATAAAAAAAAACACGAATACTTCTAGTCGTTGTATATATTCACTGTAGGTCCCTCGTAAAAAAAAAAACGGACATTTCCAATCGTTGTATATTCATGATTCATGGTATGTTCTTCCTCGTGTTGACCGGTGCACGCAAAGAGGGCTATCTTTGATCATCTCTTTGCTCATCGTCATGATCTTGCTAAATTTGTATATTTTTGTCTTCTCTGTCTCATCTCTCTTCTTATTTTATTCCCTCATACGTTGGACAAGCCTTATTACGATGTCACACGTATTTTCACTGCAAAACCGCACGTTGACGTAGTAATTCAGGTAATCTTCACCTAAATATATTAATGGGTTATGTCTTATGATGGGTCTTTTTAATTGGTATTTTCATCAATAAAGTATAATGATATCGGCTGTAGTGAATTTTAAAATATTTCATAAAAACGGTTGTTTCTGATACTGTGGCTATATACAAAATAGCGTTAGTTAGGCGTTTCCTTGAAACGTGAGGTCGTTACTAGTGCCCTATTGGTTTTACCTAGATTGAAACATTGATTTATTTCAATAGGCCTATATTTATTTACAATTCAAATTCCAGCCATCACAAAACCACCACTTGTTGACTATCGACTTTTTGATAGGTAATATACAACACCACTATAGTCAGCGATAAAAATAAACTATTACTCACATCCCACACCTCATCTCAAGACAAACACCTCAAAAGAATTAATTACTTTTCCGTACACGTTTTCCTCAATCCTAGCCTAGAACGCTGTGCATTCAATTCAATTCATTCCTTTTACCAGAACTCATAAGAAGAATGTTTATTCAAATGTGTTACCTGACTAAACACACTAATATACGTGCGGATCTTCAATGGATGACGTCATTTCTTGAAACAGCTGCTCCCATTGGACACGTATGTTAATGTGTCACACTTGTTTACAATTGTTCTCTTACACAATGTTCGAGGTTAATAGGAATATCTTTCCTTTTCAAGTGTTCGATATTGGCATTCGTTGCATGATTTCATCGTGTGCCGATGCATGTTAATGTACTAAACTTTTTAACATGACATCTGCTTATGTTTTCAATTGTTCTCTGGCACAATGAGTCGCCTTACTGGTAGCTAATCGGAATTTTTTTAACCCTTTCAAGTGTGTGTGTGCGATATCGATATTCAGTTCACGATTTTTTGAACTGTGGTATTGCATTTTAATGCTCTGTAACAATTTCTCTGGAATATCTTTACGTAGGTGTGCTTTGGTGTCATACATTATGCAGTACAAGTGCATTGGGCACACACCATTATAGGCACGCACGCTAGGGATGACGAAAGCTATTGTAAACGAAGCATATCATTTCAATAAACACCTTCAAGTGTATGGTACTCTGTGCGATGATGACGCAGTTTGACCCTCGTTTCGAGCGTGACGATGGCTGCAGTGTGGCTTTAATGATCACACCCTGTGCGCGAAGTGTAGGTGGAACTGCGATTTAAGATTTTTTTATTTTAAAATTTGCTTTTTTACGAGGAAAGACAGCGGCTTGCACGTATAATTGTTGGCAATTTCGTAGAGGGATTTCTTTGCCGTCATGTACGTCCCGATAAATTCTAAATTAAGGGGTTGTTATTGGACAGAAAGACAGCGCCATAGCCAATCACAGAAGCCTGCAGGTGGTGTATGAGTATTGTGCGATCAGGATACATATATATAAGTCAGAATGTCTAGAAGCGACTTATTTGCAATGTGACTATACATTCAATTGAATTAAGTGCTATACGATACATTTTAATGCTATTTGATAGTGTGAAGGGATTACATACACGCGGCAACATGCCAATACGTTGGGAAACATAGTTATTTATTTTACTTATCGCATTAAGTTACGAAATCGATTTACAAAGGAGAATAATTTACGAGAAAACAGTAACTATTAATTCCAGCATCAATGTACTATATTATCTCTTGATTATCAATAAATATTAAATACAAATGTCGATTCTACAACTTTGAAACTCGATTCGTTAAGCAAGAATGTAGATGATGGAAGCCATTTTTCTCACACATTCGTAAAGGCAGTAGAAGAGTGCACATACAAGACTTTTTTAAGTCACGCCCGCTTTGTTGGGAATTTCCTGGTATCCAGCATAGGGTTGTAAATTATTCGTAATGCACCTGTATAAAATAGATGTTATAGAAACTAGAGTAGAAGAAAATAAAGTTTGCGACAACTTTTGATACATGTTTTAATTGTGTCGAGTAAAGAAATGCATAATAAAGTATAGCACTATGTTGCAACATGGCAATGATAACCTGTTACACTATCTGGCAACATGGCAGCACTATTTGCAACACAGTGAGCGGATTGAATGGGAGAGATAATCGTCCTTGTGAATCACAGTAGGAAGCGGATTGTCATGGATTTAGTATAGAAGGCCGTGAAATACGATCTAGGCGGCAGTGACGGTTTATTGCGACCTCTACATGCTACAATCAGTACCATTATAGAGCACTCAAAATACACTAGACGCACTCTGGTGGCAAGAAAATAAACTTCTATTAGGAGTGGTCTAGCTGTCAATTTTCATTGTTGTTGTATTGTTATTATTCATCAATGGCGCTGAAAGGAGGTTGCTTAGCAGCGCTACCTATGTTAGTTTTGAGTCCTCTATAATCACCGGCCAACTATCAGTTTGAAGAATAATGAATTAATTAATTTTTCATAGGAATACCCGTTACAGCGTGCACACCAGCTTTACCTGATGTGCCCTCATCAGGTGACTAACTAGGTTATTAGGGTGTTCGGATAGCTGGGAAGGAATGTCCGAGGGCTGATAGTATGACTCAGTCCTAGCATTCGCCTTTACGACTGAGGAGAACCTCGGAAAAGCCTTCAGTCAGGACTGCTGGTAACCGGAATCGAACCGGTGACACCTTCCGAATTAGAGTCTCGCGTCTTATCGCTGAGCCACCTCTATCGGTTTTGAAGAATACAACAAATGCGACTAAAGTTATAAACATGTTGCTGATCCAACATGACTACAGGGGAATCCGCGTTGAGAAACATAGTGGATGAATGGAGCCTCGATCTGTTGTTCCCTCTCGGCTCATGCTCTTTCCACCCTTCTCAAACGGCATCTAAAGTTCGTTTCTATCCAAGATGCACGCCGCTAAAGAGGACTCCTCAAAAGGCGGCTTATTTCCCGCTCACTGTGCAAGGTTTTAAACGTCAAGCTTGTCACCAGGAAGAATGCACAGTTTTTTTAAAAGTGACCACCAATAATATCTATTCAAATAAGAAAAACACCCACTTGACAATAGGAAGATGGGGGCTCAGGATTCTGTCCCTTTTCAAAGGGTCGACCATATTATCTCTTGCTTCGACGGTCCATGTGGTTTGGAGCTGTCTTTACTATGTTAGAAGCTAAGTGGTTTGCCAAATAAAGGAGATGATTGACAGCATAAGTCTCCAACAATAAGAAACAGTTCCTTTTAGTTATCATTTTGCCGGCGTGTATCTTGAATCGGGACAGACTGTAGAAAACATTTACCCTCACCATTGTAACATTTCAGTGCTCTGTAATTGACCGCACTTCGACTTCCGTAGGTGAATGTTTTCGAGATTTCTGTAAACCTTCTTTTTATGGTGGCAGCTTCTAGCGGGTACAATAGGGTCCGACTTTATTCATCTACTGTGGTTTCCCAAGGCTGATTGAACTTTAGTCTCATTATGACGAAGTTTAACCGAATCCAATCCTACCAACTTAATTTTCTAGTTCCTAAAAACAGATCAATTAGGGATAATTTACGACCTTTGGTTGGTAGCTTGTACATTTCTAACACAGCGAGTGTGATTTGGGCACTCTACTCAACGAAATACCTTCTTAACCAGGAATCTGTTGATTTTAGTTGAAACAGAGTGTATTCAAGGGGCGGTAGATAGAGATCTGAGGTTGGTATGAGACTAGTTACTTTAGGACAACTTTATAATTATTGTTTTCTATATTTTATTGCTCACTCAACGTATCGAAAACCATTACTACACACGTAAAATTTCCACAAACATAAAACTAGGCTAAGTTCTTCACAAGAATTTCCCCACAACAGCAACAACTTAATAAATAAATCTCTTTATATTCACTTTGCAAAAAAAATTATATATATGACTTTAACCCCAAACAAGAGAACAACACAGACGTGTATACAAGAAACCCCAAGGCGATGTTGTTCTTGTTGTATTGTTTTAATATAACCTCCCACGTTTGACGCGAGGCAAGAGACACTTTCCAGACAATCGAAACACTTAAAAAGTAATTAATACAACCGCGTGTTACCGTGGGAACTGAACATCCAATAATCACAGCCGTACTTTCAAGGTTACGTCCCACATACAATAGTGCGGCGAAACCTTTGAGTATAACGTAAGGGTGGAGCATCGACAACAACGGCTGTTTGCCGACAGCGTGTAAAGGCACATACAACGTAGGGTACTCGAATAGTTAAGTCGCGGTACCCAAAGAAGTTACTTTTAGTACACTACTAGTAGTAGTATAGTTACTTTTTCGTTCTCAACTTAACAAGCACGAATCACTAACGTTTTTCCCGATTATCTAGTACAATTTTGTTGCGTTAAGTTTTTTGACGGAAACGTACAAGAAAACGTGCAAGCAGGTTTCCGTCAAAAAACTTGACGCAACCAAATTGTACTAGATAATCTGGAAAAACGTTAGTGATTCGCATTCTGGGCGGTCCTGACTACCCTGACATTATCTAACTTCTTGGTGCAAGAGACCTTTAGGCCTATTGACGAATAAGAATTAACTACATGCATTCTGGTGGCAAGAAAGTGAATTTTTATGAGGAGGAATTAAGCTGTCAATTGTTGTTTTATTGTCAAATCATCAATTCGTGATCAATCATCAACACGATTGAAATATCAATCACAGATTGCTAATCAGCGCTAACTATGTGTTATAGTTTGAGTCCTTAGTAGGGGTTACGTGCCATTCACAACGACTATATTGATGACCTATATATATTAGGGTATTTGAAAAGTTGGGAAAGAATGTCCGAGGACTGTTAGTAAGACACGATCTCAGCATTCGTCTTCTGACTGAGGAAAAAGTCTCTTAAACCTTCAGACAGGGTTAATAGTAGCCTCCAAAATTAGAATCTATAATTATAGCTTGTTACTGCTGAGCCACCTCTATCGATAGCGATTTTTAGATAGTACGACGCAGAACACAAACAGCCATTGCGTCGACCCTCTACCATACACAGTAGCCTAATACTCAAAGACAAGTCTACGCGAATGCGCACACAGCACAGTAATAACCACACAAACAATAACGCCACCAAGAATGTGTAGGCCTATACGGTATAATAATTACAATGTTAATGAAACGAAGAGAGAAAAACAAAAGAACACAATGTGTGAAAGTTATTCAGATTTATCGTATCTTCAATATTTGTGAACTAGGTGAACGTGATATGAAATGAAGTGTCTAAATTACTCCTAAACACAATGGCTACCGAATTGTTGTTTGGAAGCGCTACTGCTGTTAGGGTTAATTACTTTAATTATATATACAGAGGTGAAATGAAATGCCCAGAGGCCAGCTGAGTTAAAAATTAAGCGATGGTATTGCAACAATTGGGTTAGTGATTGTTTTGTTTGTTGTGTTTGTGTGGGGGCGTTTAAATGGTTGTGACTTGCGCGAGAGAAAATAATACTGAGTGGGATTCTTTTGTTTTGTAGGCGTAAATATGTATTGTTGTGCTTTCTTTGTTATTGTTTTTTTTTGCGTTGTGGTATATAGAATAAAAGTATGAAACCATATATGTTTAAACTTAAATAAGTATTTGACCTGTGTTATTTACATTTATGTACAGAGAAAGCAATAGAAAAGGTGCGAGCCCCGTTGTATATTAGCTGACATAAGTAAATCAACTGTTTGATAAAATATTATGTGTTGACTGCAGCCACTTTCATGCACTCATTCTATTATTGTTTTGGCTCAGTACCCATTGATGAGAAATAACTACCAGTAACCATATGGGATACAAAATGAGTGCAGACAGAGTAAATGTGTGTTCGCCTCTGTTAACTTATGTCGCATATCGTATAAGATTTCTCCCACCCTCAACACAAAATCAATATTATAAATAACGATTTTATCTATTTTGTTGGTGGTGTTGTTTTCATCCTTGGATTGGTTTTAAATACCTCTCTATTCTTTCTTCTTTTCTGGCAGTCGTTTCTTTTCATTGTACTATCCATTCCAACACGCCTTTATAAACAAAAGAGCCATAGCACTTTTTTATAACCGGTGGCAGTAACAAATAGTGACTTCAAATCAAAACTGTGACCAGTTTTATCAAAGTTAAAAGTGTTTTCTTACACGTTCTAGCCTAGGCTTCTAAATTGATACAATCTATCTCATATTCTACGAATTCTCGCTGACCAAACATCTATTATAATCACAGTTGTAGGTAAGACCAAAGAAGCGACAATAAATTAAGACACTTTGAACATTCTTCGTGCGTCATTAATTCTTATATGTGTTAGAACCTTCCTCCGACGTTAAATAAAAACACTTTCGTTTCAATAACTCAAGATGGCTTTATTTTAAACACATTACTACATAACTTCACCGTTTACTCGCACTCAACTCAAATCTCCTCAAAACCACCCCTCTTCGTACCACGCCATCTTCTCTCCTCTCTCGTCCACTGCCTTCTTTCTTTACCACCACTAAGATACTTTGCACCAGACGTGCGCGCTAAATTTAAACTATAGTAATAATTATGATCTCACATATGTCAGCGGTAATGTTGTAGACTTACAACAAGCGTGCTTTTAGATTACCGGTTATGTTTTCTATTCTAGGCCCTAACGCTTCTCGCAATGATTATGTTGATTATTATCTCAGCAGTAGGTATAAGAACAAGGAATCCTCAAATATATCATAAAGTTGATTTAAACATCATCTACGCTTCATTAATTCTTGTTTTTAAGCGGACATGTTCAAATGAGTGCGTTTGCCTATCGGTTTTCCGTCTTAGGCTTAGGCCTATAATGCGTTGGGCAATACTTATGTTTTCATTAAGAAACGACAACGAATCTAAAATGTGTTAAGTTCCTTGTCTTGTACGAAGTAAGCATCATTTATTCTTGTTTTCAAGCGGACATGTTTAAATGAGTGCGTTTGCTTATCGGTTTTCTGTCTTCTTAGGCCTAGGCCTATAATGCGTTGGGCAATACTTATGTTTTCACTTACAAACGACAACGAATGTAGAGAATCTAAAACGTGTTGAGTTCCTTGTCTTGTACGAAGTAAGCATCATTAATTCTTGTTTTTAAGCGGACATGTTAAAATGTGTGCGTTTGCTTATCGGTTTTCTGTCTTAGGCCTAGGCCTATAATGCGTTGGGCAATACTTATGTTTTCACTTACAAACGAAAACAAATATAGAGAATCTAAAACGTGTTAAGTTCCTTGTCTTGTACGAAATAAGTAACAAAAAATCTCTCTTTTATACACTATCATCTCTCATCACTGAGTAAGAACAAAGAAAACTCTTCAAATATATCATTAAGACGCTTAAAACCTTTATGCGTTACGCATCATTAATTCATGCGTGTCGGCGGCGTCCATTTTGTATCTCATTATACTAGTTCACATTCCGCCCACCAGGGCCAAGGTCGAACCAATAAAAACTAACCTTTCATAGATCTGAGGTGTGCGCAGTTCCGGTGAATAATGCGTTCGGTTCTGCGCCGATGTTCATCGCGGAAAGAGATCCCAGATGACGAACAAAACACTGTCGCGCTGCGTTTACCGTCGCGAATCATGTGTACATGTTTTCATGTTTCAAATACTACATTTTATCAGAGATAATGTTGAATTGTATAGCCAATTAATGTGTCGGTATATTTTAATAGCTATACTTTACTATTATGTGACCGTTTGCATGTTTTAATGCAATAAATACATATTATATTTTATCGTCTATTTAATGAGTTGTAGGAACTATTATCAATGGGGTCAGTGTATCATTTTTTGTATCATCATCATTTATGACATGTCTTTCGTGAAATGTTAATAAAATATTTGCGTTGCAGGTCAGTATGATCATAACCGAACAATAAATAGTTTATTCCGATTTCAATAATCGTGAGAGATATGATTAACAAGTTCAAGAAACTTTCATATTTATAAGTGCACGTGTTTTATAATTCTGATCCGGAGTGATTTCTTTTAATTACACTTCGTGACTGATATGTCTAGCTACATACAATAGAGTCTAGCTACACACAATAAAGTCAAGATACATACAATAAAGATATGTTTATGTTTGCTCCATTTCACATTAAATCATAAAAAATATAGGGAAAACACATCGTAAAGAAGATCTGCTATTCACAACAATGTTATGAATCACATGCTATTGCATTTTAAACACGCAATGGAGTATTGAGTATACGCGTACTCATCATATTGGCAAAATAAATTTGTATATTTTCTTTACCTTCCTATCTATTCTGTGACTTCAGGATCTAGTTTAGATAAAAAAGAAGCTTTTTGAAAATGACTGAAACTTCAGTTTTAGACTGATATAAGAATTTCCCGTACAATAAGAAAAGAACATGCTATGAAGTGTTATGACTAGAGCATGCGATCACTTTGTCTGTGTCTACAATATCTACATTACTTATCGGATTAAAATTAATATATCCTTACTATTATAGTATGGCTATCTTAGCTGACACTTTTTGGTAAAAACTATTTGGAGTAACCGTGTTGTAACTCAGTAACTGTTTCACCGATTTCACCACAAAATTAATGTCGTTCAATCCACATCAAACTCTGTAAATGTTATAAATTTCAACTTGATCGGATTCACCGTTCAACCACTATCACGCGACAAAAATCCGAGTACCATAAAAGTATAGAAACGAAACGTTCGCTCGTCCAAAAAAATTGACATACCTCAACACTCTTAAAATCATCAAATCCCGCTTCAGGCAGAAGTTTTTTAACTTCTAATGTGGATTCAATTCCATTACTTCTTGTCTTAGGAATAAGTAAACGGTGACTTTGGAGCCGTCCTAGCAACGAAGCACTCAATAAATTCAAAGTTGTTCTGAATCGACCTTGTTGATTCTGGCATCTGTCCGCAGGTGTTCGCACTGTCCACAATCACTGATTCATATGTTTCGTATTTGAAATATAGATCTTTGATTGGTTATCGCTCACTCGTCGATGGTGTTCGAAGCCTATAGTGGAGACACCTCGGACAACGAACCAGTCGATCCACCGCGTCGAGCTTATATTTACCTGGTTTGTAAACCCCTCGTTAGGGGGGTAGTTGGGCCGACTCGTTCGCGCTACTTTCCATTCACTGATTCCCTAGAATTTCATAATTGGCTACACAAACAACTGTAAAAGCTAAATTCCAAATATAAATTAATGTTTTATTTGAATTAACGTTTCGGAAACTTATTCCTTAATATAGATCAGAACACCACGAGCTTGAAACTTTTTTATTTTTTCTTGTAGCGTTATTATTAGATGAATATGAATCAAACGATTTGCATACTGCATACATGAATTACATAATATGTTTCTTCATAATCCTACTACAAAGACTATTAAAAGATGACAATATGCATAAATGTGTTTAGAAAACGATTGTGATGATTGAAAATGACGTAAAACCAGAAGCAAAAATAATAAAACTAGCACGGGGTATTTAACAGAATACAACAGTCCGCAATCTGATTTAACGATTTCTAGCTTTGAATATTGACATGAATGCGATGCATTCCCAAGGGTTGTACAAAATATGGTCATCGCTCAGAACCGGTTTTCGCCAGAAATTCTGGTTCGTTGTCCGAGGTGTCTCCACTGTACAGGGTTGGTTTAGTCACTTTAAATTAAAGTCCCCCACTGCAAATCAGTTTAGTTACTGAGTGGGTAGACTCTAAATGTGAATTTATTTATTTATTTTATTTATTTAAGTTTTATCGGAAAATAATTATCATTACATCACCGATTATGTTGTGCTAGTCAATTGATTCACATTCTTCAGTATCAGACCTGCCTCGAAGCCAGCATGCAACGAGGGTTGCAATGCATGCCGGGATGCGACTAATAAATACAGCTCGCGGCCTCTTAAGATCGCATGATGACCCTACTCGTCCCGCTCGGGAGAAGAGGGCAGGTTACAGAATAAGTACCTACCTAGTTGAAAAGCGAAGCTGGCAACAGATTATCGTCACGATTAATTCAAATATAGGAAGATTGGAATTTTATTGATGTAGATTCGATTTCTTGTATACAGTGTTTTTCATCTAAACTTTGCATTGGCGTTTTTGCAGTAAACCCCCTTTTCTTGCACGTCAAGGGTCTACCCCCACCATACGGCCGCGCGGTGAGTGCAGCGGTGGCTCATAAGTTATACCTCTTAAGATGTCACTTATTGAAACGGTAACTATCTACAGTAACACATTAAATGACTACAGAATCAATTCAAGAACCGAATATGGTTCGAAATATTGATTATGTAGATTTTAATGTGTTACTGTTCATAGTTACCGTTTCAGTATAAGTGACATCTTAGCAGGTATAATTTATGAGCCACCGCTGCACTCACCGCGCGGCCGTATGGTGGGGGTAGACCCTTGGCGTGCAAGCGCAGCACTGCAAGGTTAAGATGAAATATACTATAGGTAGGTATAGAACTTATGTACTATTGAAACCTTTTTTGGGGACCAGGTATTCTTTGTATATTGAACAGTACATAGTTTTGTTTTAAAAAATGTATAATTTCATGATTAATTCATACACGAATGTACGTTTTATTAGTTCAAGATTCTGTTTCTTGTAGTGTAGGTAGCACTTAGGCGCTATTAAAACGTTATTACCCAATCAGCTATGGCTTGCAATGATGATAAAGTTTATATTTTTATTGGTGTGCTGCATTTCTGGTGTGAAAAAATGATTATTGTACGATTAATTCAAGCACGAATCTACATGATACGATTTCTTGTAAGTAGCATTTACCCGGCGTTAAAAAAACTCCATGTCCCTGATTGCTTATTTTGCATTCTTTATGTGCCGTGTTTAGATTTTTTACCTTCTATGCATTCCACAAGAATCCATCAAATCAGTAGGTTGTGCGAAAAACATTATCTACTTTTTATTTGTTATCTATGTTATGTATTATTAAATAATAAACTTGTTTTACAACAAGAAATATTTATAATTATAAATAAGGTGACCATATTTTGAATATTGCAAACCGCGACAAACAAAGTGTGAGGATTACGAACTCCATGGACAAGCACGGGGTCTGGGGCGAAAGAGGCGAAACATTTGTAATTCAAATTTGCATGCAAAATGCCCAGAAAACAGCTTTCTTACATGAATTAATAAAACAAAATAAATATCAATACATTATTATTCATATAAATTTTAATTAATACATATTAAGTATTTAAATGAATGTGGGTAAATTTTGGGAGGCATGTTAGGCCTATGCCCGGTCGTATTTCGCCAGCCGCCTGTTGACGGAATAAACTCGGCTGACTGTGAGTTGAGTGAGTGCGTGATTGTGTGAGTCAGCGTCTGCGAATGCAACCCGCATGTGTCGAGGGCTAGCAACTGTAAGCCTCCCCTCCCCCCTTCTCCCCACTGTTACAATCTTCCGCGTTGTCTTTAGTGACAGAATACCGGGACATCTTTTCCCCAAAAATTACAAACTGGTAAAAATACGTCTTTTCAATGAATCTCTCGGGACACCGGTACGTGTTCTGATAACGGTACTGTACCGGTTTGTACTGTACCGGTCAAACCGGTACGGCTGGTCACCTTAATTATAAATTATATAAGAAATTACTAAAAAGTACATAGGTACCTAATAACGATGCTATTTCGTGATAGATAATACATTTTTGAAGGAATTGAAAAATACATGTTTTAATTATTGGAAAGTTACAAAATAAAAAAGTATCCATCACGGAATTCTTCTAAAATTCTTCAGACCTAAATACGAGATTCAAAGTTAGTTACACTAATTGCAAATTATTAGTAATCAAAACACAATAAATAGGGGTGAATAACTGTTTAATTGCAAAAGATTATCTTAGCCATACATACAACTAATACCTGCAGAAGACTATACCTAAACATTTGAAAACCATAGCTCCATAATATTTATTCTTCTAACATGACCACATAGATCTCAAAGGAACAAAGATGAACTAAGATTGGGTAAAGGCCTTCAAATGTTGTAACAAGGCTCAATGATGCGTAGGAGACGGTACAGGAATCTGTGAACCATGATCCTAGCCAGGGTTTTTACTGTCTATAGAGAATTATTGTGGTTTTAGATCTGGGTCTCTCTGACGTCACACCACACCGGCTTCGACGATAATATTCAAATATTTAACCTTTTTATGGATGAACTTTCCTAAAACAATTGTAGAGAATTAACAATGGATAAATGTTTCGTAGGAAAACCTGCCGCGGACAATTCCATGATAGACGGTTTTCAGAATTGGTCAGTGGGTCCGTGGCTTAGTTGAGAACAAGAAAATCAGTGGATCTTTCGTCTATCTTGGCATTTCACAAATGATGTACACCCCCACTACCTGACTAGCACAAACATGGGACGAAATCCCCGAATTCATTACTGGAAGCCATAACAGATGTTCAACCATGCGTACACTTCTTGGACATCTAGTCAAATAATAGGCGTCCACACAACAAACAAACGATTATATATGATTACTTTTTGACAGTTCGGACCCAACAAATTCAAGTAATCTGCGGTCGCACTCGGGCTGTCTAAACAACTTATTATAAATGCAGTGAAATAAAATGCCCTGCGGCGTTCTCAGCTTTGCCTCGGCCAAAGTTTAGCTAGCGTTCGGAAGTAGTTTTGTTGTTTTTAGTCAACTAATTTCTCTTAAACAAATAATAGGATTATTATGAAATTTTAACTACTTGCAGAGGGATGTCATATCTACCCATGGTATTAAGTACATTTGTGACAATCATGCTCAAAATAATTAACTCATGTTTGAACTATGCAAATAAATTACTGTCGTCGAAAATACTCGGCGACATAATACGGAGAATCCGTTTAAAAATGGGCACATTATTTTTTAATAGGTTGGTGACAAATGTACTTAATACCATGCATAGATATTACATTCCTCTAAAAGTAGGTAAATATTTATAATAATCTTACTATTAGTTTAAGAGTAATTAGTTGACGGCCAATACATCTGTACAACTCCTACTGCCGAACGCTCTTTTAAAATACTGGTAACTTGTCTGCAAGGCGTTGCTCTAGACACCTCTACGCAGCGCATAGGGAGGGTCTTGTACGTCATTAAATGACACTAATTATTATAGCCACTCGTAACGAGCCGGCGTCACTTTGTTTCTTCTCTTTGACGGTGAAATCTTCTCACAACACAATGGCCAATTATGAGAAGTAAGGTCAAGTTTGTTCCCCACAACTTCTACGCTCAAATTAATACAATATTCAGTCATAAAACGTGCTGCGGTTGAATACAGTTCGGTAGAGTTTTACTTGGCTTAGGAATAAGTAAACGGTGACTTTAGAGCCGTCCTAGCAACGAAGCACTCAATAAATTCAAAGTTGTTCTGAATCGGCCTTGTTGATTCTGGCATTTGTCCGCAGGTGTTCGCACTGTCCAGTCACTGATTCATATGTTTCGTATTTGAAATATCGATCTTTGATTGGTTATCGCTCACTCGTCGATGGTGTTCGAAGCTTACAGGGTTGGTTTAGTCACTTTAAATTAAAGTCCTCCACTGCAAATCAGTTTAGTTACTGAGTGGGTGGACTCTAAATGTGAATTTATTTATTTATTTATTTATTTAATGAACAATATGCGGCGTTCAATAAATAGATTATTTGTTGTTTAACGACGTACTCGACAACTATCATCGTATGACCTCGGGTAGTGTTTGGGGGAAGGGACAGAAGGGCGTAAAGGGGAGGAAAAGGGACACGGGAGGACTATACATCAAACACACAAATTAATTAAACTCATGAACAAGAAAGTTCTCGAAAAATAAAATGTTCATACGTTGGAAAAGAAACGTTTTTAAACTTTCACAATGTTGCTGTCCGTTATTAAAAATGTTAACTAGTAAGCGTTTAGTTATAGTACTTGTTTTTCTTCATTATTTGGAATGTTATTATTCTGACAAAAGTAGCGAATATATGCAACTTAATAACTGAATATGCATCAATTAAAAAATAAGGAATTAATCATAGTCCTCAATATCGTCTCGTCAGCCCACAACACAAAATCTTACTAGTTATTTGTAATTGTTAATTAAATGCATAGTTATAGTCTAGTTTTCAAGTTAATACTTAGTTAAATATATACATTATTCAGTACTCCACACACCAGATATTATACCTACTGACTCACAAGACTAACTTCTGCCAGTAGGTATTGATCAACATAAAAACAAATGTACTATAATTGATATTGATTTTTAATATGGGGTAACTGAATAAAACAATTGAATTCAATTCAATTGACAGCTTGTTGTTTGTCCATCAATTCAATTTATGAATTGCATTGATGTTGATCAGCGGTGACAGTTGCTGGTTTCCTAACTTTATCCATGGCTACTTATTGACCATCAACAGAAGCTTTTTGTCTTCACCCACTGTATTTTCCTAAAACGTAAACAGAAGGTCTTGCTTGATTCTTGAACAATGCCGACATGTGTATATCGTGTGGGACAGACAGAGTCTTACCGTGGGCTCTAGATTAATCATGGAATCATGTCTGAAGGCTTTGGCGTGGTAATCAATGCCTAGAGTTCAGGGATGAGCAAACTGTATAGCATGCAGAGCTTTTTCAAACTGCCGTAAACCCAACCCCCCTCCCCCCATATTCAATAGCACAAGACTCAATTATTGAGGAGGTTGTAACATCACAGGCGGACAAACAACGTGTTACTAGGCAACTGCATGATTGTATCTTTCTTTGAATGGTGCACATTCAATGTTTGTCCGAAACAAAATACGGCAATGCGGCTATTTTTGGAGTTGAGTCTTGTGCTATGGATGATTTTCAGAATTGATCTAGAAAACTGTGATTTGCTCTGGGTCCTTGATAGTTATGTTAAGGTGTATTTTTCATGGGTTGTGTACTAAGGTATTTGTTTTCACTGTTGTACATTGTTGTCATTGAAGATCTAGAGGACCGTGATTAGCTCTATCTAAAGGCCGGTCTTACAATCTTCTAACAAGAATGTTATTTGTAGCAATTAAGCTATTTGGAGGATTTTAAGGGTTTTGATTGGTGGTTGCCATGGAGAAAACAAGCTATTCGACGAATAAGTAGACTGTTATTGGGACATTGTAAGGCTGGACCTAAGGGTCATCTGTGTATTAGCTCATTACGTTGCCACCAGATTCAATACAGTTCCTTTTCATTTCAGTGCCGTATGTATGTATGTATGTATGTATGTATGTATGTATGTATGTATGTATGTATGTATGTATGTATGTATGTATGTATGTATGTATGTATGTATGTATGTATGTATGTATGTATGTATGTATGTATGTATGTATGTATGTATGTATGTATGTATGTATGTATGTATGTATGTATGTATGTATGTATGTATGTATGTATGTATGTATGTATGTATTTCACAGTGAAGGAAAAAACTGTATGTTTTTACTGCACATCCAAGAAAATGAGATATATCTGGCTTTATTTTTTAGCGGTCCTCCCCGAAAATGATCTATATCTTATCTATACGAAATGACTGAAAACGTTTGCACACCCCTGCTGTCCAACATTCACTCTCGTCACAGCCATCCAACCTACTGTCTAGTTTACCTTGTGTATAGGAAGCTGGCAGGTTTATATGATAGCGTGTGGAGGTGTTGTTTATTGTGAACGGTGAAGGACAAACATTGTAATAGATACAGTACTCCATCTTTCCGTGATAATCCTCGTCTTGACTTATGGTGACTTAATGACGATCGGGTAACTATTCACAATGTCACTTGGTGATAACTGATAACTCTGTTACGTATTAATTTTTTACTTTTTTACTTTTTTTTGTTTTAACTTTTTTTGCTTTTGTTTTTCTTTTTTTGTTTTACGTCATCGACAATCCTGCTTGAAGGGGGTTTACTCGGTCCTCCGACAAAAACTGAAATTGAGCCCTTCTAGAACAATTTTTAGGAAAATCTTGAAAATCTTTTAAAACTATCTAAGTAGGCCTACCTACTGATACATATACTATAAAGAGATAGTGTACTGAAGAGGGGTCCGTCAGATGTTGTAGCAGGGATTCCTATTAATCATTATTACTCTTGTTTTAAAAAACGTGATAATGAAGTAAAACTGTTATAACAACTGTGTACCCATGATTTTTCGTTTATATACAATATGTTGAATAAGACCATAACCGTAAAAACAATCAAATTAGCGGTCACTTTATAATATATGCTTAAGTGCTACTCCACAACTAAGTACTCTCTTGAATTTAATGAGAATGAACATCATGAAATCGGGAAACAACTTACAGAAATACCATATGCTACATTATTTAAACCTTTCAACCGAAAACTGATTTACCGTTCAAATAAAAAAGTTGAGTGAAAAAAATGATTATTCGTGCGCGCGCTACGTTTTTAAGTTTTTATGTTGTAATTAATTAAAATGATGTTTAAATGTCTCGAATCGTGTAAATACATTTTTTACCGAAGTGTTCTTAACGGATCTCAAGACGGGATTGACCTGTAGAGTTGCTTTACTCTTTTTAGTGAGTAAACATTTTGTGCTGAGGGGAGGGGGGGGGGGGGGGGGGGGGGTCCCATTAAAATCACATGAAATTGTCATGTTTTCAGTAATATCCTACAAACTGTACATACAATTCAAGAGCATAGAAAACTTTGGTGTGGTGTATGAATAACTAATGATTGGATTAGTTAATCCATATTTTGACTCCTTCGGTTTGTCATTTCACGGAATTAATAATAGAAAATTGTATTTGAAAATAACAATATAACCTTCTTCAACATTTTAGATTTTTTAAATTCAATTTTTAATTACTTATTTTATACTAATTTCAATTTAACACGGTATTAATAGTCCCAGTATGTCCGCACCTTAAAAATATACCGTAATCTTACAATATTTGCTGTGTCAACATTTTACCATTAAGCCTATCATTAGCTCTAATCGTGTCAGCCGGGTGTAATATTTATTAATTGTTTAATTAGCAAATTAACGTTATCCAAACTTTAAGTAGCAAATTAATATTAATTAAGCTTTTAAGTGCCGATTAGTGTACACCCAATAAAATAAAAATTACATTTCTAACGGTCGGTCCTAATTTTCATTTTAGTACGGAACGGTAGAGGTTCGTAGAACACTCTAGTAAAAATAGTAATTTACAAGTGTGTATACTTAATAGTTAGTACCATGTGTGTAGTTTGTAACGTTACAAAGTAGCAGTAAAGTAGGAGTATTCACGTGACGTCACATCGGCCATAATGAAGGGTAAAATCTGTGTTGACATATGAGCTGTCAATGGGGGATGAATATGCTTAACACGAAAAATGAGAAGTTTAACAAGTAAATCTCTCAACAAAGTTTAGGAAAATTATTATTTGTGGCTTTGTAAACTCAAAAAAATAATGGTCGAGACAAGAGTTTCTTTTTAGTACAGTGGTTGTTTTTAGTTGTAATAATATTGGGAGAAAATAGAACTTCAACCAAATATCATTCTATAATGCCGACATTACACGGTTCAATACTTGCGTCAAACTTATTGAATTCAAGGACAAAAAAGCATCAATTAATAGAAGCTATATTGTTGTAGTTTTTACCAAACTGTTTTTGATTACCGTGTAATGTGGTTATAACACCAACTATTCTACAAATAGGTAGAAAAATGTATCATGATTATTGCGTTTTTAAGATTTAAAACGTAGGACAACGTAGTTTTCATGATGGTTTAGAAAAGCTATTCCACTATTTTTTTTTAATGACATGCTTACAAATCTTTGTTCATCCTACATTGACAATAATAGTGACATTGTCGAGATATGTCGATTTCTTTCCTAGAGCAGAAATCTCTTTCCTCCCCCCAAGGCATACACAGCCTTAATAAGTGAACATTCCTTCTCAACTACTCAAATAGGTACTCTTGTGTGCCTATGAATTGTTAATCTGTCTTCATCGAAGCTATATACCAACTAATCAGTGAGTTATTCAAACAACCAAACAGCCCGGAGGTCTAGATTCAAATATGGACAGTCGGTGACTTTGAGTCGGTAATGACGATAACTACTTTGTCCTCGTACCTGTCGGTTATAGAGCATCACCTGGGAGGAGTGTTTGCCCCTAATGATGAGGTAGGAGGTTTTGGTCCAGAGGGGGAAGGGAAAATTTTTAGTTTGATTGAGGTAAATAGTGTATTTAATATGGTCGCAGTTTTTGTGTGAAATTTTTATAGCAAAATATTAATTGTAAGTACACTTTTCCTAAGTTAATAACGAAGTCAAAAAAGTAAGTTGTAGTTACTTACGTTTCTGAAAGAGGTGGTAAATATAACTATCATTGTCGGTCAAGTGACGGATGACAAAAACGTCTTGAAATGTCGAGTTTTATCAGAAAGTTTCTTCGGATAATATAATCATCATCATCATCTGTTGCCACGTCCAACTCTGCGTTGGGTCGGCATTGAAGATAAGCCTCTCCATCTTCTTCTATCCTGGTACCACTCTTCCCCCTCAACTACATTCCAGTCCCCTCCTCGCATTTCCACATCCTTCCTCACTTTGTCGTGCCATCTTTGTCGTGGTCTTCCTCTCTTTCTTCTACCTGGAATCTCCAGTTCTTAAATTGAATTTTTAAATTAAAAATATTTAAATAATTAAAAAAATACTTTTTTTAATTTTGTTTCCTCTCACTCAATTTTTCTACCCATGTGGGGGGAGATGGGTCCGTTAACAGATTGTCCAGTATCTGTAATGGCGCTTTTTTTTAGGCACAAGTTGTCCCGCTAAAAAGCGCATTTGAGTTCTGCGAGACAGAGGAATGTAACTGTATACGTCTCATTTCCTCTCTTCTTACAATAGGCAGAGATACACCCTGGGCAAAATTTTACCCCCTAGCCAGACGGGGATTCGATTTCCTGGCACATTCTTAACAGGGAAGGGTACCTCTACGTCAACAGCACAAAATTTTATTTTTAAATTATATCACAAGAATGGGCTTCGAAATCGAAAATCTTAATCAACAGCGCACTGTGGTTTAGTAAGCCCTACACACTGAATGCTCTCAGTCGTGTTTTACATTGTAATCAGTATGTTTTTTATATAACATTAATTTAATTAGTAATTATCGAATTAATATCAAAATAACTACGCTAATTGTTATAATATTCTATTCAGTCTGAAGGGCTTACCAAAACACAGTGCGCTTATGATTTAGATTTTCAATTTCTTGTTGCAATCTTGAGATATAATTATAAAATTAAAATGTTCTGCAGTTTTTTGACGTGCGGATTGAACTTCTCTACACTTTGCCGTAACACCACTTTCCGCGCCTCTATGTGTAAGGTAGTACCGCTATTCAGCAGTCAGTCGTGATCCGTCCATAATATTCCGGTTAATGATGATACTTTTACTTAGAGCTATAGGCAACACATCGTCAGGCAGATAAGCCGCCGGCCTATTGTGTTCGTTCTGTTCGGTTCTATTGTTCGTGTTCGTGGCTGGGTGGCTGGCTGGAGGCTCGTCTTACGTGAACTGTATGATGCGGCACCCTAGGCCCGGACTGACCAAACTTTGGTCGTCTAGGCAGATTTGATAATTGGCTACCATGGTTTCAGGGCGACATGTTTGTTTGGATAAAATCGAGGGTTAGCGGCTAATTTCGGGAAAGTGGGCCTTAGAGGGAGTGCGTGGGGGGGGGGGGGGGAATGGTATAACTTCATTGTTTGGTAGATAAGGATGTTGGTTTTGCGGATACAGATTCAATTTCGAAAAGTTCGTTTTCATATCTTGGTACTATATGCTTTTGCTTTTTCTTTCACATTTGATAATGTTTATGTTTTTTATTATTATTATGTTTCTTTTCACATATGTGTATTTTGCGTCTGCTAAATATCAATTGATTATTTAAAAATTTTCTTTATTTTACAATACCGGTACTTAATTTGAAATTTAACAATTTCATTCTTTTTATTAGTTATCTTTTCTAAAGCAGCTTGTTTTGTTATCTTGATTCCCATCTCATTTTGTACTGTGTTTTATCACCATTTGTCATTGTTTTATTTATTGTCTTCCTTCGTAAATCAATTTCATAACTGGATAGGATTGACATTAAATAAATTACTACTATGTATTAAATAGAGGAAGTGCAATACAAAGCATTAGCGGTAAATTTATGTTACGTGTAAGTGAATAGCAAAATCATAAATTAAAATCAAAACTACTTTATTTTATGGACGTGATAAATTAACCGCTACTGCCGTAAACACTCATCTTATAGTAAAAACTAAAAACCTCTCCAGACTTCCTTATTTGGAGGCGTCTATATTTAACACGCATGCAATATTGTGGCTACCATAAAGAAAGAAACAATTATAGTTGAGATACAGGTTTTAATATCTAATTTCGGTTGATTTAATTGAGAAATGTGTTGAGTTAATTTTTCGTTGGAAACCTACCAAGAGGCAATCCATGTCCCTATACTAGGTATTGTGGTATTTGAAATTCTACGCATCCAATGTACAGTAATTCAAGTGTTCCAATGTTCATACTATATTCATACAATTCAAAGCTAATCCCACTCTTATTCAACAAAGATTTCTCAGTTTATATTAGATTCTTTGTGGTGCAAGTTTGAATTGATCAATTTTGAACTAATGATTATACATGACAGGCAAACCAGTATTATAATTTAAGAAGTATACTCTATAACAACGGAATGACTAGACGATGATTTTAATAGTGAAATACACTTTCCTTGTTGATTATGGCATTTGTCCACGGGTGTTCGCACTACCAAATCACTGTTTCATATATTTCATATTTGAAATATCGATCTTTGATTGGTTATCGCTCACTCGTCGATGGTGTTCGGAGCCTACAGGGTTGGTTTAGTCGCTTTAAATTAAAAGTCTCCCACGGAAAATCAGTCTTGTTACTACTGAGTGGGTATAGACTCTAAATATTAATTTATTTTTTTGTTTTTATACCTATACAAAATGTAACGTCCAAACGCAAATTTCCCTTCACTTACCAAATTAAACAAATCCCATGAATTGTCTCTTTTTATATCCAATACATTCTGACATCACGGCAGGTAATCCGATATTATTTGCGCCATGAAATATTGCAAAACCTCTCATGCAGTCGTCGTACAACATCTTCGGTAATGCTTCCGTCACGGGTGGGTGAGCGGCAGCCAACCAACCAGCGGCCGTGGCTAATTCAGATACCTGCTTGGGTTGGCCGAGACCGTAAACACATCATTGATTTATGACGAAAGTATTACCGAAGTTGTTGTACGACGACTTTATCTCCTCGTAATAATTCATGACCAGTCAAACACAGGCAACCTATAGCAATATATAGCATCGATCTCATTACATCTTTAAGTGACCGTAAACTCCATGAGGCCCGGCGTATAGAATTAATGGTTTGCACGTTTAAGTACCTTTAAACTAGACGATCGGTCCATTAATAATAACATTGACTTGTGTTGTGCACGAAGCATATAAATTGGATGATTTTTGTTTTGTGTGCAGTGAGTATTGAGAAATATGGATCTGACTGTACATTACCGAACATAATAAATGGTTCAACCTTTACATGAATACATGTTGCGTGGCATTTATCTCGCTCTAATGTGGTGATAATTTAGATTTCGCAAATAGGTACATTAATTGATCGTTGCTTCTTGGAATTTGGTTTAAGTACTTGTTTTGTACATTCGTCGCTATAAGTGAACCAAGGGTAGAATAGAACATTATACTGTAACCACTCCCCTGCACTCACCCTATTATTTTCTGACTCAATCTGATCTGTAAATCAATTGAGGAAACATATGTTGATGAGAAGTAACGGATCATTTACCACATAGACGGTTCAAAGTGTTGACGTTGTTTTGTTTAAAAAATCTTCTAAAACACAAAAAATAAAAATATATTAATTTTAAAATCGAATATAAGTAAGTTATTCTTGACATCCTTTTCATGTCCACTGCCGTACTCGAGGTCCGATGATGGGAGTACTAGCTTACTATCTGGGTGTACACTTGTTGGTTGTAAGGTGGATGGGAGATTTTCTAGCAAATAGGTCGCAAAGGGTAAGGGTGGGGGGTAGCATATCAGCAGCTATCGAAGTTACATCGGGGGTGCCGCAGGGGTCGGTGCTGGGTCCACTGTTATTTATAATGTTTATTAATGATATATGAAGGGATATTGAGTCAAGATTAAGGTTGTTTGCTGATGATTGCGTCTTGTATAGGGTGATTAAGGGGGTGGAGGATGCTAAGTTGTTGCAGGATGATTTGAACAGGATAGAGGAGTGGGTTGATGTTAATAGGATGGGTTTGAATGGGGGAAAGTG
Source organism: Isoperla grammatica (assembly GCA_945910005.1). Classification (NCBI taxonomy): domain Eukaryota; kingdom Metazoa; phylum Arthropoda; class Insecta; order Plecoptera; family Perlodidae; genus Isoperla; species Isoperla grammatica. The sequence goes on from OX246747.1 coordinate 34,231,781, forward strand.
TAAACTGGTTGGGTTCACGCGTAAATTAAAAGGGGATGCGAGAGAGTATTTTCTTGAGGGGGTAGTTCTAGAAAAGGTAAAGAAGTATAAGTATTTGGGAATTTTTTTGGCCGAAGATTTGGGATGGGGGGACCAGGTGCAGGAAAGTGTAAGAAAGGGATATAGAAACTTAGGGTTTGTTATGAGGAATTTGAAGGGAGCTAGTAGGGAGGTAAAGGATATGGCTTACAAAACAGTGATACGGCCTATATTGGAATATGGTGGTGCGGTGTGGGATCCATATAGGAAAGGGGAAGTCATGGAATTGGAAAAGGTGCAGCGTAGGGCGGCAAGGAAGGTTACAGGACAAGTTAGGAGATGGAGGTATGTGGAAGATAGGTTAGGGAATGTGGTAAGGGCTTATGATAGTGTTACAGCAATGATGGGGGAATTGGGTTGGGAGTCCTTAGAGGAGAGACGGAGGAGTGATAGGATGTGTAATTTATATAGAGCAGCTAGGGGGAAAGGAGGGTGGGGGGAAATCCAGAGCAGGTTGCAAAAAGGAGTTTATAGAGGGAGGGGGGATCATAATTGGAAGTTTCAGCGTCGGGTAGTGAGAAGTGATCTGGGTAGGTTTGGTTTTGTTGAGAGAACGGTAAGGGAATGGAATGAGTTGCCCGAGGAGGTTGTTGAGTGCGATTCAGTAAGGGAATTTAGAAATAGATTGACGAAAAGGAGGTGACGAGGGAGGGTGGGGAGGGGGGAGGTTTGGATAGGTTGCCACCGGGTAGTTGTGGCCCATTTGCAGCCTTTAAGTATTTTAATCTTAATCTTAATCTTAATCTCAGGGTGAATTCAAGATTAGTTCCTTGTCATTGGGTATACTGCATACCTCACAGTTTTAGCTAGCCAATTACATGTCTAGCGTGCCTTATGTCACTGCCTAGAGCTGATGATCTCAACCTGAGATCAACACAGTACAGTACCCACTGATCCGGGAAGTACACGACAAGACAGACACTGCCTTCTGGACATGTTTACCATCTAACAGGCAGTGCATGCATGTCACTGCCCCCTGGTGTGTGTATTTCATATGCAACACTTCGCATCAATCATACCTAGACAACCCGGCAGCCATTAAGAGCCCCCCTGTACATGCACAAGTATGGTAAGCAACTTGCAATGAAGGTCCGCCTAGCGGAGATCGTGTAGACTTTACTTGCATGAACAACTGTTGCAATGGTATAGAATTAAACCACTAGACGCCCCCATACCACAAACTCTGCCGTAGCCATCATGAATCGGGGTGCTCTGCGTTTTAGCAGTCCAAAAAACGGATCTATTCGTTTCAAAACTAATAGGTACAGAATTTGTTTCTATTTCCACGTGTTCGTTAGGATTTCTTATATAATATTCAGAAGAAACTGAACCGCTGTGCAAAGATCTTAAACATCTATACATGTAAACTTTTAACGAACTGTTTTGTCCAAAGATCTTAACTACTGTCTTCTTCTTACGATAACAATCTTGTTCCAAAGATCTTAACGCTACCGACCTCTTTGCTACCACCGATAACAGAAGCAGGCAGTCAGGCATACTCGCAAGACATGCACTTGGTGCAAAGATCTTAACACAATGCCAACCTTCCAATAAACTCCTGTGAGCAATTAAGATCTTAACGCTACCAACCTCTTTGCTCCACAGAGAACCGAAGCAGACTGCCGTACATATTCATAAGACAATTAGTACAAAGATCTTACTTTTTTTTAACTTCTTAATGCAAAGATCTTAACCTTACCAATCTCTTTGCTCCAAAGAGAACCGAAGCAGGCAGCCGTACATATTCATAAGACAATTAGTACAAAGATCTTAACTATTTTTTAACTTCTTAGTGCAAAGATTTTAACCCTACCAACCTCTTTTCTCCACAGAGAACCGAAGCAGACAGCCGTACATATTCATAAGACAATTAGTCCAAAGATCATAACTATTTTTTAACTTCTTAGTGCAAAGATCTTAACCCTACCAATCTCTTTGCCCCACAGAGGACCGAAGAGCGCTCAGTGCCGATAGCTGTGCGTATCCATAAGACCCTTGAGCTTGCCGACGACAAGTTCTACGTCATCACATGTGGCAAGGCTGGATTCAAGAATGCCAGGAACGAGACTTCGCTAGTCTCGTTGAAACTGCTCGAGAAGGGGAAGAGGATCCACGAGGCGGTGTACGGGCGACAGTACACGATACGCGCTGACATCTCGCGGCCAGATGGTGAGTTAACTGGAGCTTTATCCTCACCTTAAAGCATTCTCCACACTTTTGAAATGTTAAGTTAAGCTAATTCAATTGAAGTCAGGCCCGGTATTTCAATGTCCAGTTAAAATCTACTTTTCAGTTGAATTGTTTTCACCATGACAACGGCCAATAGAAATACACCAAACTGGGCTTACCTGACAGTTAAATTTACTTAACACTTTAACTGGACATTGAAGTTAGGGGCATTAATTAGGTTAAATCCCCTCACATTATTAATTATAATAATGAATCAATGAACATCTGTCCCTGTTTCCAACTATGAAGTCGGGTAGGGGGTGAGAGGTTTTCTCCCCATTCACTTGGGTCTCGGGTCTACCTAGCCTTGCCTGACGCTTCACCCCTTTTCTTCTTTATTTCCCCTAGCATTTGTCCTTCTGACATCTCTACTACAATGTCTTCTTCCGGTCCCTCCACCAGTTCTCCCCCCTTCTTTTTTTTTATCTTCCAACCACCTTTCTTGCTGTATGCCTACTTCTACCCATGAACAAATTATTATTGCGTATTCAATACTCACAAATCAAATAAATATATATAATACAATATAATTAAATTGCAACCAACTATTTATTTTATCTGAACGTGACATCGCATCCTTCTCGATTTCTACAACTAACGCTAAAAAAATTTTCGGTTTTAAATACAAGTTTCCGCAAACGACCGGGTGATAAACAAAACGGTCCCGAAAAACCTGATCCACGTTAATTCGCGTCCCGATCACTTCGGGTCACTGACATTCACCCCGATTGAATAATTAACCAATGAAATTAGTCCTGTCCAACATCCGGCGTGGCCGCGGTTTCACCTCGCTCTGACGTCACAGAACTGAAATAGAGATCGGTGGCGAAGCAGCGTAGCAATTACTGAACGTTTTGTTGAACATGCGATAACTATAATAATTATGATAGTTGGTAAATGTTTAGCGCTAACAACAACAAAAGAGAACTGTGTTTTGCTCTAGTATTTTATACTATACGTGAGCAGGGAGAGATAATTAAATTTCGATTTGTAGAGATGATCGTAGTATGTTATTATTTCTTGAATGAATGAATGGATGGGTGAGCGAACTTTCTCTCTCTCTCTCTCTCTCTCTCTCTCTCTCTCTCTTTTCACAGGCCTCTACAACTAGTTGTAAACTAGAATATTCGTGTACCAAAATTATTACAGTTATTTTTTTCAAATTTCAACTTATAAAGAAAGGTGTGTTAATGCAATGTAAACAACATTTTTTAATTTTTCTTGCCATTATAACTATATACATAATATTGCCTGCATGGGTTGTCTAAAAAAGAAATTTCCAATTTTTCAACATTGTCGAAGACTCCTTTTATTAAGACTCACTACCGATAATTAAAAATCTTTAATTTTTTTTTTTGACTAAACAAGTGGCCGTAAAGGCCGGTTTACACACTTTCCTAAGATTTAACGTATTTTCCTAACTGTTTTACTTAGGATCGCTACCATTGGCCGGATTTTTAAAACGTCGACTCTTATTGGCTGGGCAAAGAATTTTAGGCATAAGAGCTAATTTTGGCTTGATTCAGCTACTTTGTAAACCCTTAAACTTTAAATAATTGTGTAAACCAACCTAAATAGCGTTTATTATATTGGTTCCTGTGAGCAACGACGCAATTTGACCCCCCCCCCCCCCCCCCCCCCCCAATCAATGAACCCGGTGCAACGCACTCACACACACTACTACACAACGCGTTGCAACCTATAGCACGTCATCCTCCGTTGCAGCTGTGCAGGTGTTAAGCCAACCATGTCTTAATTTGTCAGTGTTTACAGTGATTCTAGAATAATAGACGGATAATTAATGAAGAATAAAAGAACTTAACTGGGTCAATGCGATGTGTATCTCTCTCTGTGGCTATGTTGAAGGCTGACAGAGCACGACCGGTGCGATCTATGTGTTGAGTAGAAGAACGCTCTGTGCGTATACTGAGCTAACGCTACTTTCTCTTCTTTGCTCTGTCTATGTAATAATAATAAGAACGCGGTTATTAACTTTCTTATTTTTACACGCGTAAGATGGAACGTTACGAAGATTGAAATACGTGTTTGGAAGTAAAGCCTTAAAAAAAATACATATACTTCACTTGTTATTGTTATGTTGTTTTTTTTGTTACAACTCGACAGTATATATAGTTGTCTATACTGAAATACAATGGAAATAATTTAATGGCAACAATGAACTTAAAACAAATACAATAGTAGAACAAAAGAAAACCACTAGAGTAAGAGAGAAAATTGAAAATTGAAAAAATATAGAGGTATGAGAAATTAATGAAACAATACGTTTTTAACAGAAGGTCTTTCAAGACAGAACAGAAAGAAAGTAAATATAGACCTAGAACCATCAGAGCAAAGGAGGAGCGAAAGAAATATGAAAAGAAACTAAACGAAAGAAGACATCGGAAAAAGAGAAGAATAAAAAATAGAATATAAACAATAAAAAAATTAAATTAAGAAACTGAACAAGAAAAAGTAGTATCATCATCACAATTAATCAATGAGTCTTATTCTTCTTCTTTTTCTCGATCTAATTAATAACGTATTATTTTTATTTCCATCACAATGTCTACTCATTACCAAACACAGTTACTTACTAGAATTGTAGCATCGCAGACCAGAAGTGTGGGGCTCACCGAACATGTAATGTATTATTTGCTGTGACGTTGGTATGAACTAAGAATAAAGGCAGTTGATCTCCAGCAGTGGGCGTTGTCGGTCGTGCCTGGTTCCTCCCTCCTGTCACCCAGATTGTAATATTGGCGACGAGGATGGGATGTTACTAACTACGCTGTAACTCTACGCTGACCTGCGCAGACATGCCTGCGAGAACAACTTGGCCGTCGGAGATACCGTACTTGTGCGACAACCTCAGAACAACAAACTTACTACTGAATTTTCCAGCACACCTTTCCAGATCGTGGGGAGAAACGGTAATGCTGTCACGGTGAAGGGACCGTCGGGCCAGCTATATACGAGAAATACAACAGCTGTTCGAAAATTTGAGCAGCCCGACCCCGGAAGGCTACCATCAGTACCAGAGGTCGAGCCTGTGCCTACACCGCCCGTCGGCAGAAGTCCAACCCGTTTGTCGACAGATGCCCAGGCACCGATGGCACCGCCGGTCGCAGATTCTCCAGCTGTGCTGCAAAGGCCGTCCCGAACCCTTCGGAAGCCAATAAGATTCCGAGATAATGCAGATTAGATTTTGAGATTAATAAGACATTTTTTCATTTTTGCTCACTTCTCTTTATTTTGAAATGTTAACATTGGGAGAGGGTAGCCCATAATTTAACGGTGGGGCATTGTAGCATCGCAGACCAGAAGTGTGGGGCTCACCGAACATGTAATGTATTATTTGCTGTGACGTTGGTATGAACTAAGAATAAAGGCAGTTGATCTCCAGCAGTGGGCGTTGTCGGTCGTGCCTGGTTCCTCCCTCCTGTCACCCAGATTGTAATAAGAATGAAAAAAAAAAACTAGAACTACAGCTATGTATTGTATAAGTCTTAACAATTCACGGTTCGGCGATGACCAACGCAGACTTAGCAGAGAGATTACATCTACCTACGCGCGTCGTGCACGATAGACAGACAGACAGACAGACAGACAGACAGACAGACAGACAGACAGACAGACAGACAGACAGACAGACAGACAGACAGACAGACAGACAGACAGACAGACAGACAGATAGACAGACAGACAGACAGACAGACACGCAGAGAGACGGACACACAGACAGACAGACAGAGAGACAGACAGACAGACAGACAGACAGACAGACAGACAGACAGACAGACAGACAGACAGACAGACAGACAGAACGATAGACAGACAGACACAGAGAGAGACAGACAGACACACAGACAGACAGATAGACAGACAGACAGACAGGCAGGCAGGCAGGCAAACCACGTGGCTAGTGACGTCATGATTTCACGCCCACGCATAAGTACGGTTACCTGTTTGTTACACGGGCACGTTCTATGATGGGACGTGGGGGGGGGGGGGGGGGGGGGAGGGGGAGATTTGCTACGGTGTAGATTGTGGTTGTACCGTTGGTTGTTATAGAGTTGTAGGGCTTGATAACGCCCACGACATATAATACGATGTTGAACACGCTTACCCCCCCTCCCCCTCCTCCTCGCCCTCTTTCACAATTGCAATAAATAAGTCAATTTTTTTGACAGGCTAGCGCCGATATTAAAACAAATTTGGGTACAAAAATACAAGGATTTTTTTTTCGATTAGTAGTAATATCCTTACCGTGCATTGTTAATTAAAATACGGCAATTGTAGGTTTCTAGTAACGTTTCTCGATTGATTATGACCGCAATAAATTTTGTATTGTCTTATTTTCGCTTCAAAATGCTCCATATCATCTTATCACAATGTGCTCGCAAATGTACCGGTATCTGTATTTCCCTTTTGGAAAGAAGTATCGTCTGTGTCTTTACTTACCTCCAACCCATTTGAAGCAAAGTTTCTTTACCTGTAGCTATAGATACTTTAAAAAAAACGATCTAACCCACCACTGCTGGCACCTATTAACACTACATCATGTAACAATGCAATGTTTTGTGTTACAGGCACCTACGGGATCCGAGTGAAGTCTTGCTTCGCGTTCAACAAGAGGAACAACAGCTTTCCACTCATCGACACAAGAGGGTGAGTCATACAATACAAACCTTTGCACTACAGTAGAGTTCTGTTCTTCTCATGCACTGCTTGACTCGCTCCTAAAAGCACGTGCAGTTGCCCTGCCGTGGGTATGTATGTATTGAGAAAAATCGGAAACGTAACCATATGAAGACGACGAAAATTGTAACTATTAAACTGTTAAAAAAATCGTATTTACAGTCTACCCACTCAGTAACAAGACTGATTTTCAGTGGGGGACTTTAATTTAAAGCGACTAAACCAACCCTGTAGGCTCCGAACACCATCGACGAGTGAGCGATAACCAATCAAAGATCTATATTTCAAATGTGAAAGATATGAATCAGTGATTGGACAGTGTGACCGAAAGATATAGTGAAGCAGTGGCGTATACACGGGGGGGAGGGGGGGGGACAACCCCCCCCCCCTTTTGCAAAGGAAACATGGAAAATGACCGTTTACATTTCAATAGCAGTATCAATAGACAGTATTTCAATAGACAGTTAGATGTTTTACTTTATAATTATTGTTTATTGTTGTAATTAAAAGCAAAAGCAATACGAAAAATATGCAAATTATTGATTGAGGTTCCTTTTATTAGCGGTGCTAAGGAAAAAATGTGTCCAGAACCGTAATCTTGTTTCAGTTGGACGCTGTAAAACTCACAGATTTGCACTAAAATGACCTTGACGAGAATTTTTCCGGGGGGCAAGCCCCCTGGAACCCCAATTATTTTTCGGCTCCATTCTCTATAGTATGGGTTGAAAACCCCCCCCCTTTCCCAATTCCTGGATACGCCACTGTAGTGAAGGGTATAAGAGGTATGTTAACTTTAATCGAGCTATTTACCCCTCCCCTGCTGGACTCGCCTTATGACAACCCACTCCCGCGATGTAGATGGACCTGACTCGGAAGACGTCATATGACCTCAGCTGTGGAGTACGTCGTAATAACACCAAGTAGTAAATAATAATGATAATAATAATACAATTACCAAAGTGCGTATTCATAGTTCCCACGTGACGTCACAGCGGCCATGATTACGACACAATTGATGAGGACCAATCCTAGATCATTGACAAATACTATTCAAATTCGAAAAATAAGCCTAATTTAGAATTAAAAAGGTAAACATAAGTAATAAAAAAAATAGAAAAATCTTACACATACTAATTTTATTTAAAAAACACGCTGAATTTTAAAGAACTAAGGTTGGAATTCATAGTCGGCCCCTACACCTAGGGGCGCCCATTGTTACTAAGGTAACAGTTGTTTCCATGTTATTTTCCATAAACAAAACAAATCCATAGCAACAATGGGTGCCCCTAGGTGTAGAGGCCGACTATGAATTCCAGAATTTTGGTGTTCTACCTCAACAGCCTTCAATTGTTTCTCCATAGCAACGTCAAAGTTTGATCACAAATGTGGCCGCCACGCGCAAAGATGTGACGTACGTGCAACCTATGAATATGCCCATAGTAGTCCACATTGTTGATAGAAATTTTGTTTTTTTTTTAATAGAAAATAACATTGGTTTCAGTAGGTTATGGGTTGGCTGTGAATACTGGCCTATATTCCCATATTTGGGCCCAGTCTTACAACATCCCAATATAACTACTTATTTGTCGAATAGCTTGTTTTCTTCATGGCAACCACCAATCAAAACCCTTGAAATCCTCCAAATAGCTTATTTGCTATACATAACTTTCCTATTTGTTGATTCTAATATCGACCCTTAGCCTACTAATATTGACGTGTTTTTAAACAATGAGCCTAATTAGAAAGAAATATTTACGTCAGATCATTATTGGTGTGATGATTGTACCGAGAATTGCGAACGATTCAGGAACCGCTGACATTTTCTAGTTTGTACAACAATTAGAGACAAAACACGAAATGTTTTCTTTTGAAATTTCTTTCCACACAAATATCTGTCGTTGAGAAGAGAATCCATAGAAAGCTGAGCTGGGTCGGCGGCAAGCAAAGCAAGACAAGTAGCTATCTTCATTTTCTCAGCAACTCTCTCGCTCAGTTGTAACAGCTGACGTTCACGGCTTCAGAACTATTTATGGAGATTGATGGTGTTTTTACTTCCTTTTTAAATAAAATCGCGTCCTCTTTACCGCGTTTAGTTTCTTTTTTTAATTATAGACTCTTTCTCTTATGACAGCTTCTCCCCCCCCCCCCCTGCAAATAATTTCTCCCAAATCCCAAAAATTTGCATTTAAAAATACTTAATTGCTAATATTAAAACCATGCAAAATGGACGTTTCATATCGAACGCAACTCTTGATGTTAGAAAAGGAACGCGTTGCCATATAAAAGTTCTCGAAAAAGGAACGCGTATTCCCCCTAAACTACCAATAGAGGTGGGTGGCTCAGTCCAAAGAATCAGTTATTCAAGAATCTAAATAATTTTTTAAATTTTGGGAAATATTGACTAAAACGTGGCCAATAAAGAAACTAAAAAAAAACTAGATAATAACCGTTTCAATAGGGCACTAGCAACACCAAAAGACAACAATGAAACAAATGAATTGAATCGATGGACAAACAACCAGCTGTCAAAAAATATTTCGTCTGATTTTGGAAAAGAAAACAAAAAACAAACAAATACACACACAAAACTTTCACTTAGTCGTTGTCTATCATTAAAAGTTTTAAATGGCGAGCAGTTACTATTGCTACACTTGTTTTTATTTCTATGGTTGCAATTTTATTATTTTGACAGCTGATGGTTTGTCCATCAGTTCAATTCATTTGTTCCATTGTTGTCTTTCGGTGTTGCTAATGACAGGTATATAGTTTTTGATCCACCGCTGCACTCACCGCGCGGCCGCGCGGGTAGGGAAGACCAGGGGTTTACAGCAAACAAGAACGGGACTGCAAGAAACACTTGTAAAGATCGGCCAATCAAAACAGACGGTAAACCTCAAACCACGCAGGAATATTTGTTATGACAACATGGAGATCGCATTTAGATACGTTATCTGTATATTCGTGTCGGCCTGGGGGCGAAATGATAAACTAAATACCGGTATTGTCGGAAGCTTTGTTGACAAGACATGTTTGGCGGTCACGACTGCAGCCAGCGATGTATTTCGTGTAAGAGGCGGCATCTGTTTGTCTGTTTGCTTGCTTTATCTACTGCTGCGGGCAGGTGGTGTAGGTAGACATAAAGCTCACAACTTGATTGCGTTATCTCGCACATTACGTTGAGGAGCCGTAAGAGCCGATAGTTGGCCGTTAATTTAATGGCACAAATTTAATGGCCTACATTCCCAATGTGTTTACTACTATTTTACTATTGTTATTATGTTTAGCGTTAAACTAAGAAGGATTGTTACTCAGTTACTCTCAATATAAAAATCAGACGAAATTTTAATTTTTTTAATTTAATAGCCCACATTCCCAATGTGTTTACTACTATTTTACTATTGTTATTATGTTTAGCGTTAAACTAAGAAGGAGGGGAAATCTCAGTATAAAAATCAGATGAAATTTTAATTTTTTTAATTTAACTGCCCACATTCTCAATGTGTTTACTACTATTTTACTATTGTTATTATGTTTAACGTTAAACTTTAAGAAGCAGGGATAAACTAAGTATAAACATCATACGAAATTTTAATCTTTTTAATTCAATTGCCCACATTCCCAAAGTGTTTACTACTATTTTACTATTGCTATTATGTTTAGCGTTAAACTAAGAAGAAGGGATAATACTCTCAGTATAGAAATCAGACGAAATTTTAAATTTTTAAAATTATGTTTCAAAATTTACATTCCGCCTAGGTGGCATCACATTTTCAATATCTTGAACCGTTCTAAAGATTTGAGGCTATAGTAACGTTCGGACTAGAATAGTTTGTACGGCATAGCTTGCTTGACTGTTCTCTCGACCACTATGATCATATGACGTCGGGGGGTGGTTGGAGGAAAGGGACAAGTAGGACGTTAGAAGGAAGAAAAGGGAAAGGGGTGGACTGCCTTTTGTCTGGCTTCTCCCCCTCGACCTGTCCGGCTAGGGTGGCCCTACACCAGAAGCATACGCTTCCGTCGGCATCTCTCGGGATCAGCAAAGCACACAAACCTGCCCACCACGATAAGATAGCGGTCCCTGGACAGGGGGCACAGCTCGCGGTACGAGAGTGTCTATAGGTGGTTGCTACCTAACTCACATCCTGCCAATCACTAATTAACTTCTAAGGAGGCGATATCATTGTGTAGATAATCGATATCATTCATCCTCATTGTTCAAGAAAGCATTCGCCTCCCCCCTCGGCAAATACTCGGCTTTTTGTAACTTGTGTGTCACCGAATCGACTGTCGCCGGAGATTCTAGATGTTTATATATATATATATATATATATATATATATATATATATATATATATATATATATATATATATATATATATATATATATACATATATATATTTACACTTCTCCTTCATGTTTCTTCATATTTATATACTTTATTTTTATTATTAAATGTAATGCATTTTTTCTTTATTTTATTTAATTTAATTTTTCAATTCATTTTTCTTGTTCTTCATTTTTTTTATATATAGTACAGTAGTTTTTTTTGTTTTGTTATTATTTCTATTTATGATTTCGTGTTTGCATAACCTAGTTCTATATTAATCGTTTTCCTTTGTAGATCAGTTTTTATAACTGAATAGAATACACATTAAATAAATAAATCAATCAATCAATAAGTAGCTCTTTCAAAATATAGTGATTGGCAGGCAGGGTGTTAGTTAGGTTGAAACCGAGCATATCTCTGCTTGACATCATGTCAATGCATACAACACTCGAACCAAATAGTTTCCGTGTTTAGCTGTAACGCCAAGGACACAAAGTACACATGTTGACAACCGGATGTCCGGTCGCGCCTGGCGCATGCTCGGTTGCATGGTTACCTCGACAATTAGGTAACATTAACATAGGTTAGGTTTCTTCTGCTCTGGCCGGCCGGCCGGCTGGCTGGCTGGGTTAAATAAATATATATATCGCTACTCTTTATTCTAACGTCATTTAGTTGGGTAAAGGGGTGTTTCCACCATTGATCTTGGGCATCCCAGGAATCAGTATCGGCATGCCAAGCTCGAAACATCATTTTCTTTAACTTAATTCTCTTCGTGAATGAATCCCTCTTGCCGTTCCACCAACTCTCTCCACCGTTTTCTGTCCTCCCACTATCTTTCTCTATCCTCTACCACTGGCCACTCCTCTCCTCTCTCTTCCACATCTACTTGTACCTGGTCCTGCCATAATAAATAAATAAATAAAATAAATTAACATTTAGAGTCTACCCACTCAGTAACAAAACTGATTTTCAGTGGGGGACTTTAATTTAAAGCGACTAAACCGACCCTGTAGGCTCCGAACACCATCGACGAGTGAGCGATAACCAATCATAGAACATTCTAGGCCCGCGGCTGTGACAGTCAAAATACTGACAATTCATTCAAAAACAGTCTGTATATTGAGCAACCCTAAGGAACCCACGATTTCTGTCGGAGATTGCTTTAAAATTGTCAAAACTTTAACCAAAATGTGTCATCCTCTAGATATTCAGTGTTCTGTCTGTTTTACAACAAAAAAATTCCGTTTTACAAGCCTACTTATTTGACTTTTGTAATGTGTTGTTGAATGCAATACACCTTTCATAATTAAATATGTTAATTTAAAATACGGAAATATATTATTGGAACAGAGACACATTGATAAGAAAGACCATTAAATTCTCTAAGGAATTACATATTATCGTTTACTTTTTAACAATTTCATAGCATTTTGATGGTAAGCCGTATTTGACGATCAATACTAAGAAAAACCGTCGTGACTTTTCGTTTTAATTTTTGACATTTGTGAAGCATTTGAAAGATGACGTTAAGCCGGCACCTTTGACGATCACTACTAAGAGAAAAACCATCGTGACTTTGCAGTCTCTATTTGAATAATATGTAATATAAACACAGCTATGTCAATGTCAATATATTACGAAAGATGGTTCCGAGTTATTGCAGTGTGGTATGTTAAACATCCATTCGCATTGTACCTAGCTAGTCTACGGACTAAAACCGCGCCAAATGAACCTGTCTTTAGTAATATCTCGAGAGCGCTACACAACATTGAAAAAGAGATTAATATCCAACATATAGATTCGTAAAAACTAAACACTGGATTAAAAGAATGTGGCAAATATTTCGATTCTTACGGGGGGGGGTTGATTTACAAACCAAATACAATATTACTTATTAATTGTTTTCCAAAACTACAACCAAAATGATGGCAACAACAAATGAAATTTTAAGTATCCAGTTTGAAGCATTCTGAAGATATTACCAAAAACCTTTGATTTGGCGCGATTTTTAATAGCTGAGACACTTTTCCCGTTAGTCAACGGCTCGTACAACCTAAAAGCTCGAGAACTCTATAGTCTACGTAGAAGTTTCTCGCTACTCATCAATATGCATGACAACACCGAAAAACAACTGGTTTAGATTCCGCTGAACGTAATCGCATTATATAACTCTTTGTCAACGGGTTCTTGCGTCGTGTCTACCATTGCGGCAAGACGATAAGATTACCCATGGGAAAACTGCATCGGATATAAGCGGGCCTTGTGTACATTAACTAATTCGTGTGTATGAAAATGCGATGTGAAAGATACTATTATGTAATGTGTGGTGATGTTGATAAATTTTGTGCATTTTGTAATGATTGTGACAAGGTGCCCTTATTGTTTATGTTAGGTGACTTGTTTGGCTTCTAATATGGTAATGGTACCATTGTGTGCATATATATGCTTTATTAACTAATTCGTGTGTATGAAAATGCGGTGTGAAAGATACTTTTATGTAAGGTGCGGTGATGTTGATAAATTTTGTGCATTTTGTAATGATTGTGACAAAATGCCCTTATTGTTCATGTGTAGGAATTAACGTTCACATGTTAGGTGACTTGTTTTGTTTGTAATGGGGGCTTCTAATGTGGTAATGGTTCCATTGTGTGCATATTATATGCTTATGTGTACAACCATAAACTGATTTAGAAATGGCAGAGGTTTTTGTTTGTAGAAAACCATTTCATTGAGTTTTTGTATGAGGGAAAACTTGGAGAAAAATCGAGTCACGATTGCTGGTGGTGGGATTCGAACTCGTGTCTTTCCGATTGTCTCGTCTTGTGTGTCGGATCTTTCATCAATCAATCACATTTTTAGCTAAGGACTGATAAATTAATAAAAATGATAGTCAGTTAAGTCCAAGATTATCACATTCCTTTAATATCGTCCATATTGTTTACAGATGGAATCGTATGGAATAGCCTATTTACATCAAGTCAGTTTTGGAAGTTAAAAAATCGCAGCCGAACCGCGGGAATTAAATCCTTCACCATGTGTATTAGAAACAAGAACAAACCCACAAGACCACCACAAAAGATTTTTCATGTTGCTTCGAAATTTGTTTGCGCGTTCAAATGTAACTTAATAATAATACAAGTGGTACTACTACAAATTTAAGTACTATAATTTAAATTTTGGGTCGCAGTAATCCAAATTGTAATTCCTCTACAAGAGGATCGACAGTTAGCCCGCTGGTAACACTTGCGACTGTGTAATTGTGAGGTTGTGGGCCCGGTTACCACCTCCGACAATCCTCAATAAAGGTATATTCCAAGGTTTTCCTCATTCATAAAGAGTGAACGTTGCGATTAAAATCATCGAAAACAGACCTCCGACATTCCTCTTCAACTACCCACGTAGGTACCGTAATATAATGAGCTAAGCAGAAAAACGACACATTGTACCTTAATAGGTAACAGAAATTCGACGTTATGGGCAGATACCAAAGTAACTGTTATCATCTATAGTTGCAATTCAGTTACAACACTGATTTACAAAGGAGAACAATAAATAAACATATAATAGAAACAGACCAAAAAAATACACTGTACATATACAAATTTTACCATCCTAACGGAATTCCACGATAGCTACAGTAGTCCCCATTTAATTCAAATGGCAAGGGACCCCACAAACCGCAATTAAATGTCAACCAAAATTGTCATCAATTAGTTTGAGAGTTATACATAAATGTGAATTTATTAGAGTGTGAATTAAAGAGGGATTAATGTATACGAAATTTCTTTGTGTAGGCCTATGTGATTTTTTGTATACAAAAATTCCCTGGCAACAATAATCTATGCAACTATGAATGCGAACCTGAGTCGGGAATCGAGCCGCGGTCTTCCGCACAGCTATACCAAGCTTGCTCTCTTATTCACAGTCTAGCCACGCGAGATACGTTTACCAAACGGTTAGTACGTGTGTTGGTCCAGGGGGGCATCGAACTTCCAACGCTGGGTGAGAGGTCCCCGGTGGTGTGGGCGAGGGGGGGGGGGCGAGGGGGGGTAGAGGGGGGGGGGGGGGGCGGTGCACTTGACGGTAAACGCGCGAGGAATTCAAAATGCGCCCGTAAGCGGTGTGTGTGACGGAGGTCGCAGATTCCGAAATCGAATCGTTTCGTCGGTCGATTGATCAGGGTTTCAGATATGTTAGGAGGTCACGGATGTGGTTTAGGAACGTTTTGCTTGAGATAAAGGCAATAACCGGGCATCGGGTAAACTGTAGGAGACCGCATCATATGAAGAGTGCGCTCTGAGCGATTTCAGCTAGCTTAACTTCAGTTGAGTGCTCTAAATTGTATCTACCTAATAAATTGTTTATAGTATTTCTTATCATAGATATTCTTGAACACTGAATCTAAACATTACTAATAAGTGTTGTGTATTTAAAATTAATGATCAGTTGAAAAATTTAAAAAATAAGGGAAAACCTAGTACAATGGCTGATAGAATGCACAGTCTACCACACACTTCGCGCGCGGGTAACGTTAAGCCAAGTTAAGCCGTCTCACAGTCACAGCCATCTGTATTTGCACGACATGATAAATAATTACATGCACCAAGTGTAGGGCATACTGATTTTTTTTTGTAGGAACGCTCACAGCGTTGCTGTCATAAAATGGTCTCCCGTTGTAGCATTTAGTAGTACGTTCCTGTTGAAAATGCAGATTCCTGAAAGAGTGATGTGATCAGGATCTCAGTAAAAATGAGGAAGTCATGCATGACTGTGGTTTTACGAACGTGGCAATAAACTGACTTCAGCAGGAAAACTATTCTGAACTTAGTACACTCCTGTTCGCAATGCTAAGAGGTATGCGGCTTTTAGACTAGAATGATTTGATCAGGCTCTCAGATAAATGAAGAGGTCATGACTTTGGTTTATGGTTGATGGTTTCGTTCAGATGAACGCGATAGTGGATTTATGTTAATGATGACGATGGCTTGAGGGAAGATTGTTCTGGCGCACTTAGACCACTCCTGTTGAAAATGCCAAAGGGCACGCGGGATCTGGAATAAAATGGTTTGATCAGGGTTACAGACAAATGAAGAGGTCACGATTTTGGTTTTCGAATTATGAGATCAGAGTGATAAAAAAACATTTACATACCCCGCTCTAGCAGTATGATCTCTCTTTGAACCAGCACGTTGCCTACTCCTGACGACAAGGCGAAGACTTAGACAAAGACAATGACGAAGATAATGATTGAGGACGTTGATGACTACGATTACTGTTAGTTAAGGGTGCACTAAACTTGTAGGTTATGCAACGATGGATCTTTTAGACTCATCGTACGACAGGCAGAGCTCTCCTGGGCATGTTCAACCACGGGCCTAGGTGGAGATCCAATATCTTACCCAAAATTTTAACCTCGATAGCCATAGTCATCAGATCAACGCCAAATCAACTGCGGCAACTACGCCAACGTTTTTTACAGGGCAATCTCGATAGTTCTCGAAGTCAAAGTTCCACGAAACAGTCTTCTCAACACTTCTGATGCGAATCGTGAACACCAACGTCAAAGGTCAACGAAATAAATAAATCGAAAGGTCGAAACCTAAATTAAACCCAACTCCATGCTCACAACAACCTTGAACCAATGAGAGTTTCCATACCAGTGGCGTACCGGCCGGCGCATGCTCGCATTTTGTAAATGAGGATGTTTTATTTGAAGGTAACCACGAATGGCCTGTGGTCGACATGAGTGGTTCGTGGTAGAATATTTCCTCTTCACGATTTCATGTGAGCCGTGTTTTGTTGTGTAACTTTTGCTAATCAACGCTAATGCTTTTCAGCAACGAATATTTTTTGTATTTTTAACGATGTCTCGCGCTTTTATTAAAACGACGCAAAATATGTATAAATTCACAAACTTTGTAATTGCTGCAATTTAGTAATATCGGTTTTGAAACAAATAATATACTAAAAATTCCCAAATTTTCTATTACCGGCAAATAATGTTTAGTGAAACCTGATCAAAGAAAACCAAATATTGTGAATTTCGTGATAAGTTTTGTTGTATACAAATTTGACTAGCAGATACAGTAACGCCAAATATATATGCATTGGAATAGATGTTATGAAGGTATATACAGAGCGCATTATCGATATAGAAATAATTCCAAATTTTTCTCAGGAATGTTTTTTTATATAATTGTTCTTCATCTTCATCCATTATCCGACATTAGTTTGATTACTGTGACATTGGGAAAAGGGACAAGTAGGAGACATATTTAAAGGAGTAAAAACGAGGAAAGGGGAAATCGGACGCCCTCATTTCTTAGTCTAGAATACCCCCTTTTCCTCCCCTTCCTCTATCCAACCCCTCGCTTTCCTACTTGCCCCTTTCTTCCAAACAGCCCCCTTTTTCATCCCCCCCCTATTTCATCTTCATATTTCACCCGCTCATCGTCTCGATTAGCCAACTTGCAAAAGTATGAACGTTAAGCCCAAGTATCAATCAATCAATCAACCAAGATTGCAATATTGGCAACTAAAGTCATCAATCACCAAACTATACATCCTACTGACCTAATCCCAGTCTCAAGACACACTCTGCGGTCGCCAAGGTCAAGTATAAAATCGCCAATGACGTCAACTGTACCCAAACAAACAAAACACAACATTTTCCCACTGTCCGTTTCTCGCAACGGTGTCAATGCCGGACATACCCGCCGTGGGATCCAGTCCCATAAAAACCCGCTTGACAACGCTAAAACTCAAACTTGAATTTAAACTACGCATAATTATTGACTATTTAGATTTAATTACGCTTATATATATATTTTTTTAACATACTCTGTACACTTTCTTCTTATGAATTTATGTTAGTGAGTGGAAAGATGCGTGTTTTTTTTTTGTGTGTGCTCGCAAACTCGTGCCGAATCTTCATCCGGTTCCTTTCGAAATTTACGTGTGTGTGCGCGTGTTTCTTCTGTTCTTTTTAAAGATCCGTTTGTAATTAAAATAATTGATGGATAATTGTAATTTGAGAGAAGTTTTTAAAATGAAAAGTAGAAGTACGTGCATGGAAGTGTGGTCTAGTGATACACGATCTGGTGGTCAGAGACATTTAATAATTGTAAATATCCGCTTGTGAAGGGTGACGAACCAGTGACACGCGTGCTAGAAGTGGCACGCGGAGACTTTCTGGTGGCACGCAGAAAGATTTGCAACGTATATTGTATCAGAATATAATGCCGACATTACACGACTAAAAGCAAATCAAAAAGAGTTGGTAAAAACTTGCAATAATATAGCTTCTATTAATTAATGCTTTATTGTTCTTGAATTCAATAAGTTTGACGAAAGTATCGTACCGTGTAATGTGTGTTTAATAATAATAACCGTATACATTTATGGCCGTTTTGCAAAGATTTAGAGAAATGTGGTGGCCACAATCGTTTCTTTTCCGGCGTTAAGGGTTCTTGCCCCAGATCATTAATTGATGTTATTTTGCTAAGAATCTCCTGCTCCCAGTCAAATATTATAAATACAAATCCCAGTCAAGTTTGGATTAACTTATTTCTAATTTCACTCTTTGAAAAGTGGCACTCAAACGGTTAGCCTTTCCTGTTCTATGAGCATAGTTCTAGAAGCACTAGGATGGTGTTCTGGGTAAATGGTGAGGCAACATCTCACGCAACCCCCCCCCCCCCCCCCCCCCTCCCCCTCCACTACATGGGTTGGTCCAGTAAATTCGAATGTGTGTGTATGTGTATGGTTTGCAAGGAACTATCACTTTGATGATGATGATGATGATGATAATGGTGATGATATGATGATGTAAATGAAGATGAGAAGAATCGTGCTCTAGCTTTAGCCCTGACCTTTATTCTGCTACAATATAATTCCATAGAGACAATGAATGAAAGATAATAACAATGCGAACTTCCTATGGCGTGTGTATGCTACCTATATAATTGAACACTTTTAACATTCAGTTGTGTAAGAATGAGCAACAGGGGAAGGTGTTACGTTACCTTCAGTCATGGCTAATCAGTGGGTTAATACTGTAATAGACCACTCCAAAGATTTTAAATTGAACGCTTCTCCATTTCGCCTGGAGCAAATTTGATCTTCTTAAATGTCTATACAATCATACTTAAAGAGATTGGAACTACAGGCAGGCCTCATACACGTGCAAGACATATTTAAAGAAAATGAGTCCCTCGTGGTGACCGGGGCGCGCAATGGGGACTCTCGACAAAGTAGACGAACTCGACTTTTCATAGCCGGCCCTTTTTGCGATCCAAACTCCCATCAACACCCTACACTCTTAAAACCCCCAAAATACTCCAACCCTCTCTTATTTTCGATTCCCTTATGACCACCCCTGCAAGGATCTCCAGTCCAGGTCCATGCGATGCGGGAGTGTGTGTGTACTGCGTACCGTAAACACATGAGAGAATGGCTGGTTCGTTTTACTCTTGCATTCAAGTCTCCATGTTAAATATATGGGAGAATCGCTGGTTCGTTTAACTCTTGCATTCAAGTCTCCATGTTAAATATATGGGAGAATCGCTGGTTCGTTTAACTCTTGCATTCAAGTCTCCATGTTAAATATATGGGAGTATGGCTGGTTCGTTTTACTCTTGCATTCAAGTCTCCATGTTAAATATATGGGAGAATGGCTGGTTCGTTTTACTCTTGCATTCAAGTCTCCATGTTAAATATATGGGAGAATCGCTGGTTCGTTTAACTCTTGCATTCAAGTCTCCATGTTAAATATATGGGAGAATGGCTGGTTCGTTTAACTCTTGCATTCAAGTCTCCATGTTAAATATATGGGAGAATGGCTGGTTCGTTTAACTCTTGCATTCAAGTCTCCACTCAATATTAACCATTGATTATCGTAACCAGGTTGTTTAGGGGCTGGTTTTACCAACTTTTTAGATTCCGATTAGATGGTAAGCAAAGATTCTCTACGAACAAAAATGAATTTTTATAATTTATTCTAATGTTTGTTGAAACCATGGTTACCAATCTGCGCTTACTAAATCTGAGCTTAGGTGAATTGAAACCTCAATCAATGTACTGACAAACGACTACCGCCCTCCCTGCCCCTTCCACCAATAAATTCAGGGGGGGGGGGGGATGTATGAGTTCAAAGCCCGCTACGATCTTAGACTTCTTTGCTCTGCCATGTGGAGTATTTATAACTCGGAGATCGCGGACGACAGATAAGGACAAAAACTGGTAGAATCCCAAGAGCAGACTTGTTGCCACATTCTACTGATTTGCCTCTAGAATGGAATTTATTTGATTTTATGGTGGGAAAGTTTTTGGAAGACAAAAAGGAAGAATACATACAAACTGATAAGTTAGAAGGACTAAGAAGGACCGACTTTTGTTGAACATGAGTTTTCTTTTAAGAGGATAGACTGCCGCAAAAATCAAATCCGCACAAAATTACAGTATTTTAGTATCTCGATAATTTTACACCGCATCGAAAAAGTAAAACTTGGCTCAATTTTTGTTTGTAAGAATTAAATACTATTCGAAAAAGTTTGTAATATTGTAATGATTTATTGCAAAGCTGTAATTTCACGTAGTTGGCGGTGGTGCTAGTAGGTTTTATCTTTGACTGTACTCTTCAAGTTGTTTTTAACTATAAAGCTAAAGATAACAGGTGTGAAACGTCGTGATTTTAGCTTCAGTGGACTCGGCAATATACCCGAGAGCTAAGTTTCAATCAAGAAGATGAATAGATCCTAAATAACTTGTGTTATTTGTGACGGTGAAGATTAAAAGAAAAACTAGACCACCGATAGTTAGTATAAACAAAACAATAGCTTGGAGCTTTCGATAAATCAATAAGCTGCCGTTAAATAGACCATGAAGAGATTGTTTAGTGACACAAGGAATAATGATGGGGGAGATAATTAATATAAGTGGGAGAGAATGGAGGTAGAAGCTAAGAAGTATAGACGAAAGAGATCGAAGATTGGCATCTATAAATCAAGGGTAGATCTTTGTCGTCCTAAAACTAAGAACTCCGACGAAGATGAAACAACTGATGAAGGTATTTGCAAACTTGTGTATTTTCACCTCAATTGAAATCTATTGTAAAAAAGTGATTTATAACCAGGATTTTCGTTTTGTATCAGCTAACAATGAATTGTAATACTTTCATAGATTGTGATTGTTACGTTTGTCATTTTAGTCATTAATTAATTAATAAATTAATTAATTAATTAATTACAGAAACTATAATCGTAACATGCAGATACACAATATTTTAAAGTTATTATTAATTATTATTATTTATTATTTAATAATTATTATTTGAAGGCTAAACAATGAATTTTAAACTTTTATAGATTGTAATTGTTACGATTGTCATGTAAGTAATTAAATAATTACAGAAACTATATTGGACTATATACACAATATTTGAAAGTTTTTAAAGCATTGTTTAGCTGCTGTAAAACTTAATCTCGGATATATGAATCGCTTTTTAGTATCTTGAAACGTACTCAAGACATCAATAAATGATTTAAACGACCCTACTATCTATAGGGAGTATTCACGTGACGTCACATCGGCCATATTGGGTGCCACCTTTAGTACTATTTCAAATTTAATTTAGCTGTCAAAAGATAAAGAATAATATTGTTTAAGGAGAAATATTATAAGAATTTGAACACGTAAATCCCCCGATAAAGTGTACGAAAATGATTACTGTATGCTTTTGTAAACGATTAAAAGAGTAATCGAGACAAAAGAGTTTATGTAGAATAATAGCAAACCAAAGTTAGAGAACTGTTGAATTTGCATCAAACGCCAGCTGAAACAATAAACTACCAATCACATGCCATTGTGGCCTCCAATGTGGCCACCATGCGCAATACGTGAATACACCCTATGTCTTGTGCTACTATGTATCGGCCAAGTGTAACCAAGTGTAACCAAAACAGCAATGAATTAGAACCGAGCAACAAGTAGTTAGATTACTTTGCTTGCTTACTTGATTCATCGAACTTGTTCCTGGAATTATTTATTTCGAGTGCATATTTCAACACAACACGAGTGTGGGTTAATACCAATCTGGTCTTGTGCCCAGAGGTGTAGATAATGTATCCGAGAATAGACAGAGCGTCACTTAGTTTATATATTACACAACGTTTTGAGAAGTGGTGACGTGGCCGGTGCACCCAATACTCTTCTAGTTCCATTACCGATAGAGGTGGCTCAGCGGTAAGACGCGAGACTCTAATTCGGGAGGTCGCCGGTTTTATTCCGGCCACCGGCAGTCCTAACTGAAGGTTTTTTCCGAGGTTTTCCTCAGTCGTAAAGGCGAATGCTGGGATTGGGTCCTACTATCAGCCCTCGGACATTGCTTCCCAGCTATCCAAACACCCTAATAATCTAGTTAGTCACCTGAAGAGGGGCACATCAGGTAAACCTGGTGTGCACCCTATAACGGGTATTCATTAATAATTATAATAATTATTATTATTATTAGTTTCATACAATTCGGACTGGCACCCTTACTAACGCGTGGATTGGGTTAGAAATTCAAATGGCGATAGATGATAAAAAAAATATTTCCATGCATTTATTTGAATTTTATTTCATTTATTTTATTGAAATTGTGGCCAGTGTAGGGCACATTGCTCTCTTTAGCCTGATGAGTGATGATTGATGAATAATAATGAGGAAGGTAGGAGGGGAAGCCTAGTACCGGCACGTAGCCTACTCCTGTCTAAGTGGCCACGTGCGAGCACTTTATCTGTGGGAGGAGGTGAGAGGTGGCTGGACTGGCAGGCGGGACACAGCGCGACAGGAATGAATTTCCGCCTTTTACCGCAAATTTCAAGGGAGCGGGAGACCATTGGCACAATATTCCCATTCGTAAATTCGTTCTTACCGATCGGTCTCTTAAACGATTTTAAAACTAAATATATGTTTGAAGAGCCCTTAAAAACCTTCGATTAGGAATTTAATCCAAATGCTATTATTAGGCCTTTATTTGCAACAGAATACAAATTCCCAATCGCGATTCGCGTGGAAATTGATTTAGCGTCTGTTTGACAAGCACTATTGATAGGTTGCACGTACGTCACATCTTTGCGCGTGGCGGCCACATTTGTGATCAAACTTAGACGTTGCCATGGAGAAACAATTGAAGGCGGTTGTGGAAGAGCACGGAAATTCATAGTTCTTTAAAATCCAATCTGTTTCTTTAATAAAATCGTTGTTTAGTAATTTTTTATTTTTGTATTACTTAGATTTACTTTTAAATTATAAATTTGGCTCATTTATTAAATTTCAATGCTTTTTGTCAATGATCTAGGATTGGTCTTCCTCAATTGTGTCGCAATCATGGCCGCTGTGACGTCACGTGGGAACTATGCATAGTGATAGCTTAGTGTATTCCTTATAGGAGGTGATCTAGTCTAGACTGGAGTGGAGTATCAGTTAATTGGTTACCAATTAAAGGAAAACGAAACTACATAGTATACGCATGCGCGTCGCATTCCACTTTCCCTCGGAGCAGCGAGGCTGTTTGTTTGTTGTTCTCGGGAAATGTGATTGACAAAAAGTGTAACGGAATCCATCGAGGTTGTATTTGTGTAGAGTAGACAGATGCGCTACGTCGTAGCCTATGATGGAGGCGACGCAGTTACAACTTCTAGTGGACGACTTCGGTACTAAAGACAGCATTGAGACAGAGCTGGACAAAATGACTCAAAACTTCGTATTTTTTATACAAAATATAAAATTATGAAAAGAGAAAAAAATCAATTTTCGTCCACTCATATTAAGGTTTAAAATGGCGCAAATAATCAATTTTGTGAGCAGGTTGTTGGATATATGTTAATAGTCTCATATTTCCTGGTAAATATATTTTTTTCTGTTGTCGGCATAAATTTCAACACACATTTTGCCCCTGTTACGCGAATACTCCCTATATTCTTGGGTGGTCTTGTGTTAAGTCGTCTTCAGTCTTCGTATATCTAAATACCGAAAAACGATCTGTTTAAAATGCCACATTGTATCTTTATTACAGGAAGTTTTTAATATATACCAGTCATTAATTAGTTTTTATAAAATAGCTATTTAATTTAGTTCAAAATACAAGTTTTGAACCCAACGTAAGTGGCAATATTCCCATCCATACAAGTGTTAGCGGGATGAAAAGGAAATCCGTGTTCAATAAAGGCAATCATTCATTCGTTTTTAGTTGACTCGCAATTATTTGAGCAAAGATATATTGTGTTTTTAGAAGATTCCGGATTCTTTGACCGCTTTGGAACTTTTGTCGGTTGCTAATTATTAAACAAATTAGTTTCTAGGTTGTACAAAAGGAAACATTCTACATTTTTGTTTTAACAATTCAGCAATGTTGACAGACTAATTATAAACCGTTATGAATGTTAATATATTGATGGGACCGAAAAACACGTTTTCAAGACTCTATCTAATGAGAATTACAAATTTTGTTGAATTAGATTTCACTTTTATTGAATTAATCCAACAATTCAAGAATGAAAATCATTTGTTAAATGTTGGTAAGTATTAATTCCTTTGATTTTTAATGTGTTACTGTAGATAATTACCGTTTCAATAAATGACATCTTGACTGTTATAATTTATGAGCCACCGCTGCACTCACCGCGCGGCCGGATGGTGGGGGTAGACCCTTGGCGTGTAAGGGGGTTTAAACACTAATTATTGGACGAATTTTGCATATATCTTGTTTCCTTATCAGGGCCTGGATTCACAAAGAAGCCTAACTCTAAGTTGTCCTAAGTTAGGCAAATCATTGCAAGGTAAATCACGATAAATAATCTCTGGGTATTACTACACATTCAAAATAAAATATTATTAGTTAAATTGTTTATATTTTACTACACTATATCTGTATGACATTGCAAAACGACATATGAGTGATTTATATCACTAAGATTTGTCAAAACTAGGACGTCTTAGCACTTGGGCACCTTTGTGAATCTGGGCACTGGTATGTAGCTGCGTTATCTACCCACAATCTCGATCTTAAAAGTTGTTTTGAATATAGGAACAGAAAACCTTAAATACGCTGTTTTATCTCTAACTACCGCAGACTCTTAAAATGAAATACACAGTATATACTATTATTCCAATGTCTTTGGAATATTTATGATCATGATCTCGTGTCATGACTACCGCCATCTTGGATGTATCCCGACCTTGATAATCAGCAGGAATCCCATTAAACACGACGGATAGTTTAAGCTTGAGTTAACACGAGGAATGTCAGATGATTCCACACGCCATTAGAAACACGCGGGAAATAGAAAAGAACAACCAACTATTTTAATCACATCATTTTTTACGGTTTTCTTTTGTCTGGCGGCATCGGGAATTAAAAGACTAATATGCTCGATCTTATTAAAAACATAATTCAACTACTGTTCAAAAAAATTCTTAGAAAAAAATATAAAAAATTACCAAGAACTTTCAGGAAATCGATTGTTAGATATTTTAGTTATATAATAAAAATAAAAGGATAATAGATGTAAGGTTGTTTTGTGTTTTTAATTTTTTTAACTGATTAATTGGTGTTTATAGACGTGTTCGACAGCTAAAACGTCAGAAAAAATTGGAGGAAAGAGATTAGTAAGATAAGAAATACACCCAAAAAACGAATGAAATTTGCCGTCAAACTTTAAAAAATAAAACACTTCTTAAATTAACTAACCTATTTATACTTCTATGGTTGAAAGTCTATTATTATAAACAATAATATACAAAATATGAGCAAAACACCCATGATTCAACGTGTTTGGAAACTTAATAATAATATATTTTCAATTTTCTAATTTTGAAAATATTACTTAAAAATAAAACATAATGTATATGATTACCCACTCATAATTCACCTATTGTGAAAAACTAACGGAATCTCCATAACCTTAAAACAAAAAAACACCTTTCACAAAATCGCCAATAATAATAATTTACAATTTTTTAATTTTGAAAGTTTATTATAAATAATAAACAATAATTATAATAACATACTCGTCTATAGTGGTCACGATTTTCATGAATGAAAACAACGTTTCACCAAAGATTACTGATCTTTGGTTTCACCCGTACACTTATCATCGTGTCGCAAGAGATGTTGTATAATTGGTCTGTCTGTCTGTCTGTCTGTCTGTCTGTCTGTCTGTCTGTCTGTCTGTCTGTCTGTCGGTGTTTGTGTGTTGTGTATGTCGGTTTACGAAACGTGGTAGTTGACTATTTAATCTGGCCTTTCTCTTAAACCGCGTAGTGACCTTCTGACCCCTCTCATGGGTGTTGTGTAATGTTGCGCCAATAACAGGTGGAAGATCTCTGCATATGAGAAGATTCAATTTATACAAACTGAACGTAATTATAAAGAAAGATATCGTATTCGTGGTGTGGTTTATAAGGATATGCAAATGTGTATTTATTGTGATTATGTCTTTAATAGTTTTTTGAGTGTACACGTTTTTTCTTGCGCTGATACTGCTGGTTGTTTTAATTCAATCATTCAAGTTTTCGTTCAATTTACCATTTTTTGTTGAACGTAATTATATATAAAGATATCGTATTCGTGTGGCGTGGTACAACTAAGGATATGCAATTAATAGTTTTTGAGTGTACAAGTTTTTTATTGTGCTGGTATAGCTGATTGGTTTCTAAAAGCAATTTGATTCCAGGGATACAACAAAATTTTCATTTAAAAATTATAACTCAAGAATGCTCGTACTTCAAATCGAAAATCTAAGTCGATATTATCTGAAGTTAGATAAAACTTGTGGTTTGGTAAGACATACAGACTGAGTGATATAAACATAACAAATATTTTAATCAGTAGCGTAGTTGTTTTGATTTTAAAGTCCTCAAGTAGAAATAAAAACTCTATAAGTCCAAATTTACAAACTTCGTTTAGCTCCAGAATGTACTAATCTACGTTTTTAACATTGCTTTAAACAAACGTAACAATATAATCTATATAAAATAACCAGTCTTGTTTTTAATTTTAACAACATAACATTCAATATGCATGGCACTCGCTATGTTTCTCCGTAAAGCAAATCTCCGATAACTGCCTAATCGGTGATTAAAAGTTAGGTGAAACTGGCTTTTAGTTGGTCCATTGTTTTACCGTCCACTTTTCATTACCATCGTACACAATACACGTTGATCATAATGTCTATGATTGTGATCAATAATAATACAACATTGTCTTCGGAGAACGGTACAATCAATGAGCAATCATTACCTCTGGTCACTCCCACATCGCAGAGTGTGAGTCGAGGTGAGAATATCAGTCTATACCTGTTGAATGTTGATACAACATCCGTATCGAGATGTCTTGTTCGTGCATTCAATCGTTGTTTATCCGCTCGAGATCGATATCGATTCGAAAGCGAGGATCCGGGTCGCGAAGATCAAATCGTAATAGAATCGATTCTATATAATGATGGGTTAATTCACTCGTGGATTCTTTGGTTGTGTAGTTTTATGCATTGATTCGGCCGGGCAAATCGTGAAGATGTGGTGGGTTATTCTTAAACGACAATGCTTCGTAAATATGATCTAGAGTAGGCCTATGTTTTTCGGTTGCCTCAAAAAAGGCACAATATATCTACTTGCCGACATATAGAAATCAAAGGTAGTAAACGTATTGTCTTTATTGACACCTCTTTTTTTGGTTAGCTCGTGAGTTCTTAGTTGTTTGAATCTAGCAAGTACACAATTATTTGGAGAAAATTAGACAACTTCAGTAATATCTCAGTCTAATCCAAACGAAATACATTTTAAATATTTTTTTGAAAATATCTGTAGTCGATGTGTGTAATCTATAATTATTATTCCAAAAATATTGTAGGCCTATATCGTTTGTCTTTTTAAATATATAAGCAAATAAGTAAACGGCTTACAATTCTCACTTATCTGATCTGAACACTCAGTTATCTCTCATACCAACCTCACATCCTTATATCTACCGCCGCCTTTCATGCAACCTGTTTCTACGAAGATTAACAGATTCCTCGAGATATGTGTTTTCCCGTGTATTTCTTTTCAAACTTGTAAACAAAATATAAGTAAGGTATATTGTGTTGAAAAAAGGTGTTAGCTGTCAGTGGAAGGTGCTAACCACTGTTTCTCTCTTTGTTTTAGATGTCCTGTGAGTGCTCGATACATCTCACAGTTCAAGTTCGATGACAAGGTCGGGGCTGCCGATGCGACCCTCTACTCCATGTTCCGGTTCCCTGACAGCACAGACGTCCACTTCCAGTGCGATGTGGCGGTCTGCAGGGGTGAGTACGAAATAAATTAATTCATTCACATTAAAGGGTTAGTCAGATGAAAACTAAAAAACTATCATTTGTATATGTCCACCCTCAAATATGGAAAATATGACTAAAAGATACCATACTTTAAAAGCAGGCGGTTAAAAAATTAAAGAAAACGCGATTTTTTGGCTTGTTGCTACCAAGTAGCGCCGAGCAACTTTTCTCATGGTAATTCCCATTTGCAAAAAATGTTGCCTCGAGATAGTAAAACCACCGCTAAAATAGGGCACTAATCAAAAACCGATCAGGAGGTTTAATGTGCATCGTTTCCCTACCGATAACATGCTTCTTAGTACGAACGCGTACTTCTACAAAATGCCCTGCAATTAATTTTCTTGTACTGTCCGCAGTCGCCGAGTGTTACGCGGAGCGCTGGCGCGCTGGCTGGACTCGTATTACACAATGAGTGCTCTTTCTATCAGGCAGGCGTTAGCGAGCTCAGAACCGATTCAGCTGTACTACGCTTTAAACGAAAAATGCAGCAGAGCTTGCGAAGTGAATCTTATAGAATAGCTAAATGTTCACTATTTTTTTTTCTTGCATTGAAGCAACCTATATCAACTTTATTTTACACATAACTGAATTTCATACACTAATGACTCATTGGTGATTTTTTAGTTTATCACCTGACTAATCCTTTACTTTAATTTAAAGGGACTCTACCAACCCTGTAGGCCCCGAACACCATCGACGAGTGAGCGATAACCAATCAAAGATCGATATGTCAAATACGAAACATATGAATCAATGATTGGACAGTGCACAAACACCTGCGGACAAATGCCAGAATCAACAAGGCCGATTCAGAACAACTTTGATTTTATTTAGTGCTTCGTTGCTAGGACGGCTCCAAAGTCACCGTTTACTTATTCCTAAGACAAGAAGTAATGGTTAAAAAATCTGTAGATTGGGCTTTGATTTCTCGTATTTCTTTATTAGGGTATAATGACCGTATTGTTAATTGTTATAGATATTACAACTCCTCATATTCTATGAGTTTCAATTTAAATCCTGTCTCAAACTTGCATGTGTTTGTATAAGATTACCGATTATATGTTGGAAGTTTATTCTCCAACGATCACCGTAAATTTAGACACCCCAACTAGACAAAATTATGAAATGATGCAAATGTTCTAAATTAAATTATTTAAACTCTCACAATTTAACAATTAACATATCAGTTCGACTGGAAAGTATGAAATGCACATAAATCACGAACATGAACCAAATCATCTAATTACAGTCTGTATAGGAACTACTGTTTATTATTAATTTCACTGCAACTAATTACCCTATTAAACATAACTAATTCTCTAAAAAGTTTGCATCCGAGTTATGCACATTCCTTAAATTTAACTACCGTAGTCGACTTTCACGATTTTCTGATTTCCTGATACCGATCCGTTTTAAGCATTCAACCAGTGGGTGTGAGGTCGTAAACATATATTGTGTACCGATACTCGTGAGTTCATATTACTTCTATCTATAACAGCTCTTGTTTAACTATCTAGACTTTATTATTATTATTAATCACTATACATTCAAATAAATTTACAATTTTATAAACATTGTCAAAAAATCAACAAAGTGAAAAGTAAAAAGTTTCAAAGTAAACATGTTAAAAATTAAAAGGTTAAAAAATTAAAAGATAAATGATAATAAATAAATAGCGTTAAAAGATTACTAAGTTATAAGGTTGCGAAGTAAAAAAGCTAAAAAATTAAAATGCTAGAAAGTTCAAAAGTTCTTTTTTTTTTTTTTTTTTTTTTAAATTAAATTGGTCTTTGTGGTGACGAGATCTCGCAACAGTGTCTGACAGTGTTGCATGTTGTGCCCCCAGGCCCGTGTCCCGAGGTGCAGTGCGATACGGACCTAGAGATCATCCCCTCTGCCCAGGCTAGAGCCCTGGCTAAGGATATCTACACAGAAGCGTCGAGCGGTGACGAGGGAGTCCTGATGGCATCAACCAGCGTCTTCGTCGTCGACCCAGGCAACTCGCCAAGTAAGCATCCAACTCTACATTATCACACCATTATAACATTTTTATACTGGCCACGCCGTAAGAAGCGAGGTGTCACTAAAATTCTGAGAAGAGACGGTCGCTTCACACGGTTTATTTCAACAGTATTCACTGCGGGATTGCCCGATAAGCGGGGTTTAATACACAAATGACTTGTGATTATTGACTAACCCCCGTGACTAAGCCACAGGCTTCGTTCATTGGCTGGGAGGGCTTCTTTCATTGGTTATGAGTGAGAATACTGCGCTCTGATTGGCTGTGACTAAGGTTTGTTTTGACTTGACCAAGGAATTTAACATATTTCAATTCCTTACTCAAGTCAAGACAAACCTTAGTCACAGCCAATCAGAGCGCAGTATTCTCACTCATAGCCAATGGAAGAAGCATGTGCCTTAATCACGGAGGCTAGACACTAATCACTAGTCATTATGTAAACGGCCCTTTACCTGTCAACAAAGGAGTCGACGTGGCTAAGGTTGGAATTCATAGTCGGCCCCTACACCTAGGGGCACCCATTGTTGCTATGGATTTGTTTTGTTTATGGGAAATAACATGGAAACAACTGTTACCTTGGTAACAATGGGTGCCCCTAGGTGTAGGGGCCGACTATGAATTCCAACCTAAGTCGCCCTTTGTGTGTACAGATTGGCAGGGTTGCTTCTTAGGTTGGCACGCAGAGTAGACAAGATTGATATTTACAATGCCAACAAAGGAGGCAACGCGGCTAAGTCGCCCTTTGTGTGTACAGATTGGCAGGGTTGCTTCTTATAGTAAAGTTGGCATGCAGCAGAGTAGTCAACGCCCATTTAGGTCCCTTATGAAACACATACCTTTACCCTTCTTGCACCATATACCCTAAATCTTACAGTCTAATCTAATCATATAGTTACTAAATATAAAATGTAAATCAATCCATTACCAAACGAATATAATTTTCGTGTCAACGAGTTATTGTTCTTGGCTTAGGTAGTGAGGTAAGACTGAAACTAATCTCATACATAGTTATGGAACAGTTGGCAATACTGTGTCATTAGAGTCATATTCATATTACACAATAATATGCGGTTTCGTACGTCGCTATTCGATACCAATACGACATGTAAGAAGAAATACTTTCGGTTTCGTAATAACTGTATTTCGGTGTCATGGTCCTGTTAACAATATATGCTGCATGAGTTGTTTGCTTTCTTTATACAATTACTAGTCTGTTATATTCAACTAGGGCAAGGTCACATGTAGCTAAAGAAGAGGTTTGTTGTGTTTGTGGAGTTGTTGCGGGCGACCGCTCCATCGCCCCCCTCCCTCCCCCCCCCCCCCTAAAATTTTTTGTTTGCAACTATTTTATATAATTCTGATTTATTTAGGGCCAGAGTAGAATTGGACTAGGATGACTCTGCCAATCGTAAGACACGATGAGGAAGTGTGATCCTCACTTTTGTCTCTTTTCCTTCCGAATTAATCTCTTTGAATCCTCTATTATACATGTCTCCCTGTCCTTCCACCCCCCCCCCCCCCCCGACGTCGAATGAACCAGTTCTCGAAATAATCAATCAAACGAACACACATGTTAAATCGACATCAAATCTACCCAAGTAAAAATGAGCTGTTATTTTACCTCGAATGCCGAGCAGAAGGTCGATCACATATTATGAGGGGGGGATCTGTGAAAGAACGCCAGAAATCTGTTGATTTTCGTTGGAGTATGCGGCAGATAGGGATCTAAAGTCGGTATGAGAATAGTTACGTCGGTCGTACTATACTGTTGTGATACTGGCATAGAGATAATGTAGAGAGGTAATGTAGATAGATAGATAGATAATGGTCTTTATTGAAGGCGGGATTAAGGCCAGCAAGGTCTTATCTTCCATCCAACCTTATAACAAATAATACAATGTGGTAATACATATCATTTGGTAATACAAATACACCATCATTTCATTCATACGTATCAATTTAACAAAACAAAAACAAAAAATGCAGAAAAACATTAAACAAGCTCATCATTCATACACACACCATTCTTACGGCAACAAGAAAGTTTTACGATATTTTAGACAATAATGTACAACTAGAGAGGTAATGTAGAGCGAGAGGTAATTTAGAGAGGTAATGTAGAGAGAGGTAATTTAGAGAGGTAGTATAGAGAGGTAATGTAGAGAGGTAATGTAGAGGTATTTGTGGAGTAGAGTTAAAATTAGTTCTTTCACCTCAAAGGGGCGATCGTGCCCCCCAAAGTGTGCGCCCATAGGAGAGCTTATAGAGTTAAACAACACAGCCCAGTTAGACCCTGGGGCCACGCGTGACGTCAGCCAGCCAGCAAGCAGCAACTTTCTCGACCCCTGGCTGGCTGGTTAGGCAGTCTCTTCTCACTTTCCTACTGTAGCGTGTTGATCATATCGATCTCTCAACTCTCGCTTTCCTTCGACCTCAAGTATCGATATCCGCTGACCCTTGACCCTCACGCAATGGTAATTGGATGACTTTTACCCTCGTTGGTGCGCGGTAAACCTCAGTCGGGTCATCCACTTGGCTCAAAAACAGATGTTCTTTTTTAACTTTATTTCGTAGGTATAACCTGCCCAGGGACAAATCATGCCCTTTATAGGTGACGAACTAGGTATTGTGGTTTTTGGAATAGAAATAAATGTGGCCTCTTGGTTATATGGGTTTATTCCTGATTCCTGATTTGGCTGTGGTTTTTGTTTTGTTTGGAAACGGACATAAATCTCTCTGTATGGTACTAGTGTATACTGTGGCTTCGGAGGACTTAATAACATAAATCTCCCTATATTATATCCTAAAAAAATGTATTTTAAGTAGAAGTCATAATCTCAAAATTTATTGTCATAGGCCTAAGTATTTTTTAAGACCAGCCTAACTTCTGAACCATTGTGAATTTGGCCGAGGTCACATGAAGAAGTTAGTGTAATTTTATTCCTGGTGGCAACAAAGACCTACAATGAACATTTCAATAGTAGATATTTACAGTTCCAAAGTTAGGGCGGCTTTAGAGTGAAAACCAGAAAAGGACTTGACTTGTTGTGAACGCTAGATGGTAGCCTTGATTAGCTCTATCTAAGAGTCCTAGATCAATTCTGAAAAGGTCTATTGAGAATAAAGTGGCCATCACCTAGACAGTCTTGATTGGCTGTTTCTCTGCATCTGCATCATAGTTTCCCACCAGGGCATTGTTACCGTAAGGACGTAGCAACTGCGAGCAACCTTGCCAAGGTCTCAGACCCGGTAATTAGAGCGACTCTAGCGGACAGACGGTCAACTATAATAATCTACCTGTTTTCATAGTCGTTTTTTCTCAGTGTCAAAAGTCATTGCTTTGTCGTTGAAATATAATAAGTGTCTACCAATCAAACAAGATTAGATGCATTCTGGAGGCAAAAAAATAAACTATTATGAGGAGTAGTTTAGCTGTCAATTGTTCATTGTTGTTTGATTGTTAAATCATCAATGGTGCAGATAAGGAGGTTGCTTAGCAGCTCCATCTACTGTGAGAATTTAAGTTTTTTTCGTATCATTAAAACAACTTTTAAAGGCGAAATTATGGATAGATAGCACAGCTAGATGAAATGAATTTGAATGAATGAATTTTGCATATATTTTTATTCGTTATCTCTAGACCTTGAAAATATCTAGCTGTGATATCTATCCACAATTACGATTATAAATGCTCAGCAATCAATACATATAATATCGAATTAATCTATTCGATTTATTGTGTAAATATTCTTCATAATGTGTTTATATCTTGATATGGTTTTCTTCCTCCATCCATTGAGTTATATTTTTACATTGCTATAAAATTAATATGCAAATTTCTTTACGTTTTCAAAGTGGTATTTCTCAATAACATGTACTTACTATAATGGCATAAATTCACGGCGCACATTAATAGCTTAAACTGGTTCTAAAGTTCTTATGTATGTACATCTTTTGCACAGCAGATCCCATTTAAAATCTGAAACTTCATTTGAATTTTACCTTTTATGGTGAACGCAACTCGCTTAGTAACTTGTACCGGTTGCTTTAATTGCAGGTGATAAATAATTGTTCCTTGGACACTGCGTATATTTACAGCATGAAGGAGTTGCAAAATGTCATCATTCTTCTCTGAGGCAATTTCATGGAATTTATTTATAGAGAAAAACAACTTATAATGAAGCAAAGAGATTAATCAGGATTTAAATTAAATTTAAAATAACACGTACATATGGGCAAATTTTCGTCCCAACTGCGCCGCGATCCAGTTGGTATTTCATATTCTGTTTTCAATGTGAAATCTCGTTACATGCATAATTTTTAAGTAATATTTTACATTGTTTTATGTTTCGAGTCCTACAAAACTTCTTTGTTTACGTACACTTCAGTTAAATGTAAGAAAACAGTTAAACCACTAATACCAGGCATCAAACGACAGTGAATGTCCGAATCTATCAAATTTGTGAGACAAAACTAGATGCAAAGAAACTCCAAATTTTGAATTGTTGCAATAATTTAAAATTCCGAGTATAACTCCTAATTTTTAATTACTGTAATAATAGGGAAGTCTCATCAAAAATAAATATTCCTCAAAGTACCTAAAAATGGAAGATCATTATCTAAAAATACGGGCGGTATAATTTTTATATCTGAGAAGCGTATATTTCAAATTTTATAAGCATTTTAAGTTTGAAATTTGGAACTTCTTGTTCCGTAATTGAAAAACGGCTCTTGACGTCATATCTCATGTAAACAACTGCCTCCTTGAAGTATTCTTAATAATATCAACGATATTAAGTTGGACATTTTACAATATCTAGGATGCAGTGACTTTACAACAATGTCTTTTATACCACTGTTTTCTTCAGAAAATACATTTTGATACAGTATTTACAAAAACGTGTTTAAAATAATGCAATTATTTAACATATTGTTGTTAATTAATGTTGAGAAGTGTTCATTTACTAACTATAAATAAACGTTGGTTCAGTTAGAGTCTTATGGGAGCAATAATCTACTAAAGGGTGGGATTTCATTACTATTTGTATGGTATAAAATTATTGTTTACTGACATATGACGTCAGAACCTTGAAATCACGAGCAAGATGGCGCGGGTCCGTTTCTGAGCGTGTTTTGACAGCAGTATCTTTGACTTGCTGTAAAAGCGATGTTAATGCACCTTTCGAGCCGAAACCAATTAGTTCCCGTTTATTTTAACTTGAGGTAACCAGTAAGCAAATAAAAAAAATGCGTGAGACTTCCCTATTCAAAATCTAACTGCTAATTTTGGATTGTAGTAATAATTGAAAATAAAAGTATAACTGATAATTTTGGATTATTTTAATATTAATCAAAAATTATTCAGATCAGTAGCTTTCATCTAGTTTTGTCTCTCGCATTTTATAGAACCAGACAAGTTGGTATAGTCGTTCACCTACGGGGAGGCCATTGCTACTTGATACAGCAATCATCTCCACAGCCTTCTGTTTGCTCCACCTTTGCATCCTCGCCTATAGAGACACTAGAGAGGGCGGTGATATCTCCATGTTAGGTCATCCCGCCACCTCGCCGCCCGTTTAGGTTCGCAGGCGCAGTTACGACAACGGCTCAAGGACGTATCGACCCACGCCGGCCGAGGACTGTGTGAGCGAGTGGGAGGAACTGGATGTGGTGACTTCTTTTGGTTTCTCTGCGGTTTGGTGGACTGGAGTGCAGTTTCTTTGTCTGTTGCCTTTCCAAGAGCTCTGAACTGGGATGGGTTCATGCACAGTAGTTTCTTTGTCTGTCTTTCCAAGGGCTCTGAACCGGGATGGGTT
Organism: Isoperla grammatica; assembly: GCA_945910005.1. Taxonomy (NCBI): domain Eukaryota; kingdom Metazoa; phylum Arthropoda; class Insecta; order Plecoptera; family Perlodidae; genus Isoperla; species Isoperla grammatica. The sequence goes on from OX246747.1 coordinate 34,268,310, forward strand.
CATGCACAGTAGTTTCTTTGTCTGTCTTTCCAAGGGCTTTGAAGGGGGATGGTTCATGCACTGTATTTTTGGGGCAGGAGTGCAGTTTCTTTGTCTCTTGTCTTTCCAAGGGCTCTGAACCGGGATGGGTTCATGCACAGTAGTTTCTTTGTTTGTTTTTCCAAGGGCTTTGAAGGGGGATGGTTCATGCACTGTATTTTTGGTGCAGGAGTGCAGTTTCTTTGTCTGTTGCCTTTCCAAGGGCTCTGAACTGGGATGGGTTCATGCACAGTAGTTTATGTATGTCGCCTTACATTGTGGGGCTGGATTGCAGTTTCTTTGTCTGTTGCCTTTCCAAGGGCTCTGAACTGGGATGGGTTCACAGTATTTTATGTTACCTTGCATTGTGGGGCTGGAGTGCAGTTTCTTTGTCTGTTGCCTTTCCAAGGGCTCTGAACTAGGATGGATTCATGCACAATAGTTTCTTTGTTTGTTTTTCCAAGTGCTTTGAAGGGGGATGGTTCATGCACAGTATTTTTGGGGCAGTAGTGCAGTTTCTTTATCTCTTGCCTGGGATGGGTCCGGGCACAGTATTGTTGGGGCAAGAGTGCAGTTTCTTTGTCTGTTGCCTTTCCAAGGGCTCTGAACCGGGATAGGTTCATGCACTGTATTTTTAATGTTATCTTGCATTGTGGGACGACAACGAATCTCATTTTCCGAAACTGAAATCAGTTCTGTGGATAGACAAAAAATACAAATGTTTTGATTGATTTTATTTTTGAGATAAATTCTTGCGTAACAAACATTCAAAAGATTACAAAACAAATCTAGTTCCAAACACCTGTCTACTTTCAATACGCCATGAAAGAATGCTTGATAAATGGCTCAGCATGCTTTGCCCACGTTTCTTTCCTAACCGTCGAAGGTATAACTCACTATTGTATTTCATCCAACGCAACCACTACATCAACAAACGCCTTAGCGAATAGTTTCACCCGATATATCTACCTACCAACACCTGTTAGAACACTTTTTCCTATATTCGATATAAGATGAATAATGGCTCCATGCTTAGCTTTGCCCACGCTTCTACACAGTCGAAATCCTATACTCGATTTACACGGAAACTTTCGTTTTTTAAATTCGCTTTTTTGCCACAATATGCAGCTGATATACACAGTCGTTTAACGTTTTACTTCAACTTTTGTATATTGTTTACTTATTCTGATCTGAAACTATGTACTTACTAAAAACTTATATCAATAACAATTCACACACTTACACAACACGTTAGAATCTGATTTTTTTCATTTTCTACATTCTTACACTCTTCGCCATATTCAAGTTTGTTTCAATAGTATGTAGTATGTATCCAAGGTCCGTAAATCCCCTGGCGCGGGCTCGTCGAACACTTTGAGGTTTACCGAACCTCCGCTAGGGGATCGACGGACCTTGGTTTGTACCGTACTAAAGAAATATGTTATCTATCTATTCCTTGAGTGCTTTTGTGCACGTGCTTCAATATTACCTTGAAATTTAGATTTTATGTTCTATTTTTAGTGTTCCCTTATGAGATACTTCAATAAATTGTCTATTTAAAAAAAAAAAATACTAGTCCATTATGCATTCACGAATAAGTTATGACTCTTTGTGAGTGCTTTGCTGCTGTGAATGAAGTGAGTTATATCTTTCCTTCAGAGTGCTTTGTTGTTGTGTGAATGAAGTGAGTTATCTCTTTCCTACAGAGTGCTTTGTTATAAGAGTTTCCGCAACTGAAAGGTGCGCGGGTGTTTAATTATTGTTAGCACTGTAGTTTAGGGTGGGGCCGCTTTGAAAGTGAGTGAGTCTGTCACTAAATAGCGAGACTAGTTCTCGCTTCTAGCGAGAGGGAAAGTCTGGCTGGTGAGTGGGCGCGGGCCCTGGGCGCCATTCAGTTGGCAGACATCTTAGTTCTTTAGCTGATGATTTATGATCTTTGGTTATTCTCGCTGTAGATCTTACTCAACAGAAAAATGTACGCTTTATTTTTTTTTCAGTTATTTAAATGTCAGCGTTTACATTTTCTTATTGTGTACTACATTTAATAATAATAATAATTGTATTCCCATACTTTATCGCTACTTAAACTAAAAATGCCCCTCTACCGTATGATGTTTGGTTTCTTTGTTTGTTTGCTTTTTATTTTATCAAATTCGCACTATTTTATTGTTTTGTTTACTCGAAAACATCATTATTTAATCAATCTTGATTAATTTACTTTGTATTCCAAAATATATGCAAAACAGTTTTTAATATCAAAAGAATTTACAATGAAAGACAAAAATGTAATATTTTCTTTAAATATGCAAACCAAAATACTTACCAGCTTTCAGACTGGAATACATCCATTCTAAATAAAACCGTAACTAAACCACGCTTTATCTCTAAGTATCAATACAAAAATAAAAACATGTGTATTTAATGTCTACCAACTAAGTTTCAAGAATTTTTTTGTGCCTACCTACTAAGTTTAAAAAAATAAACTTTTGTGGAGGGGGAGGGGGGGGGGGGGAATTATGTAATTTATAATGTGCCTACGGCTCCAAACTCATCATTTACATGTACGTTCCAGTATACAAAAATAAAAAAAAAACAGCTGCAGTGCAATATTAATGAATAACTATCCATCATAAGGCGGTGCCATACTACTGTGAACATAACTCACCGCCGGTGAATGCAGCTCCGTGAACGTAACACACCGCCTGCCCAAGTTAATCTCGATCGTGCGATGTCTGTAGTTAATAGGTAGTCAAGTTATTGCGGAAATACTAAATGAAAGTTGCCGATCTGATAAAAGTACAAGTAAGTAAGTGTGTATGTCTAGATTTATAACCCATCTGTCGATTTACAACTACAAGCCTGTCTGTCCGCGAGACATTGGTGAATGGAGGAAGGGGGGGGGAGATATTTGTTGCTAGCCCAGCTGTTGTAAAAACTGCGATGTAGTAACGATGTGTTCGTGATATGAGAGGAGTTTTGCAATATAGATGATTTTCAGAATTGATCTAGAGAGCTCTATCTAAGGGTTCTAGATAGTTATGTTAAAGTCGATCGATGAAGTGAACTACCCGTTCAATACAACAACTAAACCATTCAAATTAAATGGACATGAAAAAATACTTTTTTTTATTCTAAATTATGAATTTCAAGAATTATTACATGTGAGTAGCATTTAATACTGAACGTCTTGAAATTATATATTTTTTTTTATTAATAAAGTATATTTATAGTTTCTAATTTGAGTAGATTTGAGGTAAAATTGACACACCAGCGCAAATATCTCGAAAACGGATCGCGTTTGATCATCTTTTTCAAACGTATTCATGTTAGTCATGAAGTTATCTACATTTAGGACGAAAATTTGTTACAATGTATTACTTTTTAAAGGTGCTACGTAAAGTTATACGATTAAAAGTGTAGGTTTTTGTTCAGTTACAATGTATAACAGGGAATTCCAACGCATTTCAACACTCAATAAATAAAAAAACTAATAGCGGTAGGTACATATTTGTTTCTACAATATTCACAAGCTTAATCTCAACTTGCAGTACATACAATTTGAATGATTTATATTACATGTGCAGTTATCATCGATCGACTTTAAGGTGCATTGTTGTCATTGAAGATCTAGAAGGCCGTGATTAGCTCTATCTAAGGGTCCTTGATAGTTAGTTTTCACTGTTGTGCATTGTTGTCATTGAAGATCTAGAAGGGATGGTATAGAAAGGGTTTTGTAAAAAAAAAAAAGAGAATTTCACAAACAAACAAAATGGCTGTAGTTCTGCCCCAGACCGAGTTCTTTCATCTGTCACAGGATACAAATATATTGACAGCGTTGCACATCTGTCTAGTCTAGTTATATCACTCTATGCTCTGTGCCTTCAAGCCGCTCTTGATAAAACACATCACATACAACCAGACACCGATCTGTCACTAGATATAAATTATAAAAACTCGCTTTTTTTACCGTCCACTTCTTCACGTCGGCCACTTCATACGTCATATATACCTGTTGCGCGTTCAAGAAGTTTTATACAACTTCCTGGTTTCGTACGGATGTTGCGAGCCTTTAAATTAGTTTTATAATTATGTAATTAGTAATTTGAAATCGCGAAATACTTTAGATTAATATGATTATAGAAATTATGTGGGCAAATTGTTAAATTTCACAAATTTTATTCCATGCGGATATGTCAATTATTCAAGAACTTTTTACATATTATAATTATTAATTTCTGTTTGTTTTATCATAAATCATGAAGTGTTTATGCATCTCCGACCGGGGATTTTAAGATATATATGATTAAGGAAATTGTTGAATCCTAGTTAGAATAAATTTCAGTCTCACAATCAGTCTAAAAAATCAAAGATATTATCTAGAAAAGGCGTTCGCGAAAATTATGTAGAATAAGGAAATGAATCGAACGATATTAAGTAAGTGAAATGAACATCTTAGGTAAAAGAGAAATTGTGCGGAATAATATAATAATGTAGATTTTGGATGATAAGAAATCGGAACTAAATCTAAAACATATCCTTAAATGTAACATGGAATATAACTTTCAAATTGCACATGCGTTTTGTATAATTTAATTCATTTCACATCGTGTGAGTTATAGTTTTCGGTATTCTTATTGTTTTGATTAATATGAAATAAATTGATTTTTTGTAATTAGTATTGTTGTTATAACACTCAAGTGCCTATCATATACACCGTGAGCGCTCTCTGCCGTACCAATTAGAAACCATCATAAATTGGGGCGTTCTACATTTTAATAATCCAAGAAACTAACTATTTCTACTCAAAACTAATCGATACAGAATTTCTTTTTAATAGAATTTCTTTACTATGATCACTTACGTACCCCAAAAAAATTTTACCACTGCAAACCCCCACAATTAATGCAATTCACGCAAAATTAAATTTTACTGTAGTTTTAATAATTTAACAAAAATTTATTTGCAAATAGATTTAAAAAAAAGGATTTTACGTCCCAGAACATATAAATCCAGAAATATATCAATACCGATAGGATACGTACCATATTATGATTTCCCAATTCAAAATGGCCACGCGTCCCTCCGCCACACTGAAGGTCTAGGATATTAGTTCCTTGACATTCATGACGGTGTTTACTTTTCTCTTGAACCGGACTGTACACATGGGTGTGTGTGTTTGTACTGAAAGTGAAAAGTGCGTCGTAGGAGTTATCCACTGTGGGTTGAGAGACAGCTACAGGTTTGTCTGTCTTCTGTAATCTACTGTGTGTTATAATAGGTGGGCTGTAAAGCGTTCCATATGGAACAGCTGTTGGATTCACCGCTAATATTAATTAAAATCTTGCGAAATTAAGAACGAATGATACCTTTACGTCAAAAACTGCAGCAAATTGTCATGTTTTAATTAAATCTCAAGAATGGACCTCGAAATCAAAAATCTGATGAATAAGGATGCTGTGGTTTGGTAAGCCCTACAAACCGAATGATAAATATACTTTACATTATAATCAGTATGACTGTGGTATCTATTTTATTAAATTATTAATGAAATAGGTATCACAGTAATACTGATTAGAATGTTAAATATATTCATAATTCAGTTTGTAGGGCTTACCAAACCAGAGCATCTCTATTTTTCAGATTTTCAATTTCGAGGTCCATTCTCGAGATATAATTAAAACATCATAATTTGCTGTGGTTTTTGACGTTAAGGTATCCTTACTCCCATACAGTGGCGGACCCACGAATATATTTCGAAAGGTTGTGGAAGGGTTAGTGGAATTACCACGGGATAAATATAATCAGGCAAAATGGATTCCCACAACTTAAAAAAATGATGTTTACGTTATATTGGGCCTATACGGTATAAGTTCACAATGTTTTAATATCACAATGGCCATATAGAGGGCAAAGTGTGTAGCCATTTGAGCTGTCAATAGAAGACTATTATGTGTATCACGAAATATGATAGTTTTATCACGTATATCCCCAAACATAGTTTACAAAAATGATTATATTGGTGCCATTGTAAACTAGACGACTTTATGTTGCTTTTCAACTGTATTTTAATCAAACGCCATCTGTAACATTTCAATATTGAATCGCCAATCAAAATTATAAACAAACATGGCGATTTTGGCAACATTACGGCCGCCAGGCACATTATGTGGATACCTCCTAATAATTTGAGGTTTTCTCACATTTAAAACCTGATCTCCTCCCAGGACGAGTTTAAAGTTCAAATCTTGACCTACAAGGAATTCCGATTAGATTTTTTATGCGCATAACAGACAAGACTATAACTTAAACTTTTTATAAGGGTTCCTCGATAACTTTATATTGTTTTAAACGCCCACTTTCTTTTTGATGGTTATTTTGTGTTTGGATTCTCCACGACGGTTGTAAATCAGCTAAGAGGGAGAAATTAAGATTCCGTTGTGACAAATGACATTGTTAAGACACCGCCCATGTCCTTAACGTGTGTACTATTGTGTCGCCTGATTTGGAGTCTACAGACAAGGGACGTGGGTTCGAATCCCACATAATGATGAGAGATATGGCGATGAGAATGTATACTAGCGACGCCGTAAGAAGCGAGGTGTCCCCTGCAATTCTGAGAAGAGACGGTCGCTCCACACGGTCTATTTCAACGGTATTCACCGCGGTATTTCCCTATATCTGTATTGTTATTGTCGAATGCATTGACTGCACCAACCGTGAATGGAATGAGGAGGTTGGAGGATTGTACTTTTCGACAGGAGTAGGTTACGTGTCAGTACCAGGCTTTCCCTCCTCCCTTCTTCATTATCATTCATCAACCTTCACTTATGAGGCTAAAGAGGGCATTGTGCCCTACACTGGCCTTCATTACAATAAAATAAATAAATATAAATACATATGCATTTTATTTTGTTGGGGCAAGTTGGTTGACGATTAGTTTTTTGATGGAACGTCTTAAGAGTTAAGCGATGTCTCCTAAAACTTCTTACAAGTCATGGGATCATCTTTGATTGACGTTTAGGTTAAAGTTTAACAATGACGATGCAAGACTTGTAGATTTCCTTTTCCTGACTTTACTATCGCTATGACTTTGAACAAATGACTATCGAAAAGAAAGTGGCTGCCGGCCAGCTTGTGAGAAAGACAACATTTCACAAAACCCTTCGGAAATCTGTTACCTAAGAAGTTAAGCTGATGTTTTTATTGTTGTCTACTTCAACTGATTTTCACTTGGGGACATTAGAAAATTTATTGATTGCTTCGTTGCTGTGACGGTTAAGGCTGGTCCACACAGATTTTTAAGACATACGATTTAAGGTTTAACGCGTAGTCGTAAAGTTGGATCATAGGGAACACGTACTGGCGTTCACACAAAGTTTTAGTTTTAAGACGTTGTTTTCATTGTTGTTTTTAAAACAACGTCTTAAAACCTTATGCATTATGTCTTCAAAATCTGTGTGGACCAGCCTTTATAAAACCACTTAAGTTCGTCTTGTATATCAACATCCAAATTATTAATATTTCCATCCTTATTTTGTTTTTAATTTGTCGTTGTTGTTATTGTTATTATTATTCGCGTGTCCTAAATAAAAATAAATAAATAAATTCACATTTAGAGTCTACCCACTCAGTGATGAAACTGATTTTCAGTGGGGGACTTTAATTTAAAGCGCCTAAACCAACCCTGTAGGCTTCGAACACCATCGACGAGTGAGCGATAACCAATCAAAGATCGATATTTCAAATACGAAACATATGAATCAGTGATTGGACAGTGCGAACACCTGCGGACAAATGTCAGAATCAACAAGGCCGATTCAGAACAAATTTGAATTTATTTAGAACATCATCTCTGATAGACGAGATAATATTGATAATTGAAAAGACAAAATAAACACATAAATCAATAGTTATTTATGTCGGAGGCTTGAGTGACGATTTCACTAATGGCTTAGGCGGGTAGGCGTGCCTTTAGCTGACACTAACACTCTCGTAGTGGGCGAGATAACGCACGTCACTTTCTCGTGGTGGGCGAGACCTCTAGATCAGGTGGGATTATAAGTAACATGTGTATTGTGTATATGGACGTAGGCACAAGGTTGACTTGGGAGAATAGATGATTTTCAGAATTGATCTAGAGGGCCGTGATTAGCTCTATCTAAGAGTCCTTGATAGTTATGTTAAGGTGCATTTTTCACTGTTGTGCATTGTTGTCATTGAAGATCGAGAGAGGGCCTTGATTTGCTCTATCTAAGGGTCCTAGATCAATTCTGACTGGGGTTGGAGCCCCCCGAAATCCCAGCTTTAATTATACTCTGCAAATCGCCTAAATTTATGCAAAAAAATAAAGTAGATTTACATATTAATTTCTCTATTTGCTTAGTCGGGAAACAATCCCGTATAGGTGAAATTGTAAAAGTTGTAACAATATAGTAATTTTATTTAATATTGATTTTTGGAATTATTTTGAAATCGTATTTGGCGCTTTTGTAACCAGTATTCCGCTGAGCAAAGCGTCTTACCTTCTTCTTAAACACATTAAAACCACTTCAAAAATTCAGATTTCACAAAAATTTCCTGCGGCGCTATTGTGGAGGATATCCCCCCCCCCACACTCTTCATTGTGTCGTTTGTTGAGAGCACCTTTTAACAGTCATGTTCTACTCTGGGCAGCGTCCCCCGAAATATATTCCTACGTACGCCACTGCAACACACCACGTTACCATGACAACGCCGGGTAAATCCAACAAACACACTAGCTCAACCTTAATACGGTTATTCACATCGTAAAAATAAATTGCTTTAAAAACTTGGGAGGTACATTTAATCTCTCAGCCCAACCCATTGTGTGTTCAAGTCTGCCTACCTTTAACTATACCGTTATATGGGATTCTCTTTCTTTTTGCTTCTTTTTCGCATTGTGTTTTTATTTTATAGACAGAAGTATGTCGGGAAATATTTACGTAAAGCTATTAATCTTGATTTAATCAACTATGTAGGTAGGTACAAAAGAGTGTTATGAATATTTTTAAATAGAAATAGTCCGAAAAATATTAATATAGTGTGAAATTCTGATGCCTGTTTTAGACAGTCCTAATTCCTTTTCCGATGCGTTCGTCATTGGTTCCTAGCCAATCAGGAATCGGTATTTCAAATTAATTTCAAAGGATAAAAAAACGTAATAAATCCTAACAATAAAAGAAGAAGATACCTAATAATAATGACATATACAAAATATAAAACAAATTACAAAAGTATTTCAGTATTAAATAAAATATGGTAAGAAAATATGTTTAAAAAATTAACTGTTAAAGGAGAAGAAAAAACTAAAGTTACAACAAGAGAGAAAGAGAATAGATGGCTCCAAACTAAAAAATAAATAAAGTTTTAAAATAGAAAGTAATATAAAAAAAAAGTTAATAATTGACTATGAACAATTTTACATCTTCACATTATAGTTTCTAGACTGACTCGGGTAGTAAATAAGTACACGGTCATATCCGGTTCCGGTCGTTAGGCCCAACCCAAGGTTCGCAGAAGATGCTGGCTCGTTTATTTGTCATTATCTTTGTACGCCGACACGACATAAACGCTGCGGTTATGTAATTGAGACTGTGTGAGGTGGTGGGTTTCCCATGGATAGGGCTTTGCTGTGTTTTCACATTCTAGTTTCTAGACTGACTCATATACGTAGTACATAGATAAATTGAAGATGCAATACAATAATATTGAATACAAACATTGGAGGGGAGATGAAACACAATTTATTAAATATAAACAAGCAGAATTACATACATTCTTCGTGAAATTTCCGAAGTGGATAACTTTTAACATTTAAACATAAAAATAAGACAAAAGCGTAAAGGTTAGACAATTCGAAAAGATAATACATATATACGATGATGAAAAAAGTTGAAAAAACCTCTTCGGAAAACATTGGAGGGGATGTGTAGGGTGAACACATACCAACATTCACATTATTCGTTTATTGATGATGGAATTGGAGCATTCAAGCTATTTGTAGGATTTTAAGAGTTTTGATTGGTCGTTGTCATGGAGACAATAAGCGCTATTCAACGAATAAGTAGTTATTGGGACATTGTAAGACTGGACCTAAGTATCGGTCTTACAATCTCCTAATAAGAAAGTTATTTGCAGCAATAAAGCTATTTGGAGGATTTCAAGGGTTTTGATTGGTCGTTGCCATGGAGACAACAAGATATTCGACGAATAAGTAGTTATTGGGACATTGTAAGACTGGACCTAAGTATCGGTCTTACAATCTCCTAATAAGAAAGTTATTTGCAGCAATAAAGCTATTTGGAGGATTTCAAGGGCTTTGATTGGTGGTTGCCATGGAGACAACAAGATATTCGACGAATAAGTAGTTATTGGGACATTGTAAGACTGGACCTAGGTGTAGCCTACCACGTGCGCGCGCGTGCCTTCCCTGACACGCTTACAAGCACGTCCAGAATATAATCATAGAGCAGACCGACCGCTACGAACGGAAATCATTAAAAGCAGCATCATCATCATCACTTTTCGAACGAAATCCATCGATCGCGGTAGAGTTGCGGTCAACAACTCATCGTTTTCATCCTACCGAACCGAACCACAACAATAAATGCGTGCGCCACCTGCCGGCTGCCGCCAAAGAGGTTACAAAGATCACCTCATTCGACTCTATCGAAGAGTTTCGATATTAATCGAATGTAAACGCGTGTGCCACCTGCCGCCCGCCAAAGAGGTTACATAGATCACCTCATTCGACTCTATCGAAGAGTTTCGATATTAATCGAATGTAAACGCGTGTGCCACCTGCCGCCCGCCAAAGAGGTTACATAGATCACCTCATTCGACTATCGAAGAGTTTCGATATTAATCGAATGTAGACGCGTGCGCCACCTGGCAACCGCCAAAGAGGTTAAAAAGATCACCTCATTCGACTATCGAAGAGTTTCGATATTAATCGAATGTAGACGCGTGTGCCACCAGTCCTGCCGCCCGCCAAAGAGGTTAGAAAGATCAACTCCACCTCCTCCTCTTACACAGGAAAGTCTTCTTCGACATCGAATGTAGAAAGATGCGTTTGCCACCTGGCAACCGCCAAAGAGGTCAAACAAAGATCAGCTCCTACGGGAAACTCTTTGACTTTCGATATTAATCGAACTTTTCCTTCGAATTTAAAAATCTCGTCTTGTTGATTTCCGCATTCCACGAAACTGTGGAGTAGGGAGGATGGGTATAATGATTAGTGTTTTGAGTTATCGTAGATTGGAATCGAGTTTTAGAATTCTGGTGGAAACTGGAGATGTTTTCACGTTCAGAAAAAAAAGATTGTAATTACCAAAAAGCGTTTAATTTCGAAGAACGATCTACCTACCTATACAAGATATTTTGATTTGATTATTTCGTGTTTAGCGACGTACTTGAAAACTAGGTCATAATATGACTTCGGGAGGTGATTGGAGGAAAGGGACAAATAGGAGGACGCAAAGGAAAAGATCATTGTAAAGACAAAACAAGGATCTCATTTCGTCCCTGTTGGCAAAATCATACTGGGCCGACTTCTCCCCCGGGTCCAGCCGGGAAATGAGATAATTTAATTCCTGTATTGTATATTATTGTTTTGATTTACACATTTGTTGTTTTTGTTTTGTTTTTTATGGTCTTGTTTTGTTTGTGTTGTTTGTTTTTTGCAAGTCTAAAACGTGTCCTGATGCAAAGGCGCAAGGCGCCATTTAAATGGCGCCTTGCGCCTTTTAAGATGGACTGATAGGATTCATAATCTGTCGAAAAATTTTAAAAGTCGTATTTCATAAAACAATTTTCACAATATTTTGCCATTATTGAATTAGGATGAACGACGCTGCTTCTTCGTAAAATTGCGTTGCATTGCCAATTGAGTGCTTCATTCATTCCAAACTCGGTACCCAAGAGGTTAAAAAGCAACGAAGCAAATTTGTTCTGAATCGGCCTTGTTGATTCTGGCATTTGTCCGCAGGTGTCCAATCACTGATTCATGTGTTTCATATTTGAAATATAGATATTTGATTGGTTATCGCTCCCTCGTCGATGGTGTTTGGAGCCTACAGGGTTGGTTTAGGCCCGGTATTATAACGCCTGGCTAAATATTTAGCCCACCGCTAACTTGTTTTCTCCATGGCAACCGCCAATCAGAACCGTGGTTTCAAAGGAGAAAATACTTTAGCGGTGGTATAAAACATTTAGCCTGGCGTTGTAATACCGGGCCTTAGAGCCCCAATGAAAATCAGTCTTGTTACCGAGTATAGGTAGACTCTATAAATACGAATTAATTTATTTAAAACTCTTGTCTCGTTGCAGTTATCCAGGAGCTCTGTGACAGCAACGGCGTCCACCCCTCGTGGCTGCTCTGGCATCTTGTTCCTCATATATGTATCTAGCATCCCTTAGAGGCTCACAAGTGGTTGCTTGTCTCAATGTCTTGTCTCGTTGTTGCAGTTATCCAGGAGCTCTGCGACAGCAACGGCGTGCACCCCTCGTGGCTGCTCTGGCATCTTGTTCCTCATATATGTATCTAGCATCCCTTAGAGGCTCACAAGTGGTTGCGTGTCTCAACGTCTTGTCTCGTTGTTGCAGTTATCCAGGAGCTCTGCGACAGCAACGGCGTGCACCCCTCGTGGCTGCTCTGGCATCTTGTTCCTCATATATGTATCTAGCATCCCTTAGAGGCTCACAAGTGGTTGCGTGTCTCAACGTCTTGTCTCGTTGTTGCAGTTATCCAGGAGCTCTGCGACAGTAACGGCGTGCACCCCTCGTGGCTGCTCTGGCATCTTGTTCCTCATATATGTATCTAGCATCCCTTAGAGGCTCACAAGTGGTTGCGTGTCTCAACGTCTTGTCTCGTTGTTGCAGTTATCCAGGAGCTCTGTGACAGCAACGGCGTGCACCCCTCGTGGCTGCTCTGGCATCTTGTTCCTCATATATGTATCTAGCATCCCTTAGAGGCTCACAAGTGGTTGCGTGTCTCAACGTCTTGTCTCGTTGTTGCAGTTATCCAGGAGCTCTGTGACAGCAACGGCGTGCACCCCTCGTGGCTGCTCTGGCATCTTGTTCCTCATATATGTATCTAGCATCCCTTAGAGGCTCTCAAGTGGTTGCTTGTCTCAATGTCTTGTCTCGTTGTTGCAGTTATCCAGGAGCTGTGTGACAGTAACGGCGTCCACCCCTCGTGGCTGCTCTGGCTGTGCATCGCGCTCGGCATCTTGTTCCTCATTATGCTCATCATCAACATCTTCCTCTGCTCGGCGATGACGTGCTCGTGCGCGCGCACCGAGGTCATTGAGAAGGATCCGAGCATCATCGAGGAGTATGATCCCTACAGGTCCTGGCATGGGTCGCAATACGGCTCCAGGTGAGACTCATACAGAAACCTTTCAATTACGAACGAAAAATCAAAATTTTAAAATCTTAATTTTTTAAGGAGTTTTTTGATTTTTTTTTTATTTTTATAAAATTTTCAGGTGAAATTTTTTTTTTTGACAAGCTTCTTAAAGATTACCCTGTTGTGAAACATTATCATATTTTTTGCAATGTAACCCCCCCCCCCCCCCCGTTTAATTATACCCTGCTAATCATTTGTATAGTAACACATAGAAAAACCGTTTTTATGTATTATGTTTTTTTTGTTTTAATTTATGTAATTAGTATGATATGATGGGCCCAGAATTTATTATGTATTTTTTGTTTTCAATTTATGTAATTAGTATGCTGGGCCCAGATTCACAAAGGTGCCTAAGTGCTCAGACGTCCTAGTTTAGGCAAATCTTAGTGATACAATAATTGTAATGATTGTAATAATTATTCATGCAAATTATGTCGTTCTGCAATTTCATAAAGATAAAATATAGTCAAATATCAACAATTTAACTAATATTTTATTTGTGAATGTGTAGTAATATCCAAGAGATGATTTATCTTGATTTATCTAGCTAGGATTTGCCTAACGTAGGACAACTTAGAGTTAGGCATCTTTGTGGTGAATCTAGGCCCTGAATCCTTGTGGTCACCTGATGTACATCAAACACAGGGCCGTCCTAGGGTATAAAAACCACCCAGGTATGATGGGGTAAAGTACAATGGGGGGTCTGGAGGGAGGCCTCCCAGCCAATGCAGGTCCGGGGTGCATATCCCCGGAAATTTGTTTGATTCTTATTTCTTATAGAGTGACGAGTGTTTGGTCCAGTCTTACAGTGTCCCAATAACTACTTATTCGTCGAACAGTTAGTTTTCTCCATGGCAACGACCAATCAAAACCCTTAAAATCCTCCAAATAGCTAAATTGCTACAAATAACTTTCTTATTAGGACATTGTAAGACCTGCCCTAAGGCATGTTTTTATAACATTTGTTACTGGTGACTGTGGTGACAGTGGTATTAGCAATTTCCATAATGGTCTACGTTCGATTTTTTACCCGGGTATTTGCCCGGGTTACCAACCCCTAGTTACGGGCCTGATTTCAGAAAGCTGACAATTCATAGGTTGTCCGTACGTCACATCTTTGCACGTGGCGGCCACATTTGTGATCAAACTTTGACGTAGCCATGGAGAAACAATTGAAGGCTGTTGTGATAGTACACAGACGTCCTTCGTTCTTTAAGATTTAGCCTGTTTTTAAATAAAATTGGTATCTGTGGTAATTTTTTATTTTATTATTACTTATCTTTACTTTTTAAGTTCTAAATTAGGCTTGTTTATTAAATTTGAATAATATTTGCTAATTACCTAGGATTGGTCCTCATCAATTGTGTCGCAATCATGACCGCTGTGACATCACGTGGGAACTATGAATAGATTGTTTCTGTTCTTGTAGGTACTCGCTGAACGGTAAACCTGGTTACACTTCTGGCGGCAGCACCATCCATTCTACTCGGTCTATGTCCACTAATAGTGACCACTACGCTATCGTGCACAGTAGACCCGGTAGTCGCTACTCGGGGCACAAAACCAACACCCTGGGAACCCCCCACCACAACAACCGGGGGCCCCCCTCGCACATGGGCTCGCACTACTCCGTCAAGTGATCACGCACACAGACACGTCTGACGAAGGCCTAAAGTGTTCTCCGAAATAGATTGTATTTTTTGTTTTATGATAAAAATGTGTTTTACGGACGGATAGGTGACTGTTGTTTTCATGATGGGGGGGGGGGTAGTGCTGTCTGATGTTGTCTGACGAAGGTGGGATGTGTCCTTCGAAATAATAGTTTTTTTGTTTATATATATAAGTGTGTTTTATGGACAAGTTACAGTGTTGTTTCTATCACGTTGGTCATACTGATCGATCAAGTGACAAAATCGTCTGTCGTCTGATGAAGGCAGGATAAAGCCTCCGAAATGTTGTATTTTTTGTTGTCGAATGGATAACTTGCAGTTATTTCTATTACATGGGGTCGTATTTTCTTGATCAAGTGAGGCAATCAGTCTGATTAAGGCAGGATTTGTTCTCCGAAATATTATACATTATCATTTTGGCGGAAAATTTGTAGCTATTTTTATCGCATGGGGTAAAGTAATGAATGCAGTCTGCCTGATGAAGGCAAAATGTGTCCTCCGAAATATCGCGTTTAATTATTATTGTGTTTTAATGACAAATTGCCATTCTTTTCTATGTGTATGAATCCCCGAAGCGATTACGAAAAGTATCTATTTGTATATTTGGACTCGTATAATCTACAATTTCCGACATAATGCTATACCCAAATTCCGGCTTTTAAATTTTAGATCCATTTATGAAAGATTCAAGTACACCTTAAAGTTATAAAAAAATGTGTTACATCTTTAATTTTGTATCAGAAGCTATCAATTGCGTTAAACGTGTATCATGTGATTGTCGATATAGCCTACTGCAGATAAATGTAATATTGGAGGTATCATACATGTATCATCATTAAGTTTGAAAGCCATACGTTTTGTGAGCTCATATATTTTACACTTGAAAATGTAACTCATGGTCAAAACTTTTGAACCGAACCAATTAATCTATCTGCAAACTTTCCAAACGACATCAGAGTCAAATCTTTCAAAGAATATCTTGAAGTTGTTAAATGACACTCAAATATTGTGTCAATAGCAATATTTTTTGGGATATTTTTTCTTAGATCAACTGACAATAATTGTTGTGGTATAAACAAATTTTGCTGGTGATAAGAAAATGCTTGACGCTTTCTTTTTTAAAGAACACTTCAATTCACATAATCAATAGCAAGCGAGATAACTAACTAAAGCGTGGGTCATAGTGTTCACTAGTGTTGGTAGTGATCTTTACATATAATAATGTTTAATTGTATTAATTGTGCCAGAGAATAATGAATTAAATGTCATAAATAGACAAAATGTCTAACCAAAATGTATAGACATTATTATTGTATTGAAGATGGATATTTGTGCAGGGATTTTAAATAAATTTGGAAACATAAATTTACATAATAGCACGTTAATAAATTTAAAATCGAGATTTTGTTTGTTAAAAATCTGTAAATTAACATATGTTTTATAAATTTAATTTTTGAATTTTCGTAATACTTTCGAACACATCACGTGGGATATATAGATGTGAAATGTGTTTAATTTTAAGTTGTAAAAAAAAAAAAAAATAATGTGCCACCATAATATTTTGTTGCACATTTTAACAAAACACAAATATATCGTTCCGTTGTTGTTTACCCTAATCAATATTCTATCGAAGATCAATTCCTATTAATACGGTGCTGGAAAATATATTTCTAACAATGAATGAATGATTTAGTGATAAAGAGATAAATAGATGAGAAAAGAAAAAACGTACCCGAATTGAAGCTTTTGTGCTTTTGACTAATAAAAAAAAAAAAATGTGAATAATTTAGAAGAACTTATTTGTCGAGAAAAATTAAAATGTTAAAGAAAAGTGACAACTTCTTATGTAGTATGTCATACTGTTTACTGTTGTACTGTTGTCAGTATACTGTTTCAAGGTACTGGTAAACCCAAATGCTACAGCAGAAAAATAGAGACGGTGCAATTCCGGCTCCAGACTGGACTTGACCTGCTTGCTAAGCACCTACATAGGTTTGGGGTTTACGAATCCAGTATATGTAGGATGTGTGGGGTCGGAGAACAAAACAGGAAGCATCTCTTTGAGTGTACATATCTGAAAGGTGAACGGGACAAAATGCCGCATGGCCTGGATCGAAGGGAACAGGAGTCCTATCTCTACTGGTTAACTAGAAAACACATGATTACATGAGATGTCAATTGTAAGCATAAGAGAAATAAAAGAAGATGTTTTAACTAGATCAGAACATTATTAGTAATTAATTTTATCCAATGTTTGTATGATAATCCTAAATATACTCTCATTTAGAATGAATTTCCAAAAATATATCCTGCTGTTATGTCCTTCATTCGTTCAAAAAGTTTTGTTTTAAATGTACGCCAAACCCTACGTTCCAGGTTCGAATCCTGGCTAGGGAATACATATCAGGGGGCGTCTGTCATCTTCATTTATTACCCACTCATCGTCTAGATCAGCCAAACTATGGGAGGAAAGTCAAAAATATCATCATTTTATTTTATTCAAGACCTGTCACTCATGAGAGCAAAGGAAAATGAAACTAAACATTGTATATGACTTTTATTGAAGTAGTTAATAACAACAGTAATTAGTTTCGTTTATTGACCGGAAATTTTAATTATTTGACAGTTTTAGATGTTGTAAATTTTCTTTGATGGTTGGTTATTTTGGTTGGTTGTTTTTTTTCACATTTAACATTTCAAAACAAAAACAATGCATATTCAATGCTGCAGCGTGTTTTCTTAGGGTACGTTTTTTCTTTTCACTTGAAATGTTTTTAAATCGCCATATTGTGTTTGTTCAATCCTTTAGAATATAATTAAAATAATATGATAGATTTTAGAAAAATCTAGTATATTAACTAAGTTAGCTGCCTACTTAACTTCTTATTGAAACAAAGAAGGTAAAATGTCAATAAACTGTAGGAGATTGTTTCTTGTTAACAGCTTTGAGACTTTTAGATGATGAAAATGTGTAAATAAGAAAATCTGAAACGCTTCCATCATTATAATATACCCGAAGATAATTTTGTTTGTTTGTACAGATAATTATGTTTTAGATAAATGCCGATTGGCAATTACTTCGACTTAATCATTGTTTGTTTATGTATTAAATGAAACAAGTTATTTGTAATAAAAATTAACGTTTAAATAATTTTGTCTTATTTACTTGAGTGCTCTATTGATTGGTGATTCCTGAAAAATCGTTGCATTTCTAAAGGCAGCTCTTTTCCAGGGAACATTGTTTACTTAAAAAACGGACGAATCGACGGCATCGCGCCGCCATCTTGATCTCGGCGAAATTTTTTTAGGTACCAGAACTGTTGCTCTCCCAAACAGCAAATTTATACGGTGCACTGAAACGATTGTCCCGGTCGTGACGGTGGCTAAACGACGCCGATCGGCGTAACGGTCGCCGAGTTGCGAATAGCGTCGAGCACGTCGCGACGTGGGGCCCTTCTCAACTTTGCTTGTCTGAATATGAAAGACGAAAAAGACTGCCGGTTACGGGTCTCGAACCCCGGACCTCTAAAACACTAGTCCACGACGCTACTGAGTACTCCACGCCAAACGATAGAAATTGCTTCGCTTACACTGGTACATAACCCACTGCTCTCAATGTATGCATGTATGAATCTCATTATACCTCGATTCATTCTTATTGTAATTGTAACACCAAAGATAGATGGATTTACGGACAGAGGGTCTCATTAGATTTAAAATATATCAAAGAATACCCAAGGAACCGTTTTTTAACTAACTCCACGAAATCCAGTATCAACACATTGTCTTTTTAAAATCGCATTTGTTAGATCTTGATCACGTGATCGCGAAAAAGTAAATCGTTTGTAGAAACAACGAGCCGTTTGACCGTTAAAAAATAAACCATGTCCGTACACGTTGATGTATTGATATAAATATGTAAATATGGTGGAAAAAAAAGTGGGTGGATCGGGTCTCGAACCCCAGACCTCAAACACTCGAAGCTACAACGTTGTGCGTACGCTACGCCAATCGATGGAAGTAGCGTTGCTTACACTAGTAGATAGCACACTGGTCTCAAAGTACGGCATATCTTGTTGTATTCAGATAGCTCGTCATCACGACAACATTAAAACATGTTTCCACGGCTAACCGTTAGTGCAAGGCAAACATTAACATGTTTTATGTATAGAGTAAGAATGTCCATTGGAGAAACTCTAATCAATATTTTCTTAACCCTTTTACAAGAGACGCTACGCGTCGTCAAAGACGTGCTCTAATACACTCTGTTTTTTAGAATTATATTCTTTACGGCTATATTGTTTATTGTTGCGATCTTAAAGTTAATTTCTAAGGTAGATCTGAAAAATGTCTACTTTGAAAAAAATCATTGTCTCGCTATGATTGTTGTGAGCGACGTCAGGCGTCGCCGAAATTTCAACGATTTTCTTGTCAAGTACCACTTTCGGTACCGATTGTGGATGAACGGTGGTACCTAGTTAGTCGTATCGTCGAACTTAAGATCAGTAAGAATCCTTGGTGACGTAGTATGAGCGTCGGTAGCGTCGGTTTACACAGGTCGTGGTGAGGCGACGCCAACTTCAGGTAACCAAAATAGTAGATTTTTTGAGGTTTTTATTTTTTTACGGGTAAACGGTTTAAGATAGAATTTTTTGGTTGTCAGTTCCTTCTTATTCTTCGCTCTCTTGATATGTTTCGTATTTTTAAAAAAATCAAAAAAATCAAAAATTTCATTATTCTCCGATTGTGCTCTTCTGAAACAAAATTTGAAATTTTGGGCGCCTGTATCTCTGTTAGTATGACCCCCAGCATATTTTCGTTTTCAGGATGTGTAGATAATTAACGCCAAAAAAATAAAAAAAATAAAAAAACAAATTTGGACCACCCGTTTTTTAGCTACGAGCGCTTGAAAAATAAATTTCCCCTTAGTAAACCCTTCTCAAATATTCTGCTCTGAATATGGAAGAAAAAAAGTTTGCCGGTATCGGGTCCCGAACCCCGGACCGCGAAAACACTAGTCGGCGTCGCTACTGCCTACGCCACACCACTCGATGGAAGTTGGAGCGCTTGGACTGGTACATATTGTACTGCTCTCAATGAATGCATGTATGTATCGCGATTCATTCTTATTGTAATTCATACACCTAACATAGATGGATTTACGAACAGACGGTCTCATTGGATTTAAAAACACCCAAGAATACGATCTGAAGATAAAAAAAACTCCGAAAATTGACAAAAAAAACGCCCTAAATTTTTTTTTTCAATTTTCGGAGTTTTTATCATCATTTCGTATTGATTGATTGGTTGATCGCGAAACCGTAAATCGTTTGTGGAAACAACAAGCCGTTTGACGGTTAAAAAGTAAACCGTGTTCATTCACGTTGATGTATTGATATAAATGTGTGAATATGGTGAGAAAAAAAGAGTGTGTGTACCGGGTCTCGAACCCCAGACCTTAAGCACTCGAAGCGCTGACGTTCTACGTACGCCACACCAACTGATGGAAACCCCATTGCTTACACTGGTATATAACACACTGCTCTCAATGTATGGCATATCTTGTTGTGCAGATAGCTCGTCTACACGCCAACATTAAAACATGTTTCCTCGGCTAACCGTTAATGCAAGGCAAACATTAACATGTTTCATGTATAGAGTAAGAATGTCCAATGGCGAAACTCTAATCATTATTGTCTTAACCCTTTAATCCGTGACGCTACGCAGTGTCAAAAACGTGCTAAAATACACTGCGTTTTTGAGTTTTTAATTTTTTACAGCTATATTGTTTACTTGGGAGATCTTGAAGTTAATACTCAAGGTAGAACTGATAATTTTCTACTTTGAAAAAAATCAACGTGTGCCTATGTTGGTTGTGAACAACGTCAGGCGTCGCCGAAATTTCAAAGGTTTTCTCGTCAAGTTCCACTTTCGGTACCGATTGTGGAGGAACGGTGGTACCTAGTTAGTCGTAGCGTCGAACTTAAGGTCAGTAAGAATCCTTGGTGACGTAGTATGAGCGTCGGTAGCGTCGGTTTACACAGGTCGCGGTGAGGCGACGCAAACTTCAGGTAACCAAAATAGTAGATTTTTTGAGGTTTTTATTTTTTTACGGGTAAACGGTTTAAGATAGAATTTTTTGGTTGTCAGTTCCTTCTTATTCATCGCTCTCTTGATATGTTTCGTATTTTTAAAAAAATCAAAAAAATCAAAAATTTCATTATTCTCCGATTGTGCTCTTCTGAGACAAAATTTGAAATTTTGGGCGCCTGTATCTCTGTTAGTATGACCCCCAGCATATTTTCCTTTTCAGGATGTGTAGATAATTAACGCCAAAAAAATAAAAAAAATAAAAAAACAAATTTGGACCACCCGTTTTTTAGCTACGAGCGCTTGAAAAATAAATTTCCCCTTAGTAAACCCTTCTCAAATATTCTGCTCTGAATATGGAAGAAAAAAAGTTTGCCGGTATCGGGTCTCGAACCCCGGACCGCGAAAACACTAGTCGGCGTCGCTACTGCCTACGCCACGCCACTCGATGGAAGTTGGAGCGCTTAGACTGGTACATATTGTACTGCTCTCAATGAATGTATGTATGTATCGCGATTCATTCTTATTGTAATTCTAACACCTAACATAGATGGCTTTACGAACAGAGGGTCTCATTGGATTTAAAAACATCCAAGAATACGATCTGAAGATAAAAAAAACTCCGAATTGAGAAAAAAACGCCTTCAATTTTTTTTTCAATTTTCGGAGTTTTTATCATCATTTCGTTTTGATTGATTGGTTGATCGCGAAACCGTAAATCGTTTGTGGAAACAACAAGCCGTTTGACGGTTAAAAAGTAAACCGTGTTCATTCACGTTGATGTATTGATATAAATGTGTGAATATGGTGAGAAAAAAAGAGTGTGTGTAACGGGTCTCGAACCCCAGACCTTAAGCACTCGAAGCGCTGACGTTCTACGTACGCCACACCAACTGATGGAAACCCCATTGCTTACACTGGTATATAACACACTGCTCTCAATGTATGGCATATCTTGTTGTGCAGATAGCTCGTCTACACGCCAACATTAAAACATGTTTCCTCGGCTAACCGTTAATGCAAGGCAAACATTAACATGTTTCATGTATAGAGTAAGAATGTCCAATGGAGAAACTCTAATCATTATTGTCTTAACCCTTTAATCCGTGACGCTACGCAGTGTCAAAAACGTGCTAAAATACACTGCGTTTTTGAGTTTTTAATTTTTTACAGCTATATTGTTTACTTGGGAGATCTTGAAGTTAATACTCAAGGTAGAACTGATAATTTTCTACTTTGAAAAAAATCAACGTGTGCCTATGTTGGTTGTGAACAACGTCAGGCGTCGCCGAAATTTCAAAGGTTTTCTCGTCAAGTTCCACTTTCGGTACCGATTGTGGAGGAACGGTGGTACCTAGTTAGTCGTAGCGTCGAACTTAAGGTCAGTAAGAATCCTTGGTTACGTAGTATGAGCGTCGGTAGCGTCGGTTTACACAGGTCGCGGTGAGGCGACGCCAACTTCAGGTAACCAAAATAGCAGATTTTTTGAGGTTTTTATTTTTTTACGGGTAAACGGTTTAAGATAGAATTTTTTGGTTGTCAGTTCCTTCTTATTCATCGCTCTCTTGATATGTTTCGTTTTTTTAAAAAAATCAAAAAAATCAAAAATTTCATTATTCTCCGATTGTGCTCTTCTGAGACAAAATTTGAAATTTTGGGCGCCTGTATCTCTGTTAGTATGACCCCCAGCATATTTTCCTTTTCAGGATGTGTAGATAATTAACGCCAAAAAAATAAAAAAAATAAAAAAACAAATTTGGACCACCCGTTTTTTAGCTACGAGCGCTTGAAAAATAAATTTCCCCTTAGTAAACCCTTCTCAAATATTCTGCTCTGAATATGGAAGAAAAAAAGTTTGCCGGTATCGGGTCTCGAACCCCGGACCGCGAAAACACTAGTCGGCGTCGCTACTGCCTACGCCACACCACTCGATGGAAGTTGGAGCGCTTAGACTAGTACATATTGTACTGCTCTCAATGAATGCATGTATGTATCGCGATTCATTCTTATTGTAATTCTAACACCTAACATAGATGGCTTTACGAACAGAGGGTCTCATTGGATTTAAAAACATCCAAGAATACGATCTGAAGATAAAAAAAACTCCGAATTGAGAAAAAAACGCCTTCAATTTTTTTTTCAATTTTCGGAGTTTTTATCATCATTTCGTTTTGATTGATTGGTTGATCGCGAAACCGTAAATCGTTTGTGGAAACAACAAGCCGTTTGACGGTTAAAAAGTAAACCGTGTTCATTCACGTTGATGTATTGATATAAATGTGTGAATATGGTGAGAAAAAAAGAGTGTGTGTAACGGGTCTCGAACCCCAGACCTTAAACACTCGAAGCGCTGACGTTCTACATACGCCACACCACCTGATGGAAACCCCATTGCTTACACTGGTATATAACACACTGCTCTCAATGTATGGCATATCTTGTTGTGCAGATAGCTCGTCTACACGCCAACATTAAAACATGTTTCCTCGGCTAACCGTTAATGCAAGGCAAACATTAACATGTTTCATGTATAGAGTAAGAATGTCCAATGGCGAAACTCTAATCATTATTGTCTTAACCCTTTAATCCGTGACGCTACGCAGTGTCAAAAACGTGCTAAAATACACTGCGTTTTTGAGTTTTTAATTTTTTACAGCTATATTGTTTACTTGGGAGATCTTGAAGTTAATACTCAAGGTAGAACTGATAATTTTCTACTTTGAAAAAAATCAACGTGTGCCTATGTTGGTTGTGAACAACGTCAGGCGTCGCCGAAATTTCAAAGGTTTTCTCGTCAAGTTCCACTTTCGGTACCGATTGTGGAGGAACGGTGGTACCTAGTTAGTCGTAGCGTCGAACTTAAGGTCAGTAAGAATCCTTGGTGACGTAGTATGAGCGTCGGTAGCGTCGGTTTACACAGGTCGTGGTGAGGGGACGCCAACTTCAGGTAACCAAAATAGTAGATTTTTTGAGGTTTTTATTTTTTTACGGGTAAACGGTTTAAGATAGAATTTTTTGGTTGTCAGTTCCTTCTTATTCATCGCTCTCTTGATATGTTTCGTATTTTTAAAAAAATCAAAAAAATCAAAAATTTCATTATTCTCCGATTGTGCTCTTCTGAGACAAAATTTGAAATTTTGGGCGCCTGTATCTCTGTTAGTATGACCCCCAGCATATTTTCGTTTTCAGGATGTGTAGATAATTAACGCCAAAAAAATAAAAAAAATAAAAAAACAAATTTGGACCACCCGTTTTTTAGCTACGAGCGCTTGAAAAATAAATTTCCCCTTAGTAAACCCTTCTCAAATATTCTGCTCTGAATATGGAAGAAAAAAAGTTTGCCGGTATCGGGTCTCGAACCCCGGACCGCGAAAACACTAGTCGGCGTCGCTACTGCCTACGCCACGCCACTCGATGGAAGTTGGAGCGCTTAGACTGGTACATATTGTACTGGTGTCAATGAATGCATGTATGTATCGCGATTCATTCTTATTGTAATTCTAACACCTAACATAGATGGCTTTACGAACAGAGGGTCTCATTGGATTTAAAAACATCCAAGAATACGATCTGAAGATAAAAAAAACTCCGAATTGAGAAAAAAACGCCTTCAATTTTGTTTTCAATTTTCGGAGTTTTTATCATCATTTCGTATTGATTGATTGGTTGATCGCGAAACCGTAAATCGTTTGTGGAAACAACGAGCCGTTTGACGGTTAAAAAGTAAACCGTGTCCATTCACGTTGATGTATTGATATGAATGTGTGAATATGGTGGGAAAAAAAGAGTGTGTGTAACGGGTCTCGAACCCCAGACCTTAAGCACTCGAAGCACTGACGTTCTGCGTACGCCACACCACCTGATGGAAGTCCCATTGCTTACACTGGTATATAACACACTGCTCTCAATGTATGGCATATCTTGTTGTGCAGATAGCTCGTCTACACACCAACATTAAAACATGTTTCCTCGGCTAACCGTTAATGCAAGGCAAACATTAACATGTTTCATGTATAGAGTAAGAATGTCCAATGGAGAAACTCTAATCATTATTGTCCCCTTTAATTTGTGACGCTACGCAGTGTCAAAAACGTGCTAAAATACACTGCGTTTTTGAGTTTTTAATTTTTTACAGCTATATTGTTTACTTGGGAGATCTTGAAGTTAATACTCAAGGTAGAACTGATAATTTTCTACTTTGAAAAAAAAATCAACGTGTGCCTATGTTGGTTGTGAACGACGTCAGGCGTCGCCGAAATTTCAAAGGTTTTCTCGTCAAGTTCCACTTTCGGTACCGATTGTGGAGGAACGGTGGTACGTAGTTAGTCGTAGCGTCGAACTTAAGGTCAGTAAGAATCCTTGGTGACGTAGTATGAGCGTCGGTAGCGTCGGTTCGACGACGATAAAGCGTACGCTAGCCACACGATGGAAGTAGCAGTGCTTACACTGGTAGATAACAAACTGCTCTCAATGTATGGCATAGCTCGTTGAACATTAAAACATGTTTCCTCGGCTAACCGTTAATGCAAGGCAAACATGAACATGATTTTTGTAAAGACTAGGAATTGCCAATGGGAAAACGGTCATCATTATTTTCTTTACCCTTTAACAAGAGACGCGACGCGTCATACACACACTCATAGTTGTAAAATAACGAAACATTAACAGTAGCAGTGTTTTTATTGAGTTCTTGCACATATACATAATTTACGAGTACAGAAAACATGGAAATTACAAATGAAAACAGACTACATACACCCTAAACTTGTCGCAGCAAAATAAAACAGAAATACTGATCATAGGTGTCGGTGCACAATAGCCCGGGAATGATAACGTCCACTATAAATTAACATTGCCCGGCAACGTTAACGGGAAGCAGATTCCCGGGCTATTGTGCACCGACCTTAACTTTCAAAATTGAAAATCCTGTGGACAGAGGTCCGCCTCGCTAACAGAGCTAAACTGCCGGTCATGGCGCCTACCATAGGGTGTGCCATGCTACATACACTACGGTCACTTGCTTATTCCTAGTTTCGAAAATTCGTTCGACGCGGCTAGCGTATTCGATTAGAAATGGCAGTAACAACTAAATATTTATATGCCAAACCTCTGAATTTGGTTGGTTGGGATGTTACACCCCTTAGGGGGCAACCCACCGCTGGGCCCAGATTCACAAAGGTGCCTAAGTGCTAAGACGTCCTAGTTTAGGCAAATCTTAGTGATATAAATCACCAATATGTCGTTCTGCAATGTTATAAAGATAAAATATAGTAAACTATGAACAATTTAAGTAATAATATTTGATTTGTGAATGTGTATTAATACCTAGACATGATTTATCTTGATTTATCTAGCTGGGATTTGCCTAACTTAGGACAACTTAGAGTTACGCATCTTTGTGAATCCAGGCCCAGGTGTCTAATGTGAGGCCGCCGCCAGGAACGGCTATTTAAAAAAAAATCTCACTAATTTCATTGCATGCACATACCTTTCCACCAGTGGTAGCTCCTTCAGCGTCGGCTAGGGTAAAATAATTTGGTAGGCAGGGATACAATTTTTTTTTATTACAGACAATGTTTCATTTATTGCAGTGCACCAATCTTATTCCAGTACGAGCTTCTAGATGTACTTATATGAAAATACAAATTCATAATAAAGACATTTTGGAAACTTCCCCCATCTCCACCAAATCCAATTGTACCCTTCCAGTCTAGTGTTGTTGGCAGGAGTGCGGAACTGCGGCAAACACAATAGAAGCCAAATTTATGAAAACCGGACATCGCCAAACCGAAAACATCCGCTTATTTATCGTATAGTAGGGCGTTTACTGTCACTTTAGCTGATGGGTCGTAGTGGGGTTCGGTGGGTTCATTATTATGTCAACAGCTGAAGGGAGGGATATAAAATACTGGCAGATGTATTAGAACTACCCTTATTTGTAATGGTCATCATAAGAAAAATAGACACAAGCCATAAAAAAAAACTTTGGTTTGGTCTTCGGTCAAGTTCGTTTCGAAAAAATGTGGGTTCTATTCCATATGGGCGCTAATCCGGCTTCCCTTGATGGCACGTCAAAATAAACGGATGTAACGCAAATTCTATTAGGGCATGTAGAAATCCCTGAATTAAGTCTGGTTGTAGAGCAATAAAAATTATTTCCGCCAGCTACCGCTTAAGAACGCTACGAATGCTGCGAGTAGGAATATATTTGCGTTGCACACGGACAACAGTGAATGTAATTCATACTTGTTCAGCGACGAGCAACGTAAAAACTGTTTCGACATTGTTCGGAGACAAGAGCCACGGAGGCACGGACCAGATTTTCGAGCCCGTCCGTCTCTCAACAAGTCAGCTGCTCAAAATCAAGGATTAGTGAAGTGAACGTGCTTAGAACGTTAAACAGCAACAATAAATATCCATATAACATTAGCCTTTGGATGGGAACGAGCGCGAACTAGCCCTAGCACAGACATGAATGTCCAACACAACTATGACATAATAATTAACGCTAACTTGTGAAGAGTGAACCTTAACGACCGTCCATAAACTACATCCATGATTCCACTACATATAATTTACCTATTTTATTCAGAAAACGTATTGACTTTTCAAATATTTCTCTGTTACACTTTTCTGTTTTCCACTATCATTTTGGTTTGTGTGTGGGGGCATTTAATTTTTGTGACATCATTTAAGGGGAGGGGGTTAGTTTAGTTAGTCTGATCCAAATTTGTATGACATGACTGCTTAAAAGGGGTCTTATACAATGTTAAACAAAAATGAAAAGTGTTTTGGACAAGGCAGTACCAATATTATATTTTACATTTACATTGGCTCATCATCAGTAAGTAGGTACCAGTAAGAAGAATTTGCAAAGGTTAATATTTTTTGGCTATATTGCATGAAACACTTTGTTTATAAATATGGTGACGTTCACAATTCCCTAATGATCGGTCAACATGGATGTAAAATAATATTGACAGTATGCCTTGCCAAAAGTAAAAGTTTCAAAATTGTTCAACTGTATTCATGTGTGTAATGTTGTAAGTACGTAGTCAAGTGTACGCAACAAGTATGATGAGGACATGATGTATGAATCTTAGATCACGATGTAATTAATGAAAGTTAACAAGAAAGATCAAGATGCAACACACTGGATTATACAATGTATGATGAAAAGTATGATGCCATATACATTTAAAATATGTATGATGATCTGCTAACACATCACACATAGGGTATATTTGAAATTATGGATCATTCGAACCTACACGTGAAATTAACAAAATTGTTCCACTGTATCAAGTGCATAATGTTTTGAGGTAGTGTATGAAGCAAGTTTGATGCGGACATTATGCATGTATCTAAATCTTATGTCATGATGCAAATAATAGGTGACAAAGGCCAGATGTAACACACTGTATTATACAATGCACGATGTATGATAGATGTGAAGTGTATGAATGTAATAAGCTCTGCTTCTCTAACTTCACTTAAACGTAACTCATACTTTTAACGTGCATCTTACTTCTTACGATACACTACATCACATTGTAAATTACATAACCGTGCTGCTACAGCCTTGGCTTTTTAAGTCATTATAAGTTATTGTTAGAGACGTTTGTTTTTCGGAATCCGCGATAAAACGAAATTCATTATTTGTGGTGTAAGAACTTTTTTTTTGACAGATGTCGGCATGTTGGCCATGAAGGATAAGGAATCAAATCGCGAAATAACACCATATTATTTTAATAACGCGAATTGAGTATTGAAATAGCGAAATAACACCATTTTCAGCATTTTTAACTATTTACAGTAAAAATTGCATATTTTACGTAATAATTACAACTTTTGACCCTAAGTCGGTAAAACAGTTGAGTCTCAAACTGTTTACCAACTACATTTTGGCCGATGGAAAAGTGGTTTGCAGCGTTGCTGGTAGATATCGTTGCTCAAAATAAAGCGGTGTGAAGCGAGTGAAAATTTCCGTTGCTTTGAAACTTCCTGATTTCTCCATTTCCATTCTAAAAATAACACCGAAATAACACCACATTTTGGTTTAGAATAAAACGATTTTTTTTTTTAAATAAAATCATTTTCAAACATCTCTAGTTATTGTGTACATGATGTACGAATAACTCATACCTACATCATACACATCATATTCATACCTACACTGTTGTTAAGTGTCACAAATTTCAAAATTTCGACAAAATGAATTTTTTTAATTTTGTGACACTTTACAACAGTGTAAGTATGAATATGATGTGTATGATGAAGGTATGAGTTATTCGTACATCATGGTTTGGTGTACACAATAATTTATGACTTAAAAAGCTTAGGCTGTAGCAGCACGGTTATGTAATTAACATTGTGATGTAGTGTATCGTAAGAAGTAAGATGCACGTTATAAGTATGAATTATGTTAAAGTGAAGTTTGAGATCCCCTGTGTATCAATAATAATATAAATTATGGATGGATTGTGTTCAAAATGAAATGGAAAGCTTAAACGTGTTATGTCATGTTCCTTGAATATTCCTAAATTAAAGGACCTAGCATAAAACTTACAAAATCAGTGGACCAAAAAGGGTTGAGCTTCACTCCTCACTAAGTATGTTTTCATCGATTTTAAAGAAAACGCAAGTTAAACAGCATTGAAATGTTTGCTTACAAAAAATTCCATTTTCCCCAATCAATTATTGAGCCCGTACCATCATCAAAGTGTATGGCAATGTCAATAAACTACATCGTTGACTTTCACTTGCATTGCACGTACATGGTTGTTAAAAATAATGTTGGATGCTTGGCACTAATAATCAGGGTTGTGACTGTAGCTCAACATCAGAAAAGGTAATAGAACGCGATGTTTCTGCGTGTTATATCTGCTTCAAATGCAGAAGGTCTAGGGTTCGATTCCCAGTTCTGACAGTTGGTCAACTATTTAAATGTACTGAAATCTATTGATACGACAGTAACCCATATTTTAACAGTGGCTTTATTTTCTTTAGTCTATCCAATAAAACTGGGTTATGAGGAGAATACTTTAAAAGAATAATACTTTTGTGCCCTCATAGCAATGAGGCAAATAATAAATGGTAATACCTCCTACTGAAAATCAGTTCTAGTGACTGAGGGCGTATCTCACCGCTCTATTTTGCCGCTAGTTGACTAGCCTAATGCACTAATACAACAATTAATAATTGTGATAAATAATTGTCATTAATTGTTGCATAAGTCCACTAGGCTAGTCGACTAGCGTCAAAATAGAGCATTGAGTTACACCCTGAGTACAATAAATAGTGATTTTTTTTTCCTGCTTGCAAAGGCAGATTAATATAGTACGTTTACACGTACTAACTCAAAGTCGATCTGCCATTTAAAATGTAGTGCATTCGATTTTAATTTGCAATATTTGGTATTTTATCAACAGTATGGTCAACGAATGAAAATCGATTACTAATATTGTCCAATATTAGCCAAATCAATATTTTATAGGGATGCACACGATAATCGATATTATCGTTCGATATTCGATATGCAATAAAATTTCGATAATCGATAATACAAATATTATCGAATGGTCTGATTTCTAAAAAAGCGGGTTTGTAAAGCATTATTTCGTTCTTCTCGGGCCTTTCTAGTATTGAAATACTCAAAGATACTGCCAAAATACTAGGCCTCGGGCCTCGTAAAATGTGATTATACTCTCAGCAGTGTCACGTCAGATGTGTCCAAGTAATAAGGCTGTTGCAGTGCAATTTTTGATACAGAAATTCACAATTAATACCTGAAATAAATACACCGGTACGTGGCAGCTTCAACGTATCCATATCAAGTTTGCATTAGTAAGCAATCTCTATGCAAATGAATAATCTAGAGTACACAAGTACTGTAGTACATGGACTACCCTAGTTATAATACAGTCAAGCTTTGTAAGGGCATGTTTGAGAGTCCAGTGGACATCATGAATGTGATGAACATCTATCAAGAAATACGAAATTCTTAGGTATTGCCTATGAATTAGGCAACGTATTAAATTTATATTTTACCAAAGAAGTAAATATAATTATGATATATACTCAACAGAGATATTAAGCAACTCACGGGAGAATTTTTCCATTCCCTCAACGATGACCCCCTCACCTTCATGTCACTTTTCTGCAAATGTGATTTCATTTCACCATAATTTAATAAATTCTGGACTATAATAATTATGCACAACCATTACAAATTGTGTAACAACAACAAACATATTATGTTCATACTTCATTAACAGTTTGCATATATCAGAGACAATATAGAAGGAAGGCTCTAGGCCAGGCCACTTATGACCATTGATCATTGTACTGCATTTTCATTTACCCTGTCAAGCAGATAGTTATGCTAGCCAGCTGTGGCTGCCTTACGGTGCAATTCTGTACCACCAAGTCCTACAATAAATAGACCATTCAATCAGCCAATTTAGTTTCATAAGATGCCATGACAGTGCAACAATGTGCTTTGAATGCAGACACCCTTCAAATCCTTAAAATTAACTAAACCAACCCTTAAAATGAACTACTCATACCATGCAGGAAGGGTGTTCGGCAAACTGGTTCGAGAACTCGGCTTGGCTCAAGCGTAATTGACTCCAGGGTAAAACGGATCAATCCATCAATTACCTGTCCTTGGCCCCCCCCCAATGGTTTCTCCCGAAAGCTCACCTAGTCCGTCGACGCACATAGGCGTGTAGGATACTTAGGGCGTGTAGCCGGCAGGGATGGAGCTTATTGACACTTGGAGGGGATCTATCCCAGCTGTTGCACGTGCTTTTACCACACTCACTCCATCCCTCTACCACCAACTACCAGATTCAACCATTGGGTTCGCCTCTGCAATACAGGGCCCCCAGCGCCAGGCGGAACCACTACCAGCGAAAAAAGTGCTGATAGCGGCGGGAGATTGGAACTTGGTTTCCCATACCACCTACCTAAATCAGAAGAGCTACCTAAATCGCTCTATATCTGGATCGAGACACGACAAGGCTCAAGCGTAAATGTGATGCCCGGGTAAAACGGGACGTTCACTTTACCTGTCCTTGGCCACCCCTAAAGGAACACGCTCTCTAAGGCCCGATGTCCATAAGCTTATGGACATGGGTGGCCTATACGTCAGGAGCAATAGCGCGTGCTTCTCCATCGGCGGCCAATGTGCTTTTACCACACTATAGCTCCACCAGTCAGTGCTATCCAATCTGATACGTTGCGACCAAAGCTTGGTTCCTAAAGGTTCGCCTCAGCAAGAAACCAGAGTCATAGCGGATACCACTATCAGCCAATTGCTGACCGTGGTATAGGGTGATGGACCTTGGTTACCCAACCCACCCATAACACGCCTACCTAAATCAGACCTAGGGCCTAAAGTCCGTAAATCCCCTGATGGGGGTTCGTTTGCTGAACGTCCGCCATGAGACCGACGGACCTTGAATCAAAGCTCCCATCACAGGTATGGCCAAATATGAAAGTCTTTTGTGATAATAGTAAAAGAAGAGTAAAAAGTAACAGCAAGTAAAAGTTATAATATCAAAATCAAAGTAAGCAATATCAAACACAATTTGGCCTGTTGAATTGCCTTATCCACCTCTCCATAAATACAGTCCAGTAATGCTTTATATAACCACACGTTAGGCTAAAATGTTCAGTGGTACATTTATGATTGAACATAATAGGCCTCATAGGCGCCGACTAC
The DNA here is from genome assembly GCA_945910005.1 of Isoperla grammatica. NCBI lineage: Eukaryota > Metazoa > Arthropoda > Insecta > Plecoptera > Perlodidae > Isoperla > Isoperla grammatica. The sequence goes on from OX246747.1 coordinate 34,301,245, forward strand.
GGGGGGGCTTGAGGTCTAGCGCCCCCCCTGACAAATCCCAGGGGGGGCTGAGCCCCCCCTGAGATTTGAAGTTTGTACTTTTTTGTTTGAAGAAAAAGTTCATTATAATAATAATAGAAATAAATAAAAACGATTTAGTCATCAGGTCATAATTCCCTCAATTTAAATTAAATTTTTTGTTATTGTTTTTCTGAATTTAAATTTAAAAAATATTTTGATTTCTAGCTTGAAATATCAGATACTTTCAGTCCAGAACGTTCTCAGGTATCCAAATCCAAAAGCAAATTAGGTTCAAGTATTTCAAAAACTGATATTGAAGGCAAGCATTATCTTGTAGAATCCCAATTACTTACTCCCAACTTTCTAAGCCCCAAAATTAATTACTAAATAATTCTCGTCATCTTTCTAATTTTTGCTGGTGGTTTTTTGGTTTTTGCACTACAAAAACGACAGTATTTCGGTATTGCATTCAGTACGGTATTTTTTTCTGAAACGCTCAGAACGCGCTCTAAAGGCCCGATTTTTTTTAAATTTTGCCTGCGGCGCTATTATTGGGGGCCTATGCCCCCCAAACCACCCGTGTTTTTTCTCCTCGATAGATAATATGAATTATAATAATATGAATATGAATTATAATAATATTAATATGAATTTTGAAATATGGTAACCCTAGTTTTTATACGAGTCCTTTCTGAGCCCCCCCTGAAATGTTAACAAGTCGGCGCCTATGATAGGCCTACACAGAGAATTATACAAGGGTACCTCAGTTTTGTTACAAAACCAATAAGTTTCCAATATGCCCAACAATTCACAGAAAATTACCTGTTATTGAAGTTCGTCTTCAAAAGTTTGCCTCTGCAAATCTGATTTCATTTCACCGTTAATTTCATTAATAATATAAGACTATAATTATCATGCACACAAAATTACAAATTGTATAGAAACAACAACAATGACAAAACAACAACAACAACACACTCATATTATGTCGTACTTCATATAACTGTTGGCATTATATCAGAGACAATATAGAAGGCTCTAGGCTAAGTACAATGATCACTGTACTGCATTTTCATTTACCCTGTCAAGCAGATAGTTATGTTAGCCAGCTGTGGCTGCCTTACGGTGCAATTCTGTACCACCAAGTCCTACAATAAATAGACCTTTCAACGAGCCAATTTAGTTTCATAGGATGCCATGACAGTGCAATAATGTGCTTTGAATGCATACACCCTTCAAATCCTTTAAATCCTTAAAATTAACTAAACCAACCCTTAAAATGAACTACTTATACCATGCAGGAAGGGTGTTCGGCAAACTGGTTCGAGAACTCGGCTTGGCTCAAGCGTAATTGACTCCAGGGTAAAACGGATCAATCCATCAATTACCTGTGGCCCCCCCCCAATGGTTTCTCCCGAAAGCTCACCTAGTCCGTCGACGCACATAGGCGTGTAGGATACTTAGGGCGTGTAGCCGGCAGGGATGGAGCTTATTGACACTTGGAGGGGATCTATCCCAGCTGTTGCACGTGCTTTTACCACACTCACTCCATCCCTCTACCACCAACTACCAGATTCAACCATTGGGTTCGCCTCTGCAATACAGGGCCCCCAGCGCCAGGCGGAACCACTACCAGCGAAAAAAGTGCTGATAGCGGCGGGAGATTGGAACTTGGTTTCCCATACCACCTACCTTAATCAGAAGAGCTACCTAAATCGCTCTATATCTGGATCGAGACACGACAAGGCTCAAGCGTAAATGTGATGCCCGGGTAAAACGGGACGTTCACTTTACCTGTCCTTGGCCACCCCTAAAGGAACACGCTCTCTAAGGCCCGATGTCCATAAGCTTATGGACATGGGTGGCCTATACGTCAGGAGCAATAGCGCGTGCTTCTCCATCGGCGGCCAATGTGCTTTTACCACACTATAGCTCCACCAGTCAGTGCTATCCAATCTGATACGTTGCGACCAAAGCTTGGTTCCTAAAGGTTCGCCTCAGCAAGAAACCAGAGTCATAGCGGATACCACTATCAGCCAATTGCTGACCGTGGTATAGGGTGATGGACCTTGGTTACCCAACCCACCCATGACACACCTACCTAAATCAGACCTAGGGCCTAAAGTCCGTAAATCCCCTGATGGGGGTTCGTTTGCTGAACGTCCGCCATGAGACCGACGGACCTTGAATCAAAGCTACCTGACTTTCATACTCCCATCACAGTTATGGCCAAATATGAAAGTCTTTTGTGATAATAGTAAAAAAAAGAGTAAAAAGTAAAAGTAAGTAAAAGTTATATTATCAAAATCAAAGTAAGCAATATCAAACAAAATTTGGCTTGTTAAATTGCCTTTTCCACCTCTCTATACATGCAGTAATGCTTTTAGGCGTACCCAGGATAATAACTCATAAAAATTACACTCGAAATAAATTACCAAGGACGTCACATAATCCATCAATATGGCTCAAGCTTCGATGTAGGTTAGGCGTGTTTCTTTTAAATGAGCATCTTGCCCACTCACTATACAATCCAGCATAGCATCCAGCAGTGTCCTTTGTTGTAGAACCAGCTGTAAAAACAAAATGTTGAAATTATGAAAACAGTTTAGATAATGTTTATATTTACACTTTACAGCACTAGACAGGTAGCCTACTATAATATAAGTAATATAATAATATAATATAATAAAATAATATAAGTACTATATAGTATAAGTACTAGTACGTAATGAATGATTCAACTTTGCATTTGTTGGATATCTTACAGCTTGAAATTTTTCCGCGGTGGAAGAATGTTTTTCAGAATGCGACGTGGCAGATCATAACTGAAATCCATCCCAAAAAAAATTGTCAACACGAAATATTATCTTTTGTCTGCAGATCGCATTGCTGCATCATTACTCATAACCCCCACTTTTATGAAATTTTATTTGAACATAATAGGCTATTTAAAATGTATTTAGATTAAAATATTAAAATATGAGTTAATATTATTTTAAATAAATTTAAATGTAATGTAATTTACAATATAGCCTAATAATAATAAATGAATACATTTGATTTAAATTATGTAATTTTTGATTTTATTAACCAGTTCAGTGGCGACTTTCCCTCGCGCTTGCCGTGCGCGTAGTGGCGACTTATTTCCCCACGCTACTTGCGCGCGGTCGGTCGTAAGACCTCCTTCTCTACAAACACGTGTTGCCGAAGCATTTCAATACATGTAGTTCTATCTAGCGGAAAAAGATTGAACTAGCTTCTTTGCAGAGTGCGGGAAAATTTTAAAGCGAGACTCGTCACGGCCACTGTGGGAGCGATTTCAAAATACTTATGACGAGATATTACGTCCAAGGCGCTACTGGGATATAACCGGCGTGACGGAATATCTCGTCATGACCACGGAACTGGTTAATATATAATAGATAAATAATTCAATTTAATTTAAAATTGTATGTAGTTCAAATTATATATTTATTCATTTATATTTGATGTTTTGTTATAATTTATTTATATTCATTTATACTGCTTAAGGAGGGACAACACTGAAATCTCCAAGTTCTAAAGTTTCCATCAGAATTAGGTGTTTTTGTATGTGTATTAATCAATGGCTGAGATATAAATAGCAACAAAAAATTTAAAAAAAAATTAAAAATGGCATTGTTAATAATTTTGTATTGTTGATTCAACAATGAATTAGCATGGACATTTTCACATGAGCATCAAACACCATAATTGATATTATATATTTTTTTGTGAAGCTTGATAACCATTTGAGGTACACACGGATGGATTATTTTATCAGATTTTAAATACAGGAACAAATTATTTTTTACTCATAACAATTTAGATTCATCGATTTCCATTGCACATGAAAGTTAAGGATTTTTTTATTTATTTCTTTCTACAAAAGGTAATAATTATTCCATCCGATGGAACCTTCCTTTATTATTAAAGAATATTCACAGAAAGTTTCACTTTGATTGCTCAAATATTGTAGGCACTAAAATATCCCACCTTCTGAAAAATGTAAAAAAAAAGTTATCGCAGAAATGACTGTCAAAGTTTAGTAAGTTGTGAAATGATCATAGTAATCGAGTTCAAACACACTTCAAAAACAGATATCAATAACGAAATGTAAGTATTGTGTGTTAAATCTTAGGTTTAGAACACAACATAATAGGCCTATTTGATTCAAAAAAAAAAAAAAAATCAAAAAACGAGATTTTATTCAGAATTTCAGTGTTGTCCCTCCTTAACCCCCACCATTACATACTTAAATTAGTTTAATGTAATTTAAAATTGAATTTGATGTATAAGAAATAAATTTTATCCAAACGGATTAATGAAATTAATTAAATTCTCTAAATTTAAATACATGGATGGACCTGTGCATGCCACTCACACAGGGTTATACTGTGTCCGACCGGCCACAGTGTACAACATCGCACATGAAATGCATGTGTACAGGGCACATCCTAATTCATGTGAAAAATCTGTTGGGTAGGCAGGCATGAACGTGTACTGCACATGCCTTTTACAGGCAGAGGTACACATTAATTACTGAAATGGTACATGCTTTTGCACATCCCCAGCGAAAACCATGCAATACGGGCCAGTCCTTGGCGCGACAGAAACGTTTCAAGCCACTAGGGATGTACAACTATTTTTTTCAGTAAGGATATCGGCAAAATGGATCAGATATCGCTATTAAACTAATTGACATGGATATCGCGATATCGAATATTTGTCAGCGGTATTGAAACAATACATGAGAAATCGTTGTCAATTAAAAGTATCTTTGCCGTGGCCTGCAGTACGCGTTGTTGCAGTTAGTCCGTTCACGCCTCTACCGCCCCCCTCTCCCCATTCAATATCATTATCAACTTGAAAATGTTCTGCCCGTGGCCTGCAATACGAGTTGCTGCACAGCGATGAAGGCTTGAATTTGCATGATGACTGATGTCACACGTCAGGCATCCGCTATTGACAGCAGTAAAACTATCAAGCAATACTTACCAAGAACATTCTTCTCGGAAAGAATTCGGGGTTACAAGTACAAAAAGTGCAATGTCTCCATGCAAACAAAGGGAACCTGCCGCCCCGTACGGCCATCCATGTGGTAGATGTGCAGTTACAAACTGCAGGAACGCGTAGGCCTACTGCAGCCCACGAGAGAAATACTTTGTTGAGAATGATATCGCAATGTCCTCGGAGGCTGGGAGGTAGGTGCTCAGTGACTAACGCTGCAGCAACCCATACTGCAGACCATAGCGTAATATTAATATTTTAAGTTGACCACGATATCGCGATATGACACTACCATATCGATATTGCTGAACATACCTAATAGCCACTCCCACGTTTAAACGTCCCATTACTACCTCTTCGCCATTCTTGTTATGTGCAAAATAAGCTAAAACATATGAAAAATAAGCTAAAACATCTAAAAATGCTTGATCCCTCTTGCAGAATGTAGATTCTATGACAATAAACTATTAACATGTAGGCCTACGTCCACATGGTCTAGGTCAGACTCAAACAGACATTTGTATTTATGAAATTGTAAGGATGCCACTGCATTCATAATTCCCTTTTTGAAGACAAATTATCATGGCATCACCATCTGACATGGCGGCAACAAAGAAAACTTTTGGTGGTCTTTGTTTACAAACAATTGCAATATCCTTCGATCAGCATTCAACACAAAGCTAGACGATTGCGCGTTTGGCTCTAGGGACAAGTTTTCTCGCTAGAAATCGCGAATTCAGATCATATAAATGCTCTACCTACTACATTTTGTAAGGCAAATTCATCTGTAGGCTTACGTGTAAATCTGTATGGAAATTTCCTGGCAACATAAATCGGGGAAAATTTTCAGAAACATTTCTGATCACACTACCTAGTACCTAGATATGTAAATGTTAAATACCAGATTGTCGTGCAGACTAGCTGAAAGGTCTGGTCGATGGACCTCTCCACTGCTCTATCAGTATGCGTAGTTTTAGTACCGCTGAACGCAAGGCGTTAGTTTGTCTTCCAGTCGAGCAGAGTGCAGCTATCACTGCATGAAGACTGTCCACCTCCACTGTCCACCATGCTTGTAGAGTAACTGGTACATGTGTACATCCTAAAAAATAGAGTAAAGTTAAGATTAGGTCAGACAAGGTTGAGAGGTAAAGCTGTAGGTTAGAGTGAGACAGGTTATGGTAGACATGGTTTGGTTTCATTACAGGTTGCAGTACACATGGCAATACGGCCGCAAACAGCCATGACGTCAGCTGATACCTTAGTATAAAAATCACAAATTGCCTATTATATACCAAGTATCAATGGGACGGCACCCATGTGTAGACGACGAAAAATTGAAAAATCACACTAGGCCTACCTTTGTTAAGTACCAGACTGTTGTGTGAACTAGCTGAAAGGTCCAAACGATGGGTCTTTCCACAGCTGTGTCAGTATGCCTAGTTCCAGTACCGCTGACCGCAAGGCGTTAGTTCGTCTTCCAGTCGAGCAGAGATAGCAGCCAGCTGGATCACTGCATGAAGACTGTCCACTTCATACTGTTGCACCATGCTTGTAGCACCCCGGTACATGTGCACATTCTGATGAATAGAGTAAAGTAAAGATTAGTTCAGATAAGGTTGAGAGGTTAGGCTGTAGGTGAGCATGAAATAGGTCAAGTTAGACATGGTTTGGTTTCATTACAGGTTGCAGTACATGCTGCAATATGGCCGCCAACAGCCACGGGCCCATGACGACACCTGTTACCTGTGTGTTGTTGTTAAGAATACAAAATGCTTTCTTTATGTATCACAGTAGGCCTATCAGTATGTATAGGCAAATGGAAATGGAGCAATCGCACTAAGTACCTTTGTTAAATAACAGGCTGCCATTTAGACAAGATAGGCCCAGGTCAAATAAGGTAGGAATCAGCTCTTCAATCATGCTTATTGTAACAATTTCCACCATTCTGGCCATGTGTTCCTCTTGTCACTTTTGTGCATCAAGTCAGAGAGGGACAATAGGCTACATTAGGCAAGAAATAAAACTGTTTATGTCCCGAACATTTGAAGCACATCAAAGAACACTTTTAAACGGTGTCCTCTACTGCCCTCACAAAACTAATGGATAATGATTTAAAAAAGCATTTAAATACATTTTGAAAGTAGGTTTTTTGCCAATGGCAAATTTACCAAAAATTTGCTCTGTTTGCTCTGTTGTACTCTGACTGATTGTGTTAACTATATAATTATGTACTCTGTAAACTGATAATGTTCATTAATCATTAATCTCGTCTTGTTCATAGCCGAAATGTTTCGACTGTTTGTAATTATATTACTCTGTAAAGGAAATGTTTATTCTAAACAAAACTAATGCTGTAATGTTGGTATGCTGGTTATGTTACGCCACAGTTGGCGTCGTACTCTCTGGAGTTTAATAAAAGCATTAAAAAAAAAAAAAATTTACCAAAAAGGGTAAATAAAATTAATGTAAAACCAGCTAGGCCTAGGCTTACCTGTTGTCTTGTGTGAAGGGCAGGACATGAATGTACTAGGCCTAGGCCCTTCTGAATCGCACAGAATAATGAATCTTGAAGTCTGTCTTCTGCGGCGGCGGCGCCGTCTCAACAGTAGCAGAATATCTTCCTCCCCGCTTTCTTCCAGCCTATAGCCATGCATCAGAAGATCCCTGTTGCTTGGATCTGTAAAAAAGAATACATATTTAAGCTAGACAATTTAAGCTGTACTAATGTATAGGCCTATTAGTAGGCCTATTTATTGTGGTTGTGGTTAGCTTGTGCTGGTATGGTAGGCTAGGCCTAGCCTAAGTTAGTGTTAATTCCAGATTTCAATGAAAACCATCCAGGGATTACTTCTGATATGGATATTAGAAGTTGACAAAATTAATAACTCACATGCATACAAACAATGGAGCCGTCGGTGTGATCTGTTGGATAAGCATTTGGTTGAAACACAAAATCGAAACGAAAATTATGTTGCCCAAAGAAGGAAGAAACTAGGCCTATTCGAAAAATCAACTAACTTCTCAACAAGATTCATTCTACTCTGCGGCACCATCCACTGGTGAAGAACTTCAAATCTCCTTCAAAAACTATGAGAACCAACCTGAAAATGTTCTAGTCTTCAATTGAGAGCTTCACTTCTGAGAGCCACACTAGGGTCAGGCCACAACGAAATGTACACAATTATGAAACAAGAGGTGTTAGTAATAATAGTATAAATTTAGAGGTCTGTAATACTAGTTTATTTAGAAATAGTTTGTATTATAAAAGCATCAGGGAGTATAATGACTTGGGTGGATGGGATGACGGAAGGACAGCATGGATTCAGGAAGGGCTTCTCATGTGAAACTCAGCTGTTGGGGATGACGGAGGACATTGCGGGAGTTCTGGATAGGGGGGGGTGGGGTGGACGCGGTCTTCATAGATTTTGAGAAGGCCTTTGACAAAGTTCCACACCAGAGACTATTGGGGAAGATTGGTGGAGTAATTGAGGATAGTTGGGTTATGAGGTGGTTGGGGGATTTCCTTGAGGGAAGAAGTCAGAGGGTGAAGGTAAAGGACGTATTGTCAACGGAGGTGAAAGTGACATCAGGGGAGTGTGCTGGGACCCCTGATGTTCGCAATTTACATTAACGATTTAGTGGAGGATATGGGGGCGAAGGTGAGACTATTCGCTGACGACTGCATCATCTACAGGGAGATAACGGGCAGGGGGGATGAATTATTACTGGGAGAGGACATGGAGAAGCTGGGGGAGTGGGTGAGGGTAAATATGATGAGTTTGAATGTGGGTAAGTGCAAGTGGGTAAGGTTCACAAGAAGGAGGCAGGGAAGGAGTTGTGGACTGACATATGAGATACAGGGACAAACTCTGGAGAGAGTGGAGGTTATTAAGTACTTAGGGGTGTGGCTGGCAGATACACTGGAGTGGGGGGAGCAGATCAGCAGGATGGTTGGGAGGGGAGTAAGAAATCTAAATTTCGTTATGAGAGTACTGAGGGGAGCAAGCAAGGATATAAGGGAGCATGCATACAGAGCCCTGGTGAGGCCGGGCCTGGAATATGGCGGAGCGGTTTGGGATCCACATGATGCCAAGGGTAAGGATGCCCTGGAAGGGGTACAGAAGAGAGTGGCGAGAAGGGTGCTAAGAAGGGCAAATAGATGGGTGGAAATAGAGTTGGGGGATGGTAGGAAGAGGAGGGAGTATGAGAGTGTAATGGAACTGGTCAGGGAGCTAGGCTGGGAGACACTTGCGGACAGAAGACAGAGGGACCGGCTGGGTAAAATGTACAGAGTAGTAAGGAAACATGAGGGGTGGGGGGAGCTAAGTAGGGCGGTTGACGGAGCTAGCTACATGGGAAGGGGGGATCATCAGTGGAAGGTAGAAAGAAAGATATGGAGGACGGATGTGGGTAAGTTCTCCTTCCTGGGAAGGACAACCGTGGAGTGGAATCAATTGGATGGAGAGGTTGTGGGGATAGGAAAGTTAAAGGCTTTTGCCGACAGGCTGAGGCCTAAACCCGAACCCAGGTTGAAGGAAAAGGAAAAAGGCGATGGTCACAGGGAAGGAGAAAGGATGGATGCAAGAGGGGTGATGGAAGAGAAGGAAGCAAGGAAAACCAAGAAGAATAAAACGACAAAGACTGATGGAGGATGGGAGGATGCTGCAAAGGATGGGAAAGGAGTAGAGAAGGAAGCGGAGAGACTCTTGCCACCGGCGTACGGCCAACTGTGAGAGGATAAGCCAAACAACAACAACAACAAATATGTCTTCTGCGGGATTCGAACCCACGTCCTTAGGACTAGGCCTAGGCCAATTAGCCACTGCTTGGACGGCTAAATAGCTTATCATCGAAGTGTTATCCACAAACAATCCTAGGCCTAGGCCTAGGCCTAGCCTACCACATGTCACCAGCAATATGCATAAGAGTAGGCCTAGGCCTAGGCCTAAGCCTACTAGGCCTACACTTCCGAAGTGATGTAAGTCGCAAATAGGTACGTACTTTCGCTCTGAGCTGAGATTCCAACTTCTGATGTAAAACCCTATGTTCTGATGGCTTGCAGTTGCTTGCAGTAACTTGCATCGAGGCCTGTCTAGGCCCTAGGGCCAGAACCAAGCCTAGCCATGTGCTAGGCCTAGCCTAGGCCTAAGCAACAACAAGCTTCAACGCTGTCGGAACACCGTTTTCCAAACGCTAAAATAATCACTAGAGTGAGAAATCACGACAAGCCGGTAGACTTGGCTGGACACACTGTTTAATAAGGCTGAATAACCTACGCCTAGGCACACTGTCGTTTAAGATATTTTATCCCGGTCAAAGTACCATTCGTACATGCTAGGCCTCCTAGGCCATAACCGCACAAGTTTCGATGGTTCATTTTAATGATGGACAAATGATTTATAACTCCAATCCAAATAAAACCATGCGGTTCTTTTTTTTAACGATTGCCCAGAACCGGAAGTGCGTCACCGCCCACTACCCCACAGCCACAGGGTCACTCCACAGCCCCCTGGCAGGAACTGTAATCAATTGTAGTGTGGGAGATTTGAATAAATAATATAAATACATAAATTCACATTTAGAGTCTACTCACTCAGTAACTAAACTGATTTGCAGTGGGGGACTTCAATTTAAAGCGACTAAACCAACCCTGTAGGCTTCGAACACCATCGACAAGTGAGCGATAACCAATCAGATCGATATTTCAAATACGAAACATATGAATCGGTGATTGGACCATGATTGGACAGTGCGAACACCTGCGGACAAATGCCAGACTCAACAAGGCCGATTCAGAACAACTTTGAATTTATTTAGTGCTTCGTTGCTAGGACGGCTCCAAAGTCACCGTTTACTTATTCCTAAGCCAAGAAGTAATGGAATAACCCACATAAGTTAAAAAACTTCTGCCTGAAGCGGGATTTGAACCCAGGACCTTCTGCATTGGAAGCAGAGATGCTAACCACTGGACCAACGAGCCAACGAGATATTCTTCTGTATCATTCACATTATCAATATGAAATAAAGAATAATTATTATTATTTTTATTACATGTCAGATTCTCAAGGCCGAAATTACAAATCGAAACTCTAAATTATATTATGGTAACATAAGGATCATGACCTAATGACTATAGTATGTAAGAGAAATATTGTTACAACCATATGTTGTATAATGTACAACCAACATACAATGTAAATAGTGTTAATTGTTAATATGTAATGATTAAATATTCTGTAGGTATTTTTTTTAAATGTGTTGCATGATATGAAACATATGATAACTTCAAATGCTCACATATCTTTCAGATGTGTGCATGATTAAAAATAAATAATCCCCCGGTCTCCGCCTAGCTGTTCGAAGAGATGGTGTGAAACTGTCAAAACAACGTTCAATGAGCAATGTTGTCACTAAATAAGATACAAAACACAAATATATAAACTCTCATACAATATTTTTTATTTCATTCTTATTTTTCAACTCATACAAATTTCATTCAAACGTGATACCAACATTCTTTCTGGACATTAAAAGTTTATATTTCCCATTCCTTGTCGAGACCCATTGCATTGACATCGAGCTCGTGGTTAACTCAACTTCTGTTGTACGTTAAATGCGAAACCCCTGAAAATAAAACGTGTTTTAACACGCAGTCGTGCGCGACAGTCCTTTCGTGTTACGTATGTAGATAAATCGCGAGGCGAGTTCGCGGTAGCAACGACCCCAGCTTCGCATGTCCGTCATTGCGTCGCATACACTGGCACCTTTCGCATGTACGATATAAATAAATAAAAAAAAAACACTATAAAAAACAAACAATAATAATTAAATAATTGACCAGTTCTTAAAACGTAAAATGCAGGCGTGGCCGTCGCATTTTTCTCCAGTAGGGTTTTCGAAGCTTGGAAATGTTTTAGTTTTTTTTTTCAATCTTATTTTTCTCCCCTTTTATAATTCGTCGTGGTCGGCATCTTCATTGTCTTCGTTTTCTTCGCTCCCTCCTCCCCCCTGCTTCCCCTCTTGGCTGTCGTCTTCCCCTTCTTCTTCTTCTTCGGGCTGTTCTTCCAGCGGTATGCCCAGGGTCTTACGCATCATCAGCTCGACGGTTTCGGCAAAGTCCGACGTGTCTTTCAACATGTAGCCGGACCTCAGAGTGGCTGAAACCAAAAGCACACCGGTTCGGTATCCACTAGTTTAAGACAAGGGTGAAAAACTGCCGCTCATTCCGACACGTTGGAACCGAGTTAAAGATTACCAAAATATTATTATTTTATTATTGCAATAGGCCTACATACAAACTCATAGTACCTCAGCTGTATCTATATCTAGGTAGTTTTAAAAAGTATCGAGTGGCAAACACTGCTTATGGGTCTTCCGCCATTTTCAAATTTCTGGATACGCCACTGCATATTGCATGGTGCATACACGGTGCGAACTGACGGGGGGGGGGGGGGGATTTCCCCTCTGGTAGTTTCATCCCTGGCTCTGTTTTACTGAAAGGTATTCCCACCGGGGATGGCTAAATCCCCACCTCTGGATACCCATCTCATGCACCTTCTTGGATGTAACCAAAAGCGCTATATTAAATAAATAAATAGGTTTGTTCAGTTGACCCGTTCCAAACAGTTCAGAGCAGATAAAAGCAGAAATGGCTGTTCAGCTGACAAACTTGAGCTGTTCGGTGGCTGTTCAGTTGACACAAACAGCTCGATATCGAGCAGGTCGAACATGTTCGGCCTGCTCGGTTGAAAAGGGAGGATCAGACTCGAGCAGAGCTGAATTGCGCGGGATTTTAAATCTCACCTGTTAGGCCTACATAACATCTACGCAATGTCTGATGAGTCTGATAATCGTAACAGATGAAAACGGCTATCCAATTGTGCAGGATGATTGCCATTTCTACCAAGTACCAGGTAGGTGTACGCAAATGCCTAATATATTGTTTATTTTACAAGCTAAGTAGGCCCTAGGCCTATAGGCTAGGCCTAGACCTGGTTTCACGATTAATACCTACTGTTTTAGACTGTCTATAAATAACAATTATTATTAACAGGCATTATTAAATATTAACAGCTATTATGCTAAATAAATGCTACTACTAGACCCACTAGTTTGAATTTGACGCGTAAACACTGCGCTGGCTGCTCGGTATTGTTCAGCTGTCAAAACAAGTTCTTTTCTGCTGGGAACGCCCTACTTCCTGTTCGTATGACGTATTTCCGCACAGCTCTATGTTGCTCTAAACTGTTTGGAACGGGTCAACTGAACAAACCTTCTATCAAGTGACTTATAAAAAAATCCTTAATCCTTATAAAAAATTTTTTTTTTTAAATTTAAAAAATTTATTAATATTGAATATGAATTCCAAAGAGCTCGTACCGGTCCGGAACATCATGAGCGCCATCTCCCTGGCGGTGGGGTCCGCGGGGTCGTCCTCGACCCTACGCAGCAGCTCCTTGATGAGCGGATGCCTGGGGTTCACCTCGAGCGTCTTCTTCTGGTTGAGGTAGTAGTTGCGCTGCGAGTCGTCAGACTTCTGGTGGGCGTTGGAGACGGCCAGGCGCTCCATGTTGCCGGTCCAGCCGAACATCGAGGCCACCAACGCGCAGGGCGAGCCAGACAGGCGCTCAGACACCTGCGCCTTCGCGATCTGAAGGGAAACAGACGGGGACAAACACGGTCATCTTTCAGAAATAAACATTTTTTTCGACGGATTTCCGTTTTTTTTTCCCAACTTGTTTTTTGTGATAGGTACTGTATGTATAATATTAGTTTTATAACAAATTTGTATACACTTAAATAAATAAATATATATTGCTAGCCTTTTGGCCTCTCTTTAATCCTAAATATGTTGGTCGAAACGTATCAGCAACTTGTCTACTCATCTACTTGTGTCTATGTGCGACCTACCTAACGTTTTAAGGTAAGCTGTCGTCCTTCTGTACCTTTCCCCTCACTAGAACATGTTAATTTGTGTTCCTAGTCCAACTTATCCTAGCCATTTAGGCCTCTTCTAATCATGCAAACTATATATATATATATATATATATATATATGTATCACTATTCTTTATTTCTTAATGTCTTCTTTCTCTTGCAGTTCCATCTATCCTCTACCACTTTTTCCTGTCCTCCCACCTTCTCTCTCTATCCTCTACCACTGGAAACTCCTCTCCTCTCAACGCCACATCTGCTTGTACCAGGTCCTGTCATATCTACCTCTAGATCTTCCCACTCTTCTTCTCTCCTTCACTAACTCAAATGCTTATCTAAAGGCTGGTCCGCACAGATTTTGAAGACATAACGCATAAGGTTTTAAGACGTTGTTTTAAAAACAACAATGAAAACAACGTCTTAAAAGTTAAAACTAAAACTTTGTGTGAACGCCAGTACGTGTTTTCTATGATCCAACTTAACGACTACGCGTTAAACCTTAAATCGTATGTCTTAAAAATCTGTGTGGACCAGCCTTTAAAAAAAAAAAAAAATTAATTAATAAAATATAAATTTATACACTGAAACGAAAGATGTTTCACATCAATCGCCACGGCGATCGGGTCGCTCACCTCGTCCTTGAGCGCGTCGTCGCCGAGCCACTTGGTGAGCGGCTCGAACGTCGCCCGCATCGCCTCTGTCCTCTCCTTGGAGCGCGCGTCGCCGGGCAGCGTCAGCCCCTCCTTGGCGACGTTCTGGAACTTCTTGCCGTCAAACTCGGGCAACGCCGAGATGCAGTACTCGTCCACCGCCTCGACCAGGTACAACACCTCGTAGCCCTTGCTCAGCAGGCGCTCGACAAACGGCGATCTCTCCACCTGGCGACACGACAACGCACGTAACGGTTAGCTTATTGATTGAAGTACTCGTCCACCGCCTCCACCAGGTACAACACCTCGTAGCCCTTGCTCAGCAGGCGCTCGACAAACGGCGATCGCTCCACCTGGCGACACGACAACGCACGTACCGGTTAGCTTGTTGGTCGTTGCGGCAGTGGCGAGGGGTGAATATTACAGGGAGACACAATTATATATAGGCCTACACGCCTTTGCTCAGCAGGCGCTCGACAAACGGCGATCGCTCCACCTGGCGACACGACAACGCACGTACCGGTTAGCTTGTTGGTCGTTGCGGCAGTGGCGAGGGGTGAATATTACAGGGAGACACAATTATATATAGGCCTACACGCCTTTGCTCAGCAGGCGCTCGACAAACGGCGATCGCTCCACCTGGCGACAACGCACGTACCGGTTAGCTCGTTGGTCGTTGCGGCAATGGCGAAGGGTGAATATTATAGGGAGACACAATTATATATATGGGAGACCGTATGACAGGTAGAGTGCGCTGTGAGCGATGACGTTCAGTTTACCTATTATATCTAGCTCAACTTCAGTTATTTGCACCAAATCTTAAATGCCTACTAAATTATTTACAGTAATTTTGATCATAGACATACTTAAGCACTTAAAACTTAATTATTATTAAGTTAACTAGTATTATTATTGTTAGTACTATTATTATTAGTATTAGTAGTAGTATTATTTAGTTAACTTAATTATTATTAAGTTTTATGTAATTAAAATAAAAATCAGTAGAAGAATCCAAAAAACAAGTGAAACCTAGTACAATGGTTGATGGAATAACACAGTCAACCACACTATTCGCGCGTGGGTAAGGTTAAGCCGTTCCACAGCCATCTGTATTTACCCGACATCATAATTGCATGCTTCAAGTGAGGGGCATACTGACATTTGTGTGAACAGGAACGCTTGCAGGGCTGCTGTCATACGGTCTCCCATAGGCCTACACATGTATAAGGGGTGTCTGGGGGGCTCGCCCCCCAGGTATTGTCCCGCAGGGCGTTTTTTTTGGTCAGTACGTATTTATCTTAGGTTTACACTAAAACACAACAATACAAGTCACTGGCCAAAACGAACTGTAACAAGCTGTGGAAAAAATCGCAGCTCTAATACAATTGAAAGAGGCAACCGTAACGCACATTTTTACTGAACGCCAAGACTTGTCTCGCTAGCCACTCGTTTTGAGCGTAGGGGTAGTAGTAGTAGTTTTAGTAGGCCTATCTATACTATTGGTTTTGTACATTACATGTTTTCTTCATTATTTTTTGGTAAGGGTAGACACTAGGGATGTGCGAGTACTCGTTTTCTCGAGCTTTTTCGAGTACTTTTTCAAGCTCGAAGTCGAGTCGAGTAGTAGTTTAGGCTCGAAAAAGTTCGAGTTTAAAGGCCTAACCTACAAATTATGAAAATGACATCGCTCACGCCGATTTCCATCCAGTTTTAAATTAATCCTACCTGACTTTGTGATGTATCCTAACCTAGGTCTAGCGTCAATAAATAAAGACGTAATAATAATAATAATAATAATAATAATCGCAATAATAGGCCTAATGTTGGGCCAGTGTAGGCCTATACAAGTACTAGTAATGAGCCTATTTTCATCTTTTCGTCGCCAAAGTCTAGGCCTTGGCCTCTTGAGCATCACAAGTAGTGCTTGGAACTTTTATTTCACTGCACTGCACAGACAGCACAGCACATTATTAAATTCGTGTTTAATTAACGTCAGTCTTGAAGGTTCAGTTGCACTTATAGCCTAACTAGCCTATATTCCGCAAGATATAATATGCATCAATCTAGCTACTATGTATATACTACACTGATTATCTATTTCTGTAGGTTATTGTGAGATTGATTTCTTTTTTTTAACTAAAAATGCAAAAGTAAAAAAAAGCTCGAGCTCGACTCGATACTCGAGTATCTAGAAGACTACTCGACTCGACTTGTAAAAGTGCTACTCGCACACCTCTAGTAGACACTGTCTTAATGTTTACCCCGACGCTTCGCCCACCGGTCACGAGTAAGCAATAATCTAGGACAAAGAAAATATCCCACTATATTTTAGCGGGTCCGATCCGTCTGTACGCACCTCCTTCCTGTTGGATCCGGCAATGTAGTAGATGGTATCCTGGTTGTCCTTCATCCGGCCTACGTAGTCGCCGAGCAGCGTCTTGGTCGACTGATTGGACGAGTGGAACATGAGCAGCTTGGCGAGCCTCGTACGGTTGGACGGGTCCTCGATGACGCCCAGCTTGATGTTGGTCGAGTACTCCTTCCAGAACTTGTCGTAGTCTTCCTTCTCGAGCTTCTTGAACATGTCGAGCGCCTTGCGCACCAGCTTCTTCTTGATCACCTAAACGCACCCGGGAGAAAATGAGAAACACGTTTGTTTACACCATGGATATAAATGTTGTTACCAAGATATGTAAAGCCTGTCCGCTCATAGTAGAAACGAAACGTTTAGAGCTAATGACCAATGTTTGTTTAATAGACCGTGAAATAGGGTTTAAAATGCCAACAGGTAGCGCGCTGTTGTCATTTTCTTGCAATTCTTATTCTTTCAAAGGGTGACATTCTTCCGTCTTCCGTTATTATAAAATTGGCAACCGTGTTTTTCTAGTAAATCTTGGTTTACAAGCCGATTATAATGGTTCAATACACAAACATGGCCCATTAGCTCTAATCGTTTCGTTTCTACTATGAGCGGACAGGCTTTAACTGAATGGAGGTCCAAGGATCTATGCTCGTTCCTCGATGCCAGCTGTATTGTATGATTGCCTGCTTGTTTACATTTTAACGCAGTGTGTTTTTCAATGTGTTAGCCTATACATCGCCTGGCGTATGTCATTGATATTGATGGCTATAAAAAGAAAGTACGCGAGTATCTGTGTACCCATTGGACATAAAGTAGTCATTTCATCATTGAAAATAACAATTTCTAAATATACAATATGGCGAGGTTTCGTCAATAATCAATTGTTGAAATCTCAAAAGAGAATCAGTTTTGGTACGTCCAGATAGCAGTGAGTTACGTATCTTGGTAACAATATTTATAGGCCTATCTATTGTTAAACCAACCCCTTAGAAATTTCTACTAGGATGGGAAGATTAACGTTTCGACGTGTAGCGGTGGGTTAGAGGTTATTAGATTTGTCACAGGGTTCGCAACTGTTAGTCAAGTTGTAAATAAATAAAGAGAAATAATACAGGATATATCATAAAAATTGTGATTTTGACATAGATCTGTTTGTTAGCTTGGCTTATCATGGAATTCTACAGACAGGTCGTAGACTCTACAACAAGCTTCCAGACGAGATCAAAGACTCCCCAGATATACGAACATTCAAACGCAAAATAACCATGTTTCTGAAAGCGGAGCAGTATTATGATGTAGCCGAGTTCACCGGTCAAGGAACCAAGCTATGAGCCATACAATGCCTTCAAGGCCTATACGACCTTATGATGTAATATTTAACTCATCTTGACAATGTCCATACAATCTTGTATTGTGGTTATACAGCTAAGAAACGATATGAAATGGAAAGTAGGACATTACGACATGGACAACACGGTGAAAACTGTTTCAAATAATTATTTCATACATTATTTAAGTAAATTTGTAATTGTATAAATATTATACAATTGACCAGATCTTACATGATGGCCTGATTAAGCCAAATGTGGGCATATGATAAAAAAAATAAATAAATAAATACTCCGCCCAGCCTTGAGAAACACAGTGGATGAATGAAGTCGAACCCTATTGTTCACGCTAGAAACGGCCATAAAAAGAAAGTTTACGGAAATCATGAAAACATTGGCCTAAGGAAGTCGGAAAACACCATCATCATTCTTCCACTGTGTTTCTTAAGGCTGGGCGGAGTATAGGATGGACATGAAGTTTTTGAGAAGTATTGTAGGAAAGACTAGATGGGACAGGATAAGGAATGACGACATAAGAAACCAACTAGGCGTAAGGGATTTATTGGAGCGTATTGGAGAGAGAAGACTGAAATGGTTCGGACATGTCAAGAGGATGGAAAGAGAGAGATTGCCGAGGAGAATGCTAGAACTGGAGATACCAGGTATAGAAGAACCCGAGGAAGACCATGACAAAGATGGCACGATAAAGTGAGGAAGGATGTGGAAATACGAGGAGGAGACTGGAATGTAGTTGAGGGGGAAGAGTGGTGGCAGGATAGAAGAAAATGGAGAGGCCTATCTTCAATGCCGACCCAATGCAGAGTTGGACGTGGCAACAGATGATGATGATGATGATGATGGGAAGATTAACGTTTCAACGTGTAGCGGTGGGTTAGAGGTTATTAGATTTGTCACAGGGTTCCCAACTGTTAGTCAAGTTGTAAATAAATAAAGAGGAGTACAGTAGATCAAAAAAATCGTGATTTTGACATAGATCTGTTTGATTTGATCCATAAACAAGTATTGTTTACAGTCAATGTTGTGATTGAATCGGCATCTGAAGCAGGGTAAGTGGGGGGGGGGGGGGGGGCACAGTCACAGAGCGAAACCTACTCGATCCAGCGGTACTCTGCAACTGTCGTAGAGAAGAGCTGGATCGAGTAGGTTTTACTCTGCGACTGTCGAGTCACTTCATCAAGTTTTAGCCCTAAAGACGGGCAGCCAAGCGGGAGGGGGAATCTAAGGCAGCCAGCTTACCTTGATGAGCTTGTGCTGCTGCAGAGTCTCGCGGGAAACGTTGAGCGGAAGATCGTCGGAGTCGACGACGCCCTGGACGAAGCTGAGGTAGTTGGGCATCATGTCGTTGAACTCGTCCGTGATGAAGACGCGACGCACGAACAGCTGCGGACAAGAGGGGGCGGTCGTTACGTCGGCGTTCTCGTGCCTACTACAGTAACTGGCACATATTATACTACAAAAATAAGATAGAAAAAAAAAGAAAAACACAAACAATTTGAGTTACAAATATTTCTATCAACTCTGAAGGTGTTGATTTCCTTCCTATCCACCCCCATATTAAATATCCAAAGCCGTTAGGCACCCTTAACACGTTCACATCGATTATTTAAATGAAAAATCTATTTACAACATCTTGACAAGGAACAGTGCACACGGCCAAACCTAGTTGTTTTTATAACATTTTTACCTGTTCTACTAAGTTATTTTTTTTAATATAATACCGTAATGAAATAATACCTTGATGTTGTCTGTCTTGCTGCCGTACTTATTGAAGCTCTCGCCCGGCTGTGTCTGCGGTATGAACAGGAGAGACTTGAAGGTCACCTCGCCCTCCGCGACAAAGTGCACCTTGCCGAGCGGATCCTTCGTGTCCTTCGTGATAGACTTGTAGAACTCTGTGTACTCGTCCTCCTTTATGTCGGCCGGCCTGCGCAAGACAGATGCAATGTGTGTTAGCTCTCTCTCTCTCTCTCTCTCTCTCTCTCTCTCTCTCTCTCTCTCTCTCTTTGTATATCTCTCTCTTGTTGGATGGAAGAGAATGCCTAACAGGCATTAATCCTGCCATCAAAAAAAGACATTAATCAATCAATCAATCAATCAATCTCTCTCTCTCTCTCTCTCTCTCTCTGTATATCTCTCTCTCTCCCTCTCGTTCTACTCAGTAATATTAGGTTGGATGTAAGAGAAGGCCCAACTGGCCTTAATCACGCCTGAAAATAAAGACATTTATCTATCTATCTATCTATCTCTCTCGGCCGCCGCCCCCCCCCCCCCCCTCCCCCACCATCACACACACATACAAACACGCGTCAAACCCGACAAATAGCGTGACTTGAAACGTTCACATATGATCGTTTTACATCGACATATACTTGAGATTTTCTAAATTTGACGCTCCCCGGCTGCTCCCCTCCACTGCTGTGACCACCCCTTACCCCCATTACAAGCAAACAATTAGGCCTATATCATATTTATTTATAACATATTATGTTTTTAGCAACTGTAATTTATGACGAGTCAAAATTTAAATCAGAAGCTAAAAACTATCTATTTGAACATCAATTGTACAAATTAAAAATAATATTTGATAGTAGAAATAATTTGTAAGTATATTGTATATTTAATTGATAGTAATAATAAGATAGTAGTTTAAGTGTATGTATGTATGACGATAATAGCTGGTGAAGCTAAATAAACACAATACCATCTTATCTTATCTTATATTTGTTATGCTGGGCAGTGGTCACATAACTAGAGGATAGAGCTTTTAAACTATGTCATACTAAAAATATCTGCACTCTAAACTAGATTTGATTTAACGTCGAAATGTTTTACTATGTGCGTCAATTTGTGTGTTGTATTATTAAAAATGTATCCACAAACCAGCGATGTTGTGATTGGCGTGACGTGACATGAGTGAGACCGCGCGACGAAAGGCGTGTAGGTACCAACGCAAATGTTGCAGTGTATGTATCACAAAGATGCAGAACCACAACACTACCTAACTTTTTTTTTTACGATAGTCGACACTTGATCGATATCGCGAAACGTACGATATATTAATTCTATATCGATATCGAATTATCTTTCTATGATCGATATCGTTGGGCAGCCCTAATAATAATAATAATAATAATAATAGTTTGGACTTACTTGCGGGTCCATATCGGCTTGTTGTCGTTGAGCACCTCCCAGTCCCAGACGGTCTTCTCCACCTTCTTCGTCTTGGGTTTGTCCTCCTTTGCGTCATCCTCCTCCACCTTCGCGTCCTCGTCCTCGTCCGTCTTGGCCTCCTTCTTGTCCTCCACGTCCTCCACGTCGTCCACCGGCTCCTCCACCTCCGTCGTCTGCATCAATAGTGCACACAGTTAGTAACTAACATTATTATAATTAGTAACTAACTTAATTAGCAGTACTTAATTACCGTATTGGCCCTAATATAACGCGATGTTTTTTTTCGAAAAAAATACATTCTATATCTTCACTCGCACTAGAATCGGAGACTACGAATTTCCACAAGCATTTCGCGATTGTTCAAATTCCCGCCTTAAGGTCGATAAAGTAGTGACTTCCCATACCGGCAGGTCGGTCAAGTAGTTCCAGTGTAGTGACACTAGCGTGGCCACTTATTAACTTGTAGAACTTCTAAGGATGGAAGAGAAAGTCTGCTTACAGTAGAGTTCCCCAGGAGTTTACACCATGGCCACACCATTTCCCCCCCGTTTTGGACACCCATAGATACGTTGAAAGATAAACTACCCCGGGATTTCTTGTTTTCCTGGAACGATCGGACCTCATCGCCTTGAAGAATGTGATGAGTGTATTCTTTGCTCGAGTTTAATGGAGATAATTGCTCGACTGGACTTTGCACTAGGGGTGACCAAGAAAACTACCAAAAAGGTTGGTGTAAACTCCCGCGGAACTCTACTGTAGAACAGGCATTCAAGATGGAGGCCAGTGATCAATCACGTCATAAAAGCGTGGGAAATGAGGATGGAATTCAAATCATGTATAGTGACTTGACAAACCCTAGGAGAGTTCATGCCCTGCAAGCTCTAGGCCTAGAAGTTAGGCAACCTTGTACTTCCAAGCATGTAAATATTTAGACCTAGGCCTAGGCCAAGGACAATTTAGGTAGGCCTACTCTAAATTAGGCCTATCAACAGCTGTTCCCTTCAAGTGTGCAAAAAAGTTTTTTCCATGAATATTGTTTTAAAAACTGGGGGTCGCACTATATTCGAGATCGCGTTATATTCGGGCCAATATGGTATGCTTCACCAATACATATATTTTTATGATTGTAAACATTGATTATAACAGGGCTTCTCCCTTCCTTAATCAATGGTTCTAATAATTGCTTTATATTATTTATCAAGTGAGAAACATATGTCAAACATTTTGTAAGTGAGCGAAAGAGCTCCAACTGTGGGCATATGAAAAGAAGATGGAATAATAATAATAATAATCATCATCATTATCCATCGCCGTTTCCTGCTTCTGGCAGGGTCAGCTTGGGTTTCACAACCAAATGTGTCCACCTCTTCCTATCTTCCCACAATCGTACTTCCTCTACTCTTATACTTATACTTCTTATAATAATAATAGATTTTCATATTCCATCGCATAACTTAGCCTTAGTAAACAGAAATCCAGCGTATTCAAGCATCATCCTGTACAACAAGCTCCCAAGCCACCTCAAGGACATGACCACGCGCAGCCTCAAGTTTCATCTTAAAAATTACCTAGTCCAGATGTGCCCATATACTGTCAAAGACTACATGGACTTTTAGTTTTAATTTAGTTTTAATTGACGCATTCTATAACTAATGTATTTATCTATGTATAAATGCCATACGTTCTATTGAATAAAGATTATTATTATTATCATATTATAGAGATACGTAATTTTAGCGTTTTAGGTTTTAGATGCTAAATTGGTCATTTATTTATTGGTTTTATTTTTTAAAACGCTACAAAATGCTAATTTTACAAAAAATAATGTGTTCCCATTCCTATTGAGATTTAGTAAAGAACTGGATTTTAACCCCTTAAGAAGTTAAAAGTTAAAATGGTTAAAAAGTTAAAACTGAATTGATTTGAACTAGTACTTGTAATTTTTCATTAGAAGTGCAAGAAACTCCCTGATATATACAAGGTTTTGACGGAAAGAAAAATATAAATGGTACAAAATGCTAAATTTAAAATAATTAATGCTAAATCGACTCCCTGCCTGACAACCAGTGCAGGCCAGATCAAGAAGCTAATTTGTATTGGATAGCGAGAAAAATGAATGGCTGAAAGGTCATCATTGCATAAGAGGAAAAAAAATTTAGAGAAAATTTGTGCTAAAAAGACATATCTCTAATTATATATTATATATAATAACAATAATAACAATAATAAAAAGAAAGCGGGCTTGTCACCTTGCTGGCCCACAGGTAGATGGGGAAGTTGATGAACTGCGAGTACTTCTTGACGAGCGTCCTGATGGTGTCCTGCTCCAGATAGTCCGACGCCTCCTCCTTGAGGTGAAGCGTGATCTGCGAGCCCCGCTTCAGCGTCGGCCCGCGCGGGTCCGTCGCGATGCTGAAGCTCGCCGCGTCCGACTCCCAGATGTATTGCTCGTCGTCGTTGTGCTTGGTCGTCACCACGACGCGGTCCGCCACTGTAAACACGCAGACGCGGGTTCAGTTCGGTCGCGCGAGCTGACGGCGACAGTCGGTTCTAAGGCTCATCAAGCCCACCCAACCAAAACATTTTGAATGTTAAACAATAGGGAGCTTGCAATAACGTCATTTCCGGTATCGCACGGTAGCCATACTGAGGTACTCTGTAGGCCTAAGCATTTGTTTACGTTCTTCCGACACTGCATTGTTGCAATATTGCAGATGTCCTTTGACTGACACATCAACTGTTTTCAAACAAAGGTTCCGTATTATGACTGAAAACAAAATAAGAACGCGTAAACTCTGTTTGAAGACAATCGTTTGCATGTGTTATCATTTTCTTGAACTTTTACCTGCACACATCAATCTATACGGCTTGATACTGTGATATTTCCTGAATAACCTAGATGTGTCTTCTATTGACAGAACAAATGTAAACAAGCAATGAGTACCTCATAATGGCCGCCACGTGACGTCTATTGAAAGCTACCTATATGTAGGCCTACTACTTTATGGATGAAACATATCAAAATCACAATTTTAATGATTTACTAGGCCTATAGTTATTTATTTAAAACTTGACTAACATTTGCTAACCCTGTGACAAATTTAATAACTTAGCTACTCGTTTAAATGGTTTTACGATTAGCCTTCCCATCCCCACGCCGGGGGGGGGGGGGGGGGGGGGGGGGGCCTCACTCACCCAGGAAAGACGAGTAGAAGCCGACGCCAAACTGTCCAATCATGTCGTTCATGTCCTGCCCGCCGCCAGAGTTCTCGTCCTGCATCTTGCTGAGGAAGTCGGCCGTGCCCGACTTGGCGATCGTGCCGAGGTTGTTGACGAGGTCCTGCCGCGTCATCCCGACGCCCGTGTCTACGATGTGCAGCATGCGGTTCCCCTTGTCCGCCTGGGTAATCGAAACAAACATTAGGAAGACGGAGGAAAAGGAAGCGCGTCTCTACTGATTAACCAGATCCAGCACGACGGCACAATAGCCGAATGTGGGCATTTAAGATGAAGAAGAAGTCAAGAGGAGGTTCCTGTTCCAAGCGGCTAGCCACCATTACAACACTCGAGGATCCTCCGAATTACAGTACAAATACTGCAAGCTGAGCTTGGCTTATCATGGGATTCTACAGTCAGGTCGTAGACTCTACAACAAGCTTCCAGACGAGATCAAAGACTCCCCAGATATACGAACATTCAAACGCAAAATAACCATGTTTCTGAAAGCGGAGCAATATTATGATGTAGCCGAGTTCACCAGTCAAGGAACCAAGCTATGAGCCATACAATGACTTCTAGGCCTATACGACCTAATGATGTAATATTTAACTCATCTTGACAATGTACATACAATCTTGTATTGTGGTTGTGGTTATACAGCTAAGAAATGAAATGAAATGAAATGAAATCAATTGCCCCGCTACTAATCCGTACACGAACTGAAGTGATTTTCAATTGCAAAAAGTTGATACACGACTAGGCCCGGTTCTAGTCAAAGAACATATATATAAGTCTAAATGTTTATATAAATTTACAACAGAGTATGAACCGATTAATACCTTTATCTTTATGCTCAATTCCGGGGTGGCCGATAACACCTCCTGGTCGGTCAGAGAGAGTAGGCGGATCTTGTCCAGGGCATCGGAAGCGTTCGAAATCAGTTCTCGCAAGAAGATCTGGAAAAAAATGTTTGTTAAAATAAACTGCGTCTATTGTAATGTGCATAGGTGTGTATATCTTCCAATAACAATGATAATATTTTTTATAATACTGTGTACTGTACCGGTACCTATTTAAACAATGTTAAAATATTGCTGAAGTTTAGCAAACTGAAAACTGAAGACATCTATGTTTTTAAGTTTATATGCCTAGTTAATTTTTCGTGTGTGATGATTGAAGAACAACATTAATTCAAATATTAAGTTTACTACTGGTAACTCATAGCAGAGTCAGATGGGCAAAAAGTCCAATATATATGTCATGTCACCTTTGTAAATATAGGCCTATAATTTATATAAATAATCTACATTTCCTAAATTAGATTAGATAAGAAATATCTTATCTTATATCTAATATAAACCAATACTAAAAATGCTTTAGGCAGCCTATAGGCCTAGGCCTATAACAAGTTTATAGAATGGAGAATGAAAGTAGAAGTGACACAATATTCCCATCACTCACTTCCTTGTTGCGATAGAGCGAATTGATGATGAGTTTCATCATCCGATTGACTTCCGCCTGGAACACAAACTTCTCCGCCTTATCTCGAAGTTCTTTGACTTGGGCGACATTTAGTCCGTCGAGTTTAATGGCTTCCTCCTCTCGTTGAACCACCTCGTCGTCTGAAACATTTCGAATGACACGACGATGTGATGATCACCACCAATTACTAATCAAGGCATGGACATGACGCCTTCTAGGGGAGCAGACCGAAAATGGGAAACATTTTGAAGAACATGTTCAATCAATCACAAAGAAGTTTATACTTTTCTAGGGCCACGGTGTTGTTAGGCAACTTTTGAGGTTTGACTGAATAACTAGTGGTGGGTTCACATGCTTTTACCTTGGTTGCTAACGTCGGACGTACGCCAATTGTATCCATTTACAACAATCGCTGGCCTCAGAGTTTGACGAGAATTCTACGGGGGTTGGTCAACTTCCGAATGTCCGATGTAAGGGCATGGGAACGCACCATAATTGAAAACATTGTGACTTTGTACAAAACTGGCTTAACAGGAAGGAATAATATGGTACTTTGCCTCCTAAGATAAGCAAGATAAGATGTAAGATAAAAATTCATTTCTGTGGTAGGCCACCACAGAAACAAACTTTTATCATAACGGTTGCCATTAGTTACCGGGTAATTGTAGACCAGCAGCTGTAAGACCCTGGCCGAAGGAAGGGGCTTAGGCCCTAGCCAAGTAGAAGGAAGGAGTTAAGGTTAGGAGATGGAAGATCAAAGAACAGTAGGAAGAGAAGAGAACAGATCGCCGCAGGCTCACAGACCAATTATCGGTCCCAGAAGCAATATCAGCTAGCCAAGGCCTAGGCCTAGTCCTACAACGTTTAGGCCTAGTTTCTTGTAATTCTTATGCACCTAGGCCTAGGTCTAGGGCTAGGCCCAAGCCATAATATTTTAGTTTCCATCCTCGTTCCAGTAACCAGGCAATTGTTGGGACCTGTCAGGTTTTGGCATACCTGTTCTTGAAGCCTCTCTGCTCGCTCCCAAGTCCATATCCACAGTCTCGACAGTTCCTTCGCCATCATCAGCACGAGTGAATCCTGAACAAATAGGTTATGTTAAAAAAAACTTTCAAACAACTAGAGCCCGGTGACACGCATGTAGCTGGGGCTATCGGTAAACCAAGGATACGCCTCTCTAGGCCGACGTCAAGTTTGGCTATTTTTTTTAGTACTTACCGACGAATAGAAATAATCCGAGAAGACAAAACAGAAGAGTTTTCATCTTCGTGGTGTTACGTTTATATTCAGTTAAGTTATAATTACAATATTAATTGGACTAAGACCTCAATGAAACACCCATTCGGACTGACTTCTGAAACAAACTTCCTTCGAGTTTCATTCGCAATAAGTGTGAAATTGACCAATGAGAAGTCACCACGCAAATCGAAATAACCAATCGCATACGAGCACATATGCCTTTTAGACCAATCACAGCCCGCTGGGTGGAATCTGCACAATCTACGTAAAGAATAAGCGCAACGATGAAAAACAGCTCTGTGGAACTTTACGCATCCTGCCACAGCCTGTGTTATGTTTATAATAATGCCGGTAAATTTGAATTTCAGGTGGTAATACTAATTTTAACGACGTACTCAACAACTTATAGAAATAAACTGCAAAAATACAAGCCTGATAGATAAGGGTGTCCACATTTAAAAGTGAAAGAACTGGACAGAATATTAGGCAGCTAGATAACTTGTGTCTTGTAGTTGTGTGAGTGAAAAGGGGTCTGGGGCAGAGCCCCAACCACCAGAGGCAAAAACGTTTTGGTATCTTGGTTTCATTAATTTATTTTTCCATAAACATTCATTACATAACGTAAACATTGTATATTTGTAAGGCCCCGTAATAATAATAATAGGCCTATTGAATCTATTCTTTGATATTTGGGCTTAATGTCTCATATTTTTTGAGCTGGGACCGTTTTTAATTTCTGTGACTAATTTGTTTTCATTCTCAATTCCCTTCTTACTTTTCCATTTTCCAAGTTGAAAGATATGAGGAGAACTTTCCTACCAACTCTAACCTTACTTTTGATTGTGAATGAATATAACTGTATAATTTTTTATTTTTTTAGGCATAAATGTCTATGGAAACTTTTAAACAGTTGGTCCATACAGAGGATATTCAAATAAACTTGCATATATAATTGCATTCTAACTTTACTTATTTATTAAACTGAGATTCAGAACTCATAATAAGTGTTTTTCAAAGTCTGAAATACAGAAGATCTGGACCATAAGCAACCCGGTTAACTTCGTATCATCACGCAACTGCTGCTATCAGAAACGGACAAAATAACCCAAAAGAGATACAGTATTGACAAAGAATCTTTACTACCCTCAATTAACATAAGAAGGAGAGTGCAAATGCAGTTACTAATGGTCAATGATTAGACAAAGAATAATAAATTACAAAAAGTCAACATTTCAATTTATTTATAGCTAGATAATAGGTGAAGTTATGTTGCGTAACAAATAAGCGATAGGTGTGCAGTCGTTTCTTGTGTTGGGATTGTCCGTGTTCTTCTAGCGGGATAATTGGCCGACATTTTCCTGAACTGCTTCATCTAAAAACAAAAACAATGTAAATGTAATTCCATCATAATAGTAGGCCTACTTACTAAACGTGGCCATCAATTATCCTATGATTATTTTTGTTTTCCCCTATGCAGAGATGGCTTCCTCAGCCATTCCTCTTCCTTGCTATCCAATATAAAATGGCTTCTTTTTGTAGTTGGGGATTTTGATCCTGTATTACATCAATCACCTAGATTAGATTAGATTTAGATCAGATTTAACACTTCAAGGCTGCAGATGGACCATAACTGCCCGGTGGCAACCGGCCTAACCTCTCCCCCCCACCCCCCACCCCTCCCCCCTACACTCATCACTTTATATCTCTCATTCTATTTCATGACGTCCTGCAGCATCACCTGAACCGCTTTAACATCAGCAAAGAACCGGCAACGTGTAAATTGTGCAGCTCCGATGTACAAGACAGGGCACATCTTTTTAGATGTGCTGCCCTCAAGGTTTTTAATGACTCCCTGCCCAATGATATGAGCAGGCCAGAAAAGGAAGCAGTTTTATATTGGATAGTAAGACAAAAGAATGGCTGAAAAAGCCATCTTGGCATAAGAAGGAAAAAAAATTTCTAAATTCCCTTACTGATTCACACTCAACAACCTGCTCATTCCATTCCTAACCGTTCTTACAAACAAATCCAAACCTACCCAGATCACTTCTTACCATCGGCCGCTGAAACTTCCATTTATGATCCCCCCTCCCTCTATATACCCCTTCTTGCAATCTGCTACGGGTTTCCCCCCACCCCCTTTTCCACCTAGCTGCTTTGTATAGATTACAGATCCTATCACTCCTTCTCCTCTCCTCTAACGACTCCCAACCCAGCTCCCCTATCATCGCTGTAACGCTATCATAAACCCTCATCGCATTCCCTAAATTATCTTTCTCATTGTTTCCTTTCTATATTCCTGTCTATACTTCTAAGTACTACTAAGACTACCACTTTTTCTCTCTATACTATCCCACCCTCTAGGCACTTCAACCAAAGAAATACCATAGAGTGTAGACATTGATTGTCCTTTCAAATGAGAAACCATTCAAATTTAAATAATAATAATAATAACATGCTATTACACCTGCTTGGTCGTTACTGAGATAACTAAAACTGAATGATGCTTTGGTAGATAGTGCCTAAAGGCTGGGATAGTATTGAGAGGGAAAGAGTTATAGGAACCAACAGCTCACCTTAAAGAAGATCGGCAGCCGTGTTGAGATGGAGATTACATATTTACAATAATTTACAATTTATTTTTTTTTTATTTTTTTTACAATTTTAAATAAAAATGTAATTGTAAATTATTGTAAATATATGTAATCTCCATCTCAACACGGCTGCCGATCTTCTTTAAGGTGAGCTGTTGGTTCCTATAACTCTTTCCCTCTCAATACTAAAACTGAATGATGAAAATACCAATTTATCCACTTTCACTACCTGCCGCTTTGAAATGAGCACCGGACTAGAAAACAGCATCCAGACAACGGTGGTGTTGAGTGGGGACGACGTCTTACGTTCCACGAAGGTGTAATACCCGTTCGGTCGAGCGCTTCCCTCGACAAACCTGATCGCCTCTCTGGGTATCGTGGTCGAGACGCCCGGACTATCGAGAACGAAGAGCGCGGAGATGATTTGCTCAAAGTAGGGTTCGTCTTCACCGCCTTCCTGGACAGATCGTTACAAACATAGTATAGCTTCTTCCGTAGCCTTCTTTGAGTAGCCGTTATCTTGTCGATTATGAACAACGTTTTTAATATGTCCATATATTTGCCCACACACGAGCATTAATGACATCACAACACTGTGATTTTCCGGCGTTATAAAATGCGTTATTTTTTTTAATGATTTATGGCGAAAACTAGAAGTCTCTAGTTTGTACCAGGAATTTATAATAAATTATTGAAATGACCCAAGTTTTGGTGGTGCGCGCGCACCCGATAATCGTGACGTCACGCTTGCGCATTTTTCAAGTCGAAGCAGACGCCAAACTATGAGCCAGCGCCGTGAAAAACTCTCGCTGTAGCTGAAGATATGGTGCTCAGAGAAAAACAAATGATATCATTGTGTTCTGCGATCTTTTCTCTACAATAACATTGTTAAAGAAAATACTTTTGTTGAACAGAAAACATAGTTTAAATTAATTTTTCAAATGCCTTGAATTTCACTAAATTAGCGTGTTTTTAACAACATTGAAAGCGGATAAGATAAACGAAATGTTAAGATATTTTCATACTGACATATAGCCACATGCATGCAGAAAAATACAAAAAATACGGCATGTATATTGAGGGAAACGTGTGCACGTGTGCGTTTAATATATTTAGATGCATTTTCGGTCAACTGGGCGGCAGTACAAGCGATCGCCAGAACGAGTCACGCCCGCGGCTGATTGTTGTCAGAATACTACTCATCCAACAAACGTAAACTTTACCCCAACCGCTGTAGCTCGTGATGGATCATAACTGGCGCACACCTGACTAGTATGAGACACAGGGACGTGGGTTTATATCCCGTATGCATGTGTTAAATGTTGTCGGTCATCATCACCTATTATACACTCATCCTCTAATGTATCTCTATAATAAATCATCTAATAAAAGTGTAAAACAATAATAATAATTATTATTATTATTATTATTATTATTACTAATAATATTACTATTAATAATAATAATAATAATAATAATAATAATAATAATAAAAATAATAATACAAATAATAATAATAATATTCATAATATATTTTAAAAATTAATTTATTAATAATATAATAATATTACTAATAATAGTGTTACCATAGTAATAAATAATATTAAATTACTACAAACAAATCCGCATGATAAGAATAATAATGGTTACTACTTACTATGGTGTTACCCGTGGGCTAAGTTTTAAACAAGTAGTAAAAAGGTTAATGTTTTCTGAAAAGCCGCAACGAGATTTCTGTCATACAGCGGTAGGCTGCTGCGCGAATCAACAACAAAACACGCCTGGAAATACCACACAAATACTTGCACATTTTGAAACGAATTATAAGTGACATATTTTTTTTATTTTTCTGCATGCATGTGGCTATATGTCAGTATGAAAATATCTTAACATTTCGTTTATCTTATCCGCTTTCAATGTTGTTAAAAACACGCTAATTTAGTGAAATTGAAGGCATTTGGAAAATTAATCAAAACTATATTTTCTGTTCAACAAAAATATTTTCTTTAACAATATTATTGAAGAGAAAAGATCGCGGAACATGATGATATCATTTGTTTTTCTCTGAGCACCATATCTTCAGCTACAGCGAGAGTTTTTCACGGCGCTGGCTCATAGTTTGGCGTCTGCTTCGACTTGAAAAATGCGCAAGCGTGACGTCACGATTATCGGGTGCGCGCGCATCACCAAAACTTGGGTCATTTCAATAATTTATTATAAATTTCTGGTACAAGCTAGAGACTTCTAGTTTTCGCCATAAATCTTAAAAACAAATAACGCATTTTGTAACGCCGGAAAATCACAGTGTTGTGATGCCCTTTAATTAACATTTGAGAAGCCCACATAAGCATAATGCAGCATTATGCTTATGTGGGCTTCTCAAATGTTAATGCATATTGCTTTTTTTTCTTTTCTCATTACTATTGTCTTTTTACCCGCCCATAGGCAAAGATTATTTATTCGTCAATAGAATTGTTATATTATTACTTTCACCTCATCTAGGCCTATGAGCTGCTAATGTATTCGATTGACAAACTCGTGTTTTAAATAATAAATTATTAACCATGTAACCAATGTAATAAGCATTTGTGAATAAACATTTTTCTGATTCTGATTCTGATTCTTCTGCTTTCTTATTCTTGGCACACTCTTGAAAAACTGAAGACTGCTGCCTAGATGATATTATAGGTAATGCTCTTTCCTATAAATGTTTCTCTGTTCAGATAAATAATTCCGATTTTTAAATTAACTTATTTAATTAATTATTGTGAAAGGTGTGTTGCAACAACGCATTAGAAAGAATTATTAAAATAATGTAATTTTGTGGTCTTTAAGTATTACAATAATTGGTCGTTACCTCTATAATGAAAGCAGTAACCGCAAGCCCGTCAGGTATTTTCGAAGCCTCGTCTGCCGATCCACAGCCCTCCAAGTAATGAATAAAGTATGCTCCCATTTCATGACTGAAACAGATTTGGTACAATATATATTCAAACATAATCCAGTGACGGAAAAGGTACAGAAGGACGACAGCTTACCTGAGAAAGTAGATCTAGGTCGCTTTGAGAAACATAGAGATGAGTAAACAAATAAATATTCTGATTTCTGATTTAGTTATCCTACTCACGCTGAGTGATCAAGACCACTATTTGGCCGAAAAGTCTCGGAATATTTATTTATTTGTCTACTCATCTTTATATTTCTCAATACGACCAATCTACTTTCTCAGATAAGCTGTCGTCCTTCTGTACCTTTCCCTTCACTGGAACATGTTCATTTATGTTCTTAGTGTAAATTATTAGTTACATACATACATACAAATATACATACATATACAACCATCTCATGGCAAGAGACACGACATAATCCAGTGATGGTAAAGGTACAGAAGGGCGACAGCTTACCTGAGAAAGTATATCTAGGTTGCTTTGAGAAATATAAAGATGAGTAAACAAATAAATATTCTGATTTCTAGTTGTAAGTTTAGTTATTCTACTCGCGCTGAGTGATCAAGACCACTATTTGGCTGAAAAGTCTCGGAATATTTATTTATTTGTCTACTCATCTTTATATTTCTCAATACGACCAATCTACTTTCTCAGATAAGCTGTCGTCCTTCTGTACCTTTCCCTTCACTGGAACATGTTCATTTATGTTCTTAGTATAAATTATTAGTTATATACCTATACAAATAAACATACATATAGAACCATCTCATGGCAAGACCAGGAGGATGCTATGCAACAATCCATATGAAAAGTGTAACATGACAGCAATGGAACGCTACGTACGTTTTGCCATCGCAATCCGGAAGCCAGTTCAAGACGAGTCCAGACAAGATGTACGACTCCTCCGAGAGTGGCCCCCCACTGAGCCTCGGAGTCCGCTCCCCGGTCTTCAGTAGTCTTAGCTCGACTGAAAACAAGACTCGCGCGTAACTCGACTGAAAGCAAGACTCGGACAAGGATGGATGTAATTTAATTAGTATAGGTGTAGAGCCTAAAGGCTGCGAGTCTAGGAATCCCTAGACAAGGATGAATGTGTAAGCATGGTGTACGTCAAGTCTTGCAAGGTATGGCAACCTCTTTGAGTTCGGGGAAACATTCGAGACTGTGCAAGACAACAAATATTGCAAATATCCTCGCATTTTTTTAAAGTTGGCCTACAAACAACAAAAATGGAATTCAAGCAAAATAGCTCCAAACCCAAGATTAATTGTAAATTGTTTGGCCATGGTGTGGACATGAATAGCTAGTATTTCAATTGGGATGGCTTATTAATTACTTATTAGGTATTTTATTGTGAGTCAAATGTAAAGATGATTATATTTTATTTTTTGTGAATCTGGTCCCTGGAGAATGAAATAAAATAAATATGAATATCTCACACTACCTGATGTCCCATTGTTGGTAAGGATAGCGTATCCAGAAGTGTCGAAATGATGCTCGAACTTCAAGGCCGGCAGAGTGACGCACGTCTTACTCCGAACGTTGCGATGGAAATGCAGCAGAATGTCCCAAATATATAACTTGTTTGGAACGACATCTACGAAACAGAACATCAGACACGTTCCAAGTTGTGATATACTTGTGACTTCGTTAAATTTAGCTGACGGCACTGGGTGAGCCGGCAGTGTCGCCTTGCTCAGGCGATTCCAATTACTAGAGGTCCGCGAAATTCGTGAGATGATGCCGAAATGTGTAACAATGGTATTTTTCAAAACGACCTTGAATTATAATATTAATTATCTTTGTATCTTAACTCTTTCCATAATGGTGGCTACCAATTATAGGGAGAGGTGTATAGTTTGAATATAGGGAGAGGTGACCATGCCTATAAACTGAGGGTTGTAGGCAGCAGGTCTAACACCGGAAAATACTCCTTTCTGGCTAGGGCCAAAAGAGAGTGGAATGCCCTCCCAAAAGGAGTTATGGTGACTCTCCCTAAGTCACTAGAAGGTATAAAGGGTGCTCTGAAAAAGTGTATATGATTATGTTAATGTCAATCGTCTTTAAATTTTCTAATGTATTATTTATGATACCTATTAATTTAAGTAAGTGTATGTAACTAGTACTAATCTAATCTAACCTTAATTATATATTATTCTAAATAGACCACAACAGCCACCGATTGTGTTCAAATGTGTGCTATGCATTACAATCAAAGATGCCAATAAAGATATCATCATCATCATCATTAATTAATGTCGAACACCAACTAGCTGAACTTGCATGGTGGTTATAAAAATGAGTGAATCACGTTTCTTCGGATAGTTTGAATTCCCCTTGACATTACAATTTTTGTTTTAAATGATTTTGCGATGTATGGAAGAAATTTATTGAAAATATTAAGTATTAAAGTGGTAAAATAAGAAATAAAGAAAACCAAAACATTTTATTAACCCTTTTTAGTCCTACATCAAAAGAGAATCCACACCATAACTTCACAGATACACAGATAAATGACATCAACATTTTTCAAATTTCCCATTGTGTTACCTACCTAATTCATTCGAAAATGTACTTACTTTGAGCCCATAAAGCCTCTGTTTCTAATACATATTAAACGAAAGTTATGGACCGCAGTGGGTTAAACCGACCCAGAAACTATTTTCCCATACCTCTGTACATATGTAGGCAAGTATATACACTGTACAGTTGACCAGTGTATGTCGCACAGGAGAAAAAATCAAAACTTTTGACGCCCTTGAATTTCCAATGGAGGGGACGAGGATAACAATAAACTATTTATCTTGTGGACACTAACGAATCGCTTGTTTTAACGTGTTTTGTAGTCGTACCACTTAGTTTCATTCAAGAGTCAAAGCTTTAGTAAACGGGTACGGGTCAATTCATTGGTAGAATAAATTAACTAGACCTGACAAAAACATTCGGCAAGAAATTTGGTTGTTACCGTTTCGACTTTCCGTGCTTAAAAAATTCAGACCGAATTAAAACTGAATAGGCCTACAAGTCAAGTGTTGAAAAGACATCGTTGGAAATGAGATGGATTCATGATTATTATTATCACTCTCCCGATCTAAGAGTGGTTCATCATAGTTAATAGATATTCACCAACCTATTGTATTTTTCATTGGTCCAAATTTATGAGTTTGTCTCTAGACCACCAAAGCTATCAGCGATCGAGTTACAAGCTTCAGGGTTCACCAACACTCTGGCATTCATTCTGAAACAGCATGGAACACGTACACAGATAAATTAAAAAAATTACAGCTACACATATTTATTGGATAGCTAGGAAGAAAAATGATTGAAACATCAAACTTTCGGCATAGGAAAAAAAAACAGCTACGTTCGAGGCTGTATGACGACCTGACCTGCAGAACTTTCGCTCTGTCGGTCAAAATTGTCTTAAAATACTTTAAGTTTAAAATTGTCAAAAAAGTAAACCAGAATGCGCTATCAACTTATCACCTAGAGAATTTAATGCTCCTTCTTACAAATCTGTCTTAATTTCAGTGTTGTTAAGTAACGCGCTACAAGTAACGCGCTACTTGTAGC
Organism: Isoperla grammatica; assembly: GCA_945910005.1. Taxonomy (NCBI): domain Eukaryota; kingdom Metazoa; phylum Arthropoda; class Insecta; order Plecoptera; family Perlodidae; genus Isoperla; species Isoperla grammatica. The sequence goes on from OX246747.1 coordinate 34,337,793, forward strand.
ATGTTATTTTTTTTGGTAGCGAGACTGGTAGCGCGCTACATTTGAAAATGCAGTAAAGTAGCGAGTAGCAAGCTACTATATACGAGTATTTGTAGCGAAAAGTCGCCGCTCCTCTATTTTTACAATAAATAAACACACGTTTTGTTTCGCCCACCACAATTCCCACCGTTATAGGTTCAGAATGACGACTGACATTGGCTTTCTTGCTCTATAGTCCCAAAACCGCCTCCCCAGCACTGAGTTTCCTGTTTCACCCGTCAGCTGTGATATGAGTATGACTCACCTCCGGACCATACCGCCGTGTCAATAAATAGTACGTACTCATGGTCCTTTATAACAAATGAAAGTAGCTGTAAAGTAGCGTCACTACTTTTTTTTGGTAGCTGTACAAGTAGCAAGCTACTTGACAAAATACAGTAGCTGAAAAGTAGCTAAGTTACTTTCAAAGATCAAGTAGCTGTAGCTGTAACAGTGCTACTTTTAAAAAGTAGCTTTAACAACACTGCTTAATTTAATTGTTTCAATAAATATTTCGTTTTTTAAAATAACTTAGGCCTATTAAGTTGTTTAATGTGTTGTTGAAAACATACCTTTCACAATAAAATGCAAGTTAATTTGAAAAATGCATAGCTTTATTGGAGCAGAATGACATTTAGTTTTAAGAAAGAGCAAAGATTTTCTAGAGGATAACATATTTATTATTTTGGTTTTGCTATTTGACAATTTTTAAACAATTTTAAACAATTTTTACCGACAGAAATCGGAAGTTCCGCAGAGTAGGTCAAAACACAGCCCTAAGCTAAGCAATAGAGATCTATGTATATACCATCGCCAACCATTAGAAATTCAAGGTCCTGTCAGTGCTACAATCTGGGCAAAACTAACAATATTCGAGCTACGCAAGTACTTATTCTAGTAGTATTCACGTGTGTAAAGTAAAATAAAAGGAGAAACCACTTTAAGAACTTATTTTATCTGATTCCATTGAAGTGCTACTGAAAACAAACAAGTTCTACTTGATCTTCGCCTGGCGGAGACTCGTCGAACTCCCAAATAAGGTGATCGCAAAGGATACAAAATCACAATTTTGTATCCCACTGCAAAAACTGCATCAACATTTAAATATATGTTGTAGGTCATGTAAAATAAATAAATAATAGTATTTAAAGACAAGTGAGTGGATCAATTTGATAGAATGCAATGATTAAGTCTTAAAATATTGTGATTTTGTCTCTTTTAGGCCATGAGTTATTCTCGAGTCTAACAAAATATCAAGCTCAAGTGTATCTATACAAAACATTGATATTTCAAGCGCATTATAGCGATACATGGACAAAATACATATCGATTTTTGTTAAAAAAACTAAAAAAAAAACACTTTTAGACAAAAAAGAAACACTTTTAGATAAACACTTGCTCGTCCGTGCAGCCGTTCAGCTGCGCGCACTTCCTTTCAATCGACTAATAGTTCCACTTGAGTCGGGCGGAAACTTCAAACATCACAATTTATTTCAAACTTTGACTCGATACGTCTGCTCGTAAAGCATCGATACAAATAACCGACGTATCGCCGATACCACAATATCGATACTGCAACATCAATACGAAATATCGACACGTCGATCGGACGCCCTTGCAGTATCGATATATCGTAGGGTTGCCAACTATTGAATATGAAAGTACGGGAATTTTAAAATTGATGTGAAATGTAGAGGGAAAGAGGACGGCGATGTCCCAGTTACTGAAGGCCAAATCGCCGCAGGCACAAAAAATGTTTTCCTATAATAATTTGGGGGGGTAAACTGAATTTAAGCTGGTTACCTTCTACATTTTGTCAAGCTATTTTGCATCACGTAGAATCTTTATATCCCGTTTTAAATAATTATAAAATTCTTGACACGAACACCAACAACTTGCAACTCAGCTGGTTGATCTGTTCCTATTGTCTAACCATTTATGTACCATTAATAATGAAACAATTGTCTCAACATTAGACTAAGTTCAAAATGCTCAAATGCTGAAAACTGTGTACTGTTAATAGGCGGAAGGTCACGAAATGTGTATTTTAAAACAAATTGTAAAAATACAGGAAAAGTGATTCCCGTGTAAAGTTGATACGGGAAGCGGGAAATCACAGTGGAAAACAGGAAATACGGGAGAGTTGGCAACCCTAATATATCGGGACGGCGATACTTTTTGCCCGTCTCTACGGTCCAGCCTACCTCACAGTCACACGGTAGAGAAGAGGCAGAGAGGGTCTCCTTACTTTTGGCTCCGTCTGTCCGTTGTTCCGATGCGAAGGGAACCGCGCCCTCGATTGCCATCGCGTACGTCTGGTGTTGTTCGACGGCTCTTATTCTGACGCTGGCAGTCGGCGCGAGGGAGCCTGCAAAGTCAACAACGCAATCACGTTCATAAGATTTTTTTTTTTTTTTTCTTCATCAGACAAGAATGTAATACAGTCAGTCTTAATCTCTAAGGAGATGTGCGAAGATTTGAAGGGGTGAGTGCAGGTTATAACTAAAATAAAATAGGTTAATGTTGATACATGATTTGATAATAATTCAATAATAATGCAATGACCCATTGCAAATGCAATTATGTAGGCTAATTAATGTATAGCCCACATAACTACAACCACAACAAGTCATTACATGTACAATACATAGTTACATTTAATTTATGGTACAATACATTATTTAGAGCATATGAACGTTTCTTTGAATTTTTGGACGGAGTAAAAGCATTCATCAGTTAGCATATTTTTTAACCTATATTTAAATATATGAGTTTGTCGATCGATTGTTATGATGTAATATTTAACCCATCTTGACAATGTACATACAATCTTGTATTGTGGTTATACAACTAAGAAATGAAATGAAATGAAATGAAATTGTTCATTCATTTCCGTGCGCGAGATCGACTTCTGGCGTTAATCCTTGGCAAAGCGTGGGACGAACCACTCTTTAGTACTGCGATCAACGATTTTTTTTCTTCTTACGACAAATAAAAAAAAACATGATTTTATTTTTATAACAAAAAAATCATAATTTTATTTTTATGACAAAAAAATCATAATTTTATTTTTATGACAAAAAAAATCATAATTTTATTTTTATAGTAAAAAAATCATAATTTTATTTTTATAACAAAAAAATCATAATTTTATTTTTATAACAAAAAAATCATGATTTTATTTTTATAACAAAAAAATCATAATTTTATTTTTTAACAAAAAAATCGTCATTTTATTTTTATAAAAAAAAAATCATAATTTTTCAAGAAGAAAATTAAAAAAAAAAAATCACAATTTTTTATCTTTTAAATGAAAATAAATTTTTTAAAGACTTCCGCTAGGCAAACGCACCCTTGGGCGTCATGTGGAAGTCCTTGGTGTCGAAGCACGACAGCGCGGATACGTGTTGCCGTCGCGCTGATCGCGTCTTCTCGTCGCTCCAATCGATCTCGTTCTTGAGGGTCGCCCGATAGACCGGCGCGTCGCGGCCCCACCTGGCAAAGCTCCTCTGCTCCTCCTCGGGGCTGTACGAGAGGTTAAGCGACACAACGATTTTTAATTTAGAAGTATTTTTTTTATTTTTTATTTAGTAGTATTCAAGTAACATAAAAATAAAAAACATTGTTATTATTATGATTGTAAACATTGATTATAAAAGGGCTTCCCTTCCTTAATCAATGGTTCTAATAATTACTTTATACTTATTTAGTGAGAAATCTATGTCAAATGTTTTGTAACTGAGTGAAAGAGCTCCAAACTAAACTAATAAAGAATACAAATACAAATACAAATGTAATTTGAATTTTGAGTTTTTTGAACATTTCATTATAGCCAGACGAAATAGGTGAACTGAATGTCATAGCTTGCAGCGCTCTCTACCTGTCGTACAGTCTTCCATACTGTACGATAAGGAGAAAATTATGTTCTATTCTATTCTATTCCCTCGCTTCCCCTCACCGCTCTTCCCCCTTCACTCTACCTGTTGTACGGTCTCCCATACTGTACGATAAGGTGAAAATAAAGTTCTATTCTATTTCCTTGCTTCCCCTCACTGCTCTTCCCCCCTCACTCTACCTGTTGTACGGTCTCCCATACTGTACGATAAGGTGAAAATAAAGTTCTATTCTATTTCCTTGCTTCCCCTCACCGCTCTTCCCCCCTCACTCTACCTGTCGTACGGTCTCCCATACTGTACGATAAGGAGCAAATAAAGCTTTATTCTATTCTATTCCCTCGCTTCCCCTCACTGCTCTTCCCCCCTCACTCTACCTGTCGTACAGTCTCCCATACTGTACGATAAGGAGCAAATAAAGCTTTATTCTATTCTATTCCCTCGCTTCCCCTCACCGCTCTTCCCCCTCACTCTACCTGTTGTACTGTCTCCCATACTGTACGATAAGGAGCAAATAAAGTTCTATTCTATTTCCTTGCTTCCCCTCACTGCTCTTCCCCCCTCACTCTACCTGTTGTACGGTCTCCCATACTGTACGATAAGGTGAAAATTATGTTCTATTCTATTTCCTTGCTTCCCCTCACTGCTCTTCCTCCCTCACTCTACCTGTCGTACAGTCTCCCATACTGTACGATAAGGTGAAAATAAAGTTCTATTCTATTTCCTTGCTTCCCCTCACTGCTCTTCCTCCCTCACTCTACCTGTCGTACGGTCTCCCATACTGTACGATAAGGTGAAAATTATGTTCTATTCTATTTCCTTGCTTCCCCTCACTGCTCTTCCTCCCTCACTCTACCTGTCGTACAGTCTCCCATACTGTACGATAAGGAGCAAATAAAGCTCTATTCTATTCTATTCCCTCGCTTCCCCTCACCGCTGGTCCTCTACACTGTCCTCCACGTAGTCTTCCGCGTAGACGGTGGCTGTGCTGAGCGCGTTGGCCGGCCTGTAGACGTCTGTCATGGACGGAGCCTGCGTCGCCATGTCCAGCTGACGCGAGAGGGGAACCCGGGGCCGACGCAGCTTGAAGCCGATAGACGGCTTCTGGGTGGCCGCATGGAAAACCTCCAGCCGTCCCTGATGTTGAAGTAAAACATTTAAACTACCCACCTCTGCGCGATACCCAGTTGTTGGCGGTACTGCAAGCCACAGTTAGCCTTGTTCACAAATGGCGGACGCTCTTGGTCGACGTTTTGTGTGCGTATATGGCGGTCCATACAAATGTTTAAGGATTTAAGGTTTATGATTTAAGATTCTGTCCTAAGAAACGAATTTCTCTAACTGCTTTAGTAGGATGGCTTCAATTGGCCGAATTTATTAAAGGTCACCTCTCATTGGCTGCTCTAAGAATTCCAGGTCTAAAGTTGAATCTTAGTCAACTTTGTTAAACCTTAAACACTGGCTCTTAAAACTAGCGCTGGTTGTGAACGCTAACGTTGTTTTCCTATAGTTCAATCTTTAATCTTAAACCTTAAACATTTGTGTGAACCGACCATAATGTACCCTTTATTTCTCTATGTTTAACCTAATTAAAGCATATTCAACACATACCACTGTGTCTTAATACCTGACACAGGTCGCGGAGGGTTAAACGTTTATTTATTGGCCCGGCGGCATATAAGCGGCATTCAATTCAATTCAATTTTATTTTATTCATACTGTTTGTTTACATTCATTTTAGTACATAATTATCTTACATGATTAACAAATTACGTACAGAGAAATGTTAAATATTATTTAACATAGCCATAATATGAGATAAGTAAAGGAAACAGTAAGAAGCCCACAGAATCCTGATGGATTTGTGCGTGGGCAGTTTTTATTATTAAATTGTACTGTAGGAGGCAGGACGAGTAATTTGTATGTTAACTGTTAGGCCTGTAAGTACACAGTTACAAGTTTGAGATATGGAATTATGAAATTAAATAAATATTAAATATTAGGGCTGCCCAACGATAAAAAAAATCATATCGATATCGTGGGAAGAAATATCGATATCGCGTCGCGATATCGAAGTTTTCAAGTGACGTATCGATATTGGCGATATCGCCACATCGAAACTTTTCTCGTCTGTTTTTAGGATTTACAGGCCAGCTAGAGGTCATTTTTTAAACAATATTACGTAAAGAAATATTTTAGCTTTGAAATGTCTTACTATGTGTGTCAATTTGTTTGTTGTACTATTCAAATTGTAAAATATCCACACAAAACAGCGATGGTGTGGTTGGCGTGACGTGATTTTTTTGTATCAATTAGCTTATTAGGAACAAGTTCGATATCGTGATATGTACGATATATTAATTCTATATCGATATCGAATTATTTATCTATTATCGATATTGTATCGAATTATCGATATCGTTGGGCAGCCCTATTAAATATAAGTATGTGATATAACATAATATTCAATGCAATACAGCAGTAAAATAGAAGCAGTAAAATAAAAGCATAATAAGTGTAAAAGTAGGAAGTGGCAAGGATCTATTTTTAATGCAGGGTTAAAAGAGTATGACAGCTTACCAATGGATATAAAACAAATAAAAATTATGGCATTTGGATCTTAAAAAATAGGATGTGAAACAAATCCATATAGCAACAATGGGTGCCCCTTGGTGTAGGAATTATGTAGGAACTATGAATTCCAAACTTAGTATTTAGTGTACTCATTGTGTGGACTCAACCAGGATATGATTAATTAATTAATTTTGTTCATTATTGTATATATTATATTATGTAATTATTGTAGTAGTAATATATTGTAGTAATAATTGTAATTGTTGTAAAAAATGGCTAACTGAGCCAGTTAATAAATATACAATACATACATACATACATACATACATACATACATACATACATACATACATACATACATACATACATACATACATACATACATACATACATACATACATACATACATACATACATACATACATACATACATACATGGGAATTGGGAATAGGGGGAAACTAACAAGTTACGAGACGTTTAGATTACTACATGGAGTAAATAGCTAAATTAGTAATAATTGGAATTCAGATCAAGACAAACGTGTTCTAGTGAGGGAAAAGGTAGTTTACCTGTGAAAGCAGACAGGAAGTAGTAGGCCTGTTCCCTGTTACCTCGGTTTACCTTAGTTCTTCCCTCCACCACCACCCACGACAGCGTCTGCATCGTGTGAATTCACCCTAATTTTAAGTTTAGTAATTTCTCAGTTCATTGATTTGTCTTCTCATTTGTACGTTTCTCAAAGCGACCTATCTTCTTTCTCAGGTAAGCTGTCGTCCTTCCGTACCTTTCCCCTCACTAGAACATGTTTATCTTGTTCTGAGTTCCAATTAACTCAGCCACTTTGGCCCCCTCTCCAAGTATACACTAATATAATAGTAATACAATTACTATTATAAGGGTATATAAAACAGGACAACAATACAGATCACTGTATCTGTCATCAAATATGTATCATTATTATGTAATGTATGTATATGTTGTCCAATAAACTAAACTAAACTCAAGGTCCACTAGATCGCTATAGTAGCGTGCGGGCAGCGCGCGCGAAGTTAGGGCATCTAACCTATTTCTATAATGTTAAAAATCACATTCACACATCACTCTTTTCATACCAAATACCAAGCATTTCAGTTATGGTATTTTGACGTTTTTAGCACGAAATAGTTTTGACAGATCGATTCATTTGTTTCATACTGAATGATTTGAACGACACGGCATTTTTCAACAATGCGGAAATGGATGCGACAACCCGACTCGAGAGTTGGATGAGGATATACGGACACCAGAGTGTCGGTTACTTGCCTGCAGCTGCGACCGTTGTCCCTCTTCCTCCCTTGGGTCCCGCTCCAGTTGTACCTGCGATACCCGCATACACCTCGAGTTTGATTCTCTCGTTTGCCACTCCGCTTCTCTCGCCTCCATCTCTTGTACGCTCATCTCTTGTTCGCGCTCTGCTTCTACCGCCCATTCCTTCGCTTCTCTCGCCCATTCCTCCGCTTCTCTCGCCTTCATCTCCTGTTCGCTCAGCTCTTGTTCAAGCTTTGCTTCTCTCGCCCTTTCCTCCGCTTCTCTCGCCTCCACCTCCTTCTGTTTGCTCAACTGTCGTTCAAGCTCTGCTTCTGTCGCTTCCATCTCCAAGTGTTCCCTCAGCTGTCGTTCGAACTCCGCTTCGCAAACACTTTCTTCCGCTTCTCTTGCCTCCACTTCCTTCTGTTTGCTCAGCTGTCGATCGCGTTCCGCTTCTCTCGCCTCCACCTCCTTCTGTTTGCTCAGCTGTCGATCGCGTTCCGCTTCTCTCGCCTCCACCTCCTTTTGTTTGCTCAGCCGTCGTTCGCTCTCTGCTTCTCTCGCCCTTTCCTCCGCTCCTCTCGCCTTTATCTCCTCCCGTTCTCCAGCCTCCGGCTCCAATTTGTGTGCCTCTTCCTCCCCGTCCCTCGCCACCTTATATTCATAAGCAAGATAATAGTATAAGTGATAATTGTAGTGTCTTTAGTAAGCTGGCACGACTGGGTAAAAACTACCACCCCATCGCATGTTGAATGCACAGGAAGTTGGTAACACACAGTCTAGCCGTATTGTAATAAAAGTGAAATACAGTGAAACATCTATCCTATCACCTCTTATCTGAATTCATCTGTGGCCTATCCTTATCTCGACACAACAATAATTAGCATTAGGTTGGCATCTAAGAGGTATTGTGAATTCAATCTGTCTAAGAGGCGAACCCTTGCATTCAGTTTCGATCTGACCCTCGATAAAACCTTATCCTTACTTATTAGTTGCTAAGGAGGGCCTCAAGACATCATATGAAAGACTTCAAGAGTCCAAGACGAACCACAAACTGTGGCGAGACGAGGTACTCAAAGTGCCGGACAAATCATGGACAAGAAAGGTGGCAACAGCGCAGTTCCGGCTGGCCACAGGACACGATGTCCTGCAGCATTACTTGAGTCGATTTCAAATAACAAAGGAACCAGCAACTTGCAAATTATGTACATTAGGTTTTCAGGACAGAGCACATCTCCTCAGCTGTGCCGCACTTAAATCTGACATTGACGCCCTGCTAAATAACCTGAGCGGGCCAGAGAAGGAAGCACATATTTATTGGATAGCTAGGAAGAAAAGTGATTTAAAAATCAAACTTTCGGCATAGGATAAAAAAAAAAACTTATTAGTTGAGGCAAAAAAGAGGCGTATGCTATCATTGAATAATTTATTCCAATTAAGAAAACATGGACAGTGGTAGCTAGCAAAAGAAGAGAGCCAGCTGGAGTAGCAGAAATGAAGTTCTTATAAGAAGTGTCAATTGAGAGTTGCAAAGATGGACAAGATAAGAAGTAGTGTCGGAGTGAGAAAAGAGCTGGCATTAGAGAGTTTAAGATTTAAATTAGGAAAGCAACGTCTAAGATGGTTTGGATATATGAAAAAGATGGACACAGAGAGGATGCCAAGACGAGACTTTGAGGCGGCAGAGGAGGGGAAAGGAAAAGTAGGGAGGCCAGGAGAGAAATGGGTAAGATTAATTAAAGATGTTGAAAAACGAGACCAATCGTGTGAGCAGGGGGCAAGAGTACAACTGTGGAAAAACAGAAAAAAAGGAATACATTGCTGGAGAGGAGGAGAAAGAGGATGAAGAAGAAACGCTGTCTGGCAATTGCTCAGTATCTACAAGTTTCATCCCCTAGATAACGGTGGATTATTATTATTATTATTATTATTAGGAAATTACACCCAGTAACAATAGGAGTAAAGGCAGACAGCAGATTAGGCTTACAAGCAGCAAAGATGAAATTCCAAAGCTCTGTAGCCTTAACAAAATTAGACAAGGTACGGAGCAAAACAATAAGAAACATATTAGAGTGAAAAGTCTACGAGATAAAATAGGGAGAGAAAGACTTCGGTCTGTGCTTCGGTGGTATGGGCACCTACGAAGAATGAAGCAAGACAGAATCCCAAGAAGAGAATTCGAATGCACGTGGAAGGGAGTAAGAAGAGTTGGATGCCCAAGAGATAGATGGGAGGACCAAATAAAATGGAACATTGAAGGAAAGAGGGAAATCACAGGAGAGATTAATGAAGAAAGACTCGGGGAGGATAGAAAGAAATGGAGAGAACTGGTAGAAATGCCGGTCATAGAAGACATCGAAGATATAGGAACCGATTCCGATAGATTTTTCGTGTTTCTTCGAACTTCAGATGGCCCTCCTATCAACTTCAGGTAAGCTGTCGGTTCTTATAGATCACTCTTTCAAAACCAAAAAATAAGCATTTCAGTACGGTATTTTGCCGTTTTTAGCAAGAAACAGTTTGACAGATCGATTAGTTTGTTTCGTACAGAATGATCTGAAAGACACGTCATTTTTCAACAATGCGGAAATGGATGCGACAACCCGACTCAAGAGTTGGATGAGGATCTACCTATGATGTAGGAATAGTAATAGTAGGTCTAGATGACGCACTGGCGCTGCGGTCATTATTGCAAATTGAAGGCTGCCATTATTATGGAATTAACATGTTTTTTTGTAATCCAGAAACTAAGTGGATCAACATTCAAATTTTCATAATTGGTGTTTTCAATCATTGAAACTGCTTCAATAAAATAGTATATTTAGACCAGATACTGTTAAAAAACTAAAGTGTTAAGTTTGTGTTAAGCTAAATACGATTTCTTTTTTTAAATAGATATGTGACAGTACCGATACACTAGCTGCTCCCTTCACCTATATTACATATTAATTATTAATTGTTTTATTGTTTTAATCATTGAGTAGCAGATTTAAACATATTGTGAAATAGTAATATTGGGAAATAGTTTGAGAGGTGCGTCATAAGCTCTTGCATCCTGTGCAGGACACGCTTTTCAACAACAATACCAAGAAGCCACACTAATCGTCGCCCCAGGGCAGGCCTGAAGAGGTGAGGCTGTGAATAAGGGGATGACTAACAACCCCTTCCACGTCTTCGAAACGACCAGAAGCGTGCTGCTACGTCATTTTTAGGCACACGACCCCCTGATACAAAACTAATTGCAAGGCGTCCGTGGACAACAGTAGTGGCCGGACGACAGTAGTGGCCAGTGGGCCGTAGTGGCCGGACGACGGTAGTGGCCGGACAACAGTAGTGGCCGGACGACAGTAGTGGCCAGTGGGCCGTAGTGGCCGGACGACGGTAGTGGCCGGACAACAGTAGTGGCCGGACGACAGTAGTGGCCAGTGGGCCGTAGTGGCCAGTGAACAGTAGTGGCCAGTGAACAGTAGCTGGGCAGTCGGGTACAATAATGGTTGGCGAGTCCGGGGGCAGTCCTCGGGGACGGTTGTGAACAGTTGGTGATGAAAGTGCAATCTGTGTATTTTAATATCCGGACTAACATTTTAACAACTGCATTAATAATCAACATTTCGAACGTCGTCTTCAACACCAGCCACTTCTTATTTCTACAACATCATCAGCATCATCAACATCACCGTCATCGATCACCAACATAAAGGAATAATAACCATGGTATCGTTAATTTTATAATATCTTTGGCCATTGATAATTTTTATGTACTGTATTCTGTATTGTGTTTTGTGTATTGTTTCATCACTCATTTTTGTTTTTAATATAACCGCATAAATTTTAACTAATTTAACTTATAATTTAACCACTTTCCCTTTTAAAAACCCAGTCATTTAATTTTAGAATACTATTAGTGTAGTAGTTGGCCTGTACGGTCACAATTGGCGCCCCACGTTGGGCGCCATATTGTCACATTCGACTATCCCCACAATGCCCGAGAGGGTCGATGGACCTAAAATATATACTTAATTTGCTAGCTCACGTCGGTATTACACAACACTCTAATTAAATAGTCGAATGAACGGAGGCAACATCCCTGCCACGTTCTCGCGATGAGGTCCGTACACTGAAACGTTAGAGATTACCACCGAGCCTCGAGTGGCAATCGCCAACGGATGGTAGCCACCTTGTTCGCGTCTTCAATTGCGACGTCACCGTATCAAGTTAAATATTGTCAAAGTTAATCGTCGGAGTTTCAGCGTCATAGTATAAAAAATCAAATGTATTAAAAGTAAATCATCGGAGTGTCAGCGTCATCGTATAAAAAATCAAATGTATTAAAGGTAAATCGTCGGAGTGTCAGCGTCATCGTATAAAAAATCAAATGTATTAAAAGTAAATCGTCGGAGTGTCAGCGTCATCGTATAAAAAATCAAATGTGTTAAAAGTTAATCGTCGGAGTGTCAGCGTCATCGTATAAAAAATCAAATGTATTAAAAGTCAATTGTCAGTGTGTCAGCGTCATCGTGTGAAATCAAATGTGTTAAAAGTCAATTGTCAGTGTTCAGTGTCATCATGCAAATTTAAAGGTGTTAAGATCTAAATCAATGTCTGGTCCACGTCCATGACCACTTCAATAAACCAGAATTAACCAAGTAGTAACAATAGTCAAATCTACCACGAGTTAATTCGTCTTCATCGTCATCCACAGTCACTGCTGCTAGATCTTCAATCCGTGCTTACCCGGACCTAAGGATTACTCAAATTCACGTAACGTTATAACAATTAAGATTTAATTTTAATATTTTGGAGATTGTGTTAGAAGGATAGTTTTTAAGGGGATTTAGAATGTAAAGTACTTTGGGCCCAAGTAGGTAGGTGTTTTGACATGTGGAAATGTGTTTTTTCAATATACATATGATGGAAACTATCTAAGTGTATAATTGTGTGAGTATCCTGCACGCATGTCCTGTCATTCGACCATTTAATTAGAGTGTTGTGTAATACCGACGTGAGCTAGCAAATTAAGTATATATTTTAGGTCCATCGACCCTCTCGGGCATTGTGGGGATAGTCGAATGTGACAGATAATTTCAAATAAAATAGCGTGAATGCCATAACAATGGCGGCATTCAATTTGCAATAGATTTACACCGCCTACTGCTATGGAGTCATAGGGGCTTGGGATCTACGGACACCAGAGTATCGGTTACTTGCCTTCAGCTGTGACCGTTGTCCCTCTTCCTCCCTCGGATTCCGCTCCAGTTGTATCTGGGTTACCCGCATACACCTTGAGGTCGATTCTCTCGTTTGCCACTCCGCTTCTCTCGCCTCCATCTCCTCCCGTTCTCTAGTCTCCCGCTCCAATTTCTGTGCCTCTTCCTCCCCGTCCCTCGCCAGTAAGCTGACACGACTGGGTAAAAACTACCACCCCATCACATGTTGAATGCACAGGAAGTTGGTAACACACAGTCTAGCCGTATAGGGAGCTTGCAATAACGTCATTTCCGGTATCGCACGGTAGCCATACTGAAGTACTCTGTAAACATTTGTTTACGTTCTTCCGACACTGCATTGTTGCAATATTGCAGATGTCTTTTGACTGACACATCAACTGTTTTCAAACAAAGGTTCCGTATTAAGACTGAAAACAAAATGAGAACGCGTAAACTCTGTTTTAAGGCTATCATTTGAATCTGTAATCGATTTCTTGAAATTTTACCTGCACACGTCAATCTATACGGCTTAAAACTGTGATATTTCCTGGATAACCTATGTGTCTTCTATTTACAGAACGAATGTACGCAAGCAATGAGTACCTCATAATGGCCGCCACGTGACGTCTATTGAAAGCTACCTATTGTAATAAAAGTGAAATACAGTGAAACATCTATCCTATTACCTCTTATCTGAATTCATCTGTGACCTGCTGCTCCTATCCTTATCTTCATAATTCATAATTCAGCATGATGGCATAATAATAACCAAATGTGGTCATTTAATAAGAAGATTATAATAAGGCAATGTGACTTCCAAGAAGAACCTATGTAGTTATTAGTATGTTGCCTGGATATGAACTCTTAATGTAGCTTCTAGTTGTTATCATAGTTATTCTAGATTACCTCACTGACAAATCCTATACTTTTGTATTATAAAGTCTCTTGGATGCTAATAAAAACCAGTGTTGTTAAAGCTACTTTTTAAAAGTAGCACTGTTACAGCTACTGCTACTTGATCTTTGAAAGTAATTTAGCTACCTTTCAGCTACTGTATTTTGTCAAGTTGCTCGCTACTTGTACAGCTACTCAAAAAAAGTAGTGATGCTACTTTACAGCTACTTAAATTCTTTTTAAAGGAACAAGCGTATGAACTATTTACTGAAACGACGGTACGGTCCAGAAGTGAGTCATACTCATATCACAGCTCACGGGGTGAAACAGGAAGCTCAGCGCTGGGGAGGCGGTTTTCGGACTATAGAGCAAGAAGTCCAATGCCAGTCGTCATTCCAAACCTGTGACGGTGGGAATTGTGGCGGGCGAAACAAACGAGTGTTTGTTTATTGCAAAAATAGAGTAGTGGCGACTTTTCGCTACAAATACTCGTATATAGTAGCTTGCTACTCGATACTTTACTGAATTTTCAAATGTAGCGCGCTACCAGTCTCGCTACCAAAAACTTACTTAAAACTTACTTAACAACACTGATAAAAACAAACAAACAAACACCTTGGCTGTCGTCAGGTCTTGCTCTCGTACGAGCGTCTCCATCTCGACAGCTTTCGTCCCGTCGTAGTCGTGGAGGTTCTTGGCCTCCGACTCCAACGTGACGCTGTTGCTCAGCTGAACGTGGGACACCTTCGAGTCGAGCGTGACGGGATGGAACCGTTGGCTGACCTTGCGGAACGGCAGCTCGAAGGCTTTCTGCTCGGCCATCGCGTAGACGGGCACCGAAGACGGGATCGCGTCGACGGGGATCAGACCTGCGATCGTATTGTATTCATAGGTCGCACGTACATAGGGTTCCCAACCGTCCCGGTTTCGCCGGGACAGACCAGGAATTAAAGATCTTGTCCTGGTTGAAATTAAACTGATTCCGGGACGGCAAATGTCCCGGTATTACATGAAAGTGTCTTGCTTCTGCCGCGACCCCGCGCCGCCCGAAACGTGAGCTCGCGAAACGAGCAGTGAGAATGGATAATAAATTAATGTGAGCATAGTTTCCAAAGTTGACTTTTCAAATGCACTATGTTTAAAAAAAAATAGGTATATAGTATATACCTACCCCTACCCTATTAATATTGTTATAGCAACACAATAATTAATAAAATAACATTCTCAGACAGGCACGTGAGCTCCTAATTTCTAATTAACTGCGAAAGATTTTTGTTCAAAAGGAGAATTCTTGTTTTCTCGTCAAGCAGTAAAAACATATTTTTAGAACGTAAATCATGAAAAAAAGGTTAAAAAAATGTCGCCTTCGGCGATAGGCCTCCGGCGGGCCATCGGCAGTATCACGTGAACCATTCCCTTTTCATGTGCTATTTGTCCCGGAATGTTATTTTGCAGAGTTGGGAACCCTACACGTACGTCACATCTTTGCGCGTGGCGGCCACATTTGTGATCAAACTTTGACGTTGCCATGGAGAAACAATTGAAGGCGGTTGTGGTAGAACACATACATTCTTAGTTCTTTAAAATTCAGTTTGTTTTTAAAATAAAATTGGTTTGTGCGGTGTTATTTTTTTATTACTTATGTTTACTTTTTAAATTCTAAAATAGGCTTATTTTTAAATTTGAATAGTATTTGCCAATGACCTAGGATTGGTCCTCATCAATTTTGTTGCAATCATGGCCGCTGTGATGTCACATAAAAACATACAATTGTTCATGTACTTTCTTAAAAGCTATGTTTAGAGTATGGACTTAAACTATAGGGCATAATATAAACTACTACTTGCAGATATGCATAGACAGTATGTACCACACTAACAGTCATACCTAGAATTCCTTACAAGCTAGGCATAAAATACTAACTACTGTATAAAAATAATATAAACTACTAGACTAGTGCAAATGCATACAAATACATGCACAATAGGAGACGCGGACGTTTTGTTTGAGTTGCCGACCAGAGCAACTATTTCGTTTTCTTAAATGTCCATACAATAGCCTACACTTATAGAGAACGGTACTAAAATATGGTCATACCAAATGTCCAAAACAGATTTTTACATTTTTTCGGTAGCATATTATGGCGTTGCAAAGTCAAATTGTGTTGTATTGTATTGTATTCTTTATTAGTTTAGTTTGGAGCTCTTTCACTCAGTTACAAAACATTTGACATAAATTTCTCACTACATAAGTTTGTAACAACTTCTGGAGCCCAAAACAAAGTGTGAAAGCTGAATTTTGTTGTATAGTGTAAACTCACCTTTGTTTATACTAGGAAGTTATGAAAAAAATCTATGTGTTATGGTTTTCATAGTGCGAATTTTTTCATACGCCGGTATAGATATATGTTTTGTACCGGTGGATGAAACAATTCACACTACGAAAACTATAACACATAGATTTTTTTCCTAACTTCCTAGTATACACAAAGGTGAGTACTGAGTTTACACTATACAACAAAATTCAGCTTTCACACTTTGTTTTGGGTTCCAGAAGTTGACTTGCAACACCATATCAAGAGTAATACACCACCAAAAAATTTAAAATTTGTTTTGATCATTTGATATGGCCTTATTTTGGTTCCATTCTCTATAAGTGCATTTATTTGTTTGTATCGATATTTAAAAAGATGTAATTTGCTCCAGGTGGCACTTTAAGGGAAAAATGAGTCTTTACCATAGAAGCCACATGAAATTAACGTTTTATATTATAATATCTTAAGAACGCTTTTAATCGAATTGTGGTTTCGTAAAAACTAAACAACCGGGCCCGGGTACACAAGAGGTCTTAACTTCGGCTGGGCCTAGCTTTAGGACACCGGATCATGGTACGTAATTGGCTGAGATGGACGTGCACATAACCTCGACTCGACGTCGCTAAGAAACACTAGGACGTATAACAAAAACTTAAGATCAAAATTTAGGTCCAGTCTTAGTTGGCCTTATCTTTGTTCAAAGATGGCGGCAATATGGCATCACTTCAAAGTGTGAACACAAGTAGATATGGCTTACTTACCTTGACATGCACATTTGTCGGTTTCAAAAATGTGGAGGTACTATTAGGAAACAAAACACTAAACTTGAAAACACCGCTTTGCAATATTTCAAGTTCACTGTGATTTCCACGAAATTAGCCTTAACTGCGCTGTGTAGTAGGCTACAGAGGATACTATATGTTAGCGCCATTATTCGTCGCTGGTGTTTTGTATTTCTCGATGTTGGTATACCTGAATATTTATTTCATATGTTTCGATTTCGGCCAATCACGTAATCTCTTACAGTCTTCCCGTTTAGAGCCCGTTTGCTTATCTCTAATCTCGTCAGTATCGTTCGAGCTTCGACCTCGTAAAGTCAAGTGTATTTCTCTCTCAGTTATTCTCTCGTGCATCCAGACCACTTCTACGCTGTTGTCCTGGGTTCGATCGCCTTCCAGGCATTTTCATCTTTCCTTCTTTTCTCTTCTAAACTCGAGTTTCCTTCTTCTATCTCTTTTTCACGACGGCCACTTTCCGCCCGTCGCTGTCATCTACGTTTCGTCACCTTTCAAACATCATTGGGGTAAGTTTCTACATCAAAATATACAGTCCACTAAAAAACTCCTCGGAGTGAGCATCCCGGCTCAAACATATGGTCCTCGCGGTGCCGAATTGTCCGGTAATTTTCTCCATTTTTCTCGAAGATTTTCTCAATCAAGGTCACTCCATAGTTGGTCGCACAATACACACGCCATTGAGTGTTGTGTGTTTCCGCTCTCGTATTCAATTGATTGTGCTATTCAGTGTGTGTCTCTTACGTACGTCGTACATCCCTTGTATTTCTAACATTGTCTTTTGCATTTTCGATCATAATGGTCGATATTGCGGCAGAACTAAACAAGTTAGTTGCTCGACGCGAGTTTATATTCGCGTCCGCCCAACGAACGTACACCGCGTTCGAAACAATAAAACCTGAACAAGTTGAGTCACATAGGCCTCGGTTCGATGAATTATCTGTTTTGAAATCGGATTTTCAAGAAATTCAAATGTCCATTGCCGATCTCAACACTCAAGTAGTTCTTCCTGCCAAGCCGATCGAAATAGACAAAGTTCAGGACAGTTTTGAAACGTTGTTTTACGCTGCCAAATCTCGGTTTCTCACGGCTGATAAATTAAATCAGCGTCCTGCTGTGACTCAACCTGGGTCTCTACCCGCTTCAGTCAAACCATCCATTGCATTGCCTGTCATAGATCTTCCCAAGTTCAAAGGTGACATTTGTAAATGGCCCGAGTTCTATGCTCTATTCAAGTCTCTTATTGATGATAATAAGTCATTAAGTAATGTTCAAAAATTACACTATTTAAAAACTTCGTTGTCTGAAATACCGTTGGCACTCATCTCAGAGTTTCAAATAATTGAGGAAAATTATCCCCTCGCTTTGCAAACGCTCGTCTCGCGTTATCAAAACCAGCGATTACTAGGGAGCTTGTATGTTCACAAGATTTTAGATTTTGTTCCTCTGAAAACGTCATCTTATGACGGTCTTCAAGCATTTCTCAAAGTACATCGCAATTCTGTCGACTCTTTGAAAGCCCTGAATATTCCTGACCTGGGCGATTTCCTTCTACTGTGTTTGGCATTAGCTAACCTCGATACGTCATCTCGCAAGGCTTTTGAAACCAAACAATCGTCTAATTCGACTCCCGAATATAAATCGCTTATTGATTTTGTCGAAGACCAATCTAAAGTAATGGAGTTATGTGCTGTCGGTAAAAACTCAGTCACTTCTGTCAAAAGTTCTCCCCCTGTGAAGAAAGTCAACACGTTGATGGTGTCATCTGATGTCTCGAACTTGAGTTCAAAACCATCTCACAATGACTCATCTCGCAATCACGCTCATACTAACGTGTCCACTTGTCCGTTATGTAAGGCTTCGCATTCATTCTATCAATGTAATGCTTTCCGTGGTTTAACCGTAGACCAACGTTACGACACTCTGCGACAATTAAAACGCTGTTTTAATTGTATGGGTGCACATCTACGAACCCAATGCAGTTCGACAAAGTCTTGTTCCGTGTGTCATAGTACCAAACATCACTCTATGTTGCATGTAGACTCCACTCAGTCTTCTGCGGACGATACTCCTGTCTCCGATCAAGGCCATCAGGTGCCACAGACTCTGTCGTGTCAAGTCCGGGGTTCGAACCCCACTCATCAAACCGTCATATTGGGCACCGTTCGCGCACTCATAAGTGATGCCCACGGGATATTGCACCCATTTCGTGCGGTTATTGACTCCGGGTCGCAAATCTCTGCCATCACTAATTCGTTAGTGCAACGTTTGGGCTTAAAGGTCAAACCAGCCACCGCCCAACTGTCAGGTGTTGGTCAAATTCATGCTCGTGTGCATGGTATCGTTCAATGCAGTATAGCTTCTCGACGTTCTAAGCAACCGGCTATGCATTATGTCAACGCGCACATTCTCTCAACCATTGCCGGCAATTTGCCTACTTCCTCCGTGTCCACTGAGGTCATAAAGCGCTATCATGACCTCGACCTCGCTGACGATCACTTCAATGTTCCCGGACCCATTGATTTTCTCATTGGTGCCGATCTCTACTCTGACATTCTCTGTAAAACTGGAAACACAATCGTGGGCAGCAAACCTGCCGCACTCAACACAGTTTTCGGTTGGGTGATTTTGGGTCCAGTCAACTCTTCTGAACCTGCACCTGAGTCATCCTACTCTTTTCTCGCCGTGGCCAATACTCCTTTGGAACACACTCTTCGTCTCTTCTGGGAAACAGAAGAAGTTAGTCGACCCCCCTCTCTAGACCCAATGGATTCGCTCGCTGAAGAGCATTTCATTAAAACCCACTCTCGCGACCCATGCGGTCGCTACTCGGTCGCTCTACCTTTCAAGCCTGACTGTATCATGCCAGGCTACAATCGTGACGTCGCGCTCAAGAACTTTGTCAGTTTGGAGCGTCGTCTAAAGCGTGATCCTCCACTTCATGACAGCTATCACGAGTTCATGAGTGAATACGCTCGTTCACTGCACATGCAGCCTGCTTCTCAACCTTCAGAGTACATTATCCCGCACCATTGTGTACACAAGGTCACAAGCTCTACAACTAAATTGCGAGTGGTATTCAACGCCTCCTCCCCTGATAAACGTGGAGTTGCTCTCAACCACGTCTTGCTCAGTGGTCCCAAACTTCAGAGTGACCTTCCCCGGGTTCTCACTACATTTCGTGTCTATCCCGTAGCCCTGTGCGCGGACGTGAGACAGATGTACCGTCAAATCCTTGTACACCAAGACGACCGTGTCTATCAGCACATATTTTGGCGCCCTGAGCCTTCCTCCCCTGTTATTGAGTACGAGCTCAATACAGTAACTTACGGTCTCACGCCCTCTGCTTTCCAGGCCCAAAGAGTGTTGCAGCAACTCGTCAAGGACGAGGGCGCGCAGTTTCCTCTCGCTTCACGCGCCCTCACTTCAAACATCTACATCGATGATATAGTATCCGGTGCCAGTGACCTTGACGAAGCTCTCGCGCTTCGCGCTGAGTTGCAATCAATCACTCAGTGCGCCGGGGTCGAACTTCGCAAATGGGCTAGCAACTCTCCCGACGCTCTCAGCGCTCTTCCCCAGGACCACCTGGAGACTCCCCTGGTATTCTCTAACGATGAGCAGACTCTGAAAATTCTTGGATTGTTGTGGGACCCCCGCTCTGATTGCTTCAGTTTTCACACTCTACCTTTCGAAGGTTGTGTCACCAAACGTTCCATACTCTCCTACATTGCGCGCATATTCGACCCTCTTGGGTTTCTCACCCCTTTCCTCTCCTGGATGAAGGTGTTCGTGCAGAATCTCTGGCTCTTGCGCGTGGAGTGGGACGAATCACTTCCAGAGTCGCTTTCTCAGACTTGGATCACTGCCATCGAAAGCGTGTCCAAGTTGAGTGATGTCAGTGTTCCGCGCCTCCTTGTTTTGAGTGACGCCACCTACCGGCTTGTGGGGTTTTGTGACGCCTCCGAGAAGGCCTATGCTGCTACTCTCTATTTGCACGTTGAGACGTGCTCGCAATCTCATGTCAGACTGTTGAGAGGCAGGAGCAAGGTCGCGCCCGTCAAGCTTCTCACTGTCCCTAAACTGGAGCTCAGTGGCGCATTGTTATTGTCTCGGGTGTTGAAAGATGCCCTGCCCGCTCTCGAGTCCTTGCACATAGAAACAGTGTTGCTCTATACCGATTCCACGATCGTACTTGCCTGGCTCTCTACCCCCCCGCACCAGCTGAAGACTTTCGTCGCCAATCGAGTGGTTGAAATTCTCGAGACCACTTCTCCTCTGAACTGGTCTCACGTTCGTTCCGAAGAGAACCCTGCCGACTGTGCCTCTCGGGGACTTCTCCCCCAAGACTTGTTGAACCATCCCATATGGTTCTCTGGTCCCCCGTTCATGCGTTCGCCCCCCTTTACGTGGCCTCGCTCGGTCCCCTCGCGTGAACCTAGCCACGAGGTGCCTGAGCTGAAAGCGTCTCCCACAGTTCTGATCAGTCTTGATCCCGTTGTTGACCCTCTACTAGTTAAGCTGCAAAGCTTCTCCTCGCTCGTCAAAGCCAAGCGCGTGTTTGGTCACGTGGTACGGTTTTCCCGCATTTTGCTTGCTCGCCGAAGTCAGCTTGCTCCCCCCACTGGTCCCCTGCTCCCGTCCGAACTTGAGGACGCGATGCGTTTGTTCGTACGCATCACTCAACGACATTATTTCGCCAATGAGTTCAAGCAATTGGCGAAACACTTGCCCGTGTCTCACCGCTACGCCCCCCTCAAACCCTTCATTGACTCCCGTGGGTTTCTCAGGGTGGGCGGCAGACTTCACTACTCTTCACTTCCCGAAGACGCACGTCATCCGCTCTTGCTTCCCAAAGAAGCTCATCTGTCCGCACTCTTGTGTGATGCTTTTCATCTCACGTCATTGCACTCTGGCCCTCGCACTGTGCAAGCTCTCATTCAGCAGATGTATTGGATTGTTGCTTTACGCGGTTTATTGCGGCAACGCATTCGACGTTGCTTAACCTGTTTCAAATTCCGCGCCAAGCCTATTCAGCCAATCATGGCTGAGCTGCCTGAACCTCGCGCTAAGCCTTCACGCGCTTTCCTAAACGTAGGCACTGACTACGCTGGCCCTTTCTCCGTGAAGACGAGTTCCCGCCGTAACGCCCCCATCGTCAAGGGTTATTTGTGCCTGTTCATCTGCATGGCCACTAAGGCTATTCACCTAGAGTTGGTCTCGGACTTATCCACTGAAGCCTTCTTGGCCTGTCTTGATCGGTTTCTCGCTCGTCGTGGCCTCCCCGCTCATATTTATTCCGACTGTGGTCGTAATTACGTAGGTGCTGCCCGTACGCTCCGCGAGATACACGATTCTCTCACCTCAGCTGAAACTACTATCGCTGACAAGCTCGCTCTACGTAATGTTCAGTGGCATTTCAACCCCCCTTACGCCCCTAATTTCGGTGGCCTATGGGAAGCTGGAGTGAAGTCCGCCAAACTACTTCTACACAGATTAATTAAGGATTCCTCCCTTAATTTCGAGGAGTATTCTACCCTGTTTGCACGTATTGAAGCCGTGTTGAACAGTCGACCTCTTTGTGCCACTTCGTTCGACCCCCTGGAAGGCCCTGATTACCTTTCCCCCGCCCACTTGTTGATTGGCACCTCACTTCTCGCACCCCCTGACACAGCTATCGCCGAGTCTACTTCTCACCTTTCTCGTTGGCATCAAGTCCGTCAGCTGCATCAATCCTTCTGGACGCGTTGGTCCAGAGAGTACCTGCATACGCAAATGCAGCGTGGGAAGTGGGTGCGCGCGTGTCCTAATCTCAAGGTCGGTGACGTCGTCTTCGTGTTGGAACCCGCCACTACCCCTTTATCTTGGCCTATTGGCAGGGTGGTTCAGGTGTGCCCTGGTAACGACAACGTCGTCCGAGTCGCGTCCGTTCGCACGTCTAAAGGAGTGTTCACCCGACCGGTGAACAAGTTAGTTACCCTCCCCTCTCTTTAGTCGTTCGTTGCGGAGTGTTGTTAGATTTAGGTTTTGTAGTTCATAGGTTGTTATTTCTCATTGTCCTATCTAAAATTGTTCTATTTTAGGTGGGCGGTATGTTCGCGCCATTATTCGTCGCTGGTGTTTTGTATTTCTCGATGTTGGTATACCTGAATATTTATTTCATATGTTTCGATTTCGGCCAATCACGTAATCTCTTACAGTCTTCCCGTTTAGAGCCCGTTTGCTTATCTCTAATCTCGTCAGTATCGTTCGAGCTTCGACCTCGTAAAGTCAAGTGTATTTCTCTCTCAGTTATTCTCTCGTGCATCCAGACCACTTCTACGCTGTTGTCCTGGGTTCGATCGCCTTCCAGGCATTTTCATCTTTCCTTCTTTTCTCTTCTAAACTCGAGTTTCCTTCTTCTATCTCTTTTTCACGACGGCCACTTTCCGCCCGTCGCTGTCATCTACGTTTCGTCACCTTTCAAACATCATTGGGGTAAGTTTCTACATCAAAATATACAGTCCACTAAAAAACTCCTCGGAGTGAGCATCCCGGCTCAAACACTATACCTGAAGTTGTACAAAACAGATACTGTATGCTAAAAAACAATATATGTTCATAGTCCTAGTGCAAGAGGAAGTAAGGACATGCAAATGGTACCTCATAATCTGTCAATGTATGAGAAAGGGTCAACCTATGCAGGATTATACTAATAGGTAATAGGCTGCCTGGCAATGTAAAGAATACTGGAATGTTATAAAGTGGATGAATATCTAAAATCCCATGTTAGTTTACTAGGCCAATAGCATGTGGCGAGTCATCTGCCATTGTATAATTATTGTATAATTATTGTAAATAATTTTAGTTTAGTTTTGTAGTTTTATCTTTTCCAAATGTATCACTTTCAAATGTATTGAGGACTGAGGTGTACTATACAATCAGAAGTTGTAATAATATGGTGCAAGACTAAATACATACATAAATAAATAAATAAATAAATAAATAAATAAATAAATAAATAAATTAAATAAATAAATAAATAAATAAATAAATAAATAAATAAATAAATAAATAAATAAATAAATAAATAAATAAATAAATAAATAAATAAATAAATAAATAAATAAATAAATAAATAAATAAATAAATAAATAAATAAATAAATAAATAAATAAATAAATAAATAAATAAATAAATAAATAAATAAATAAATAAATAAATAAACAAATAAATAAACAAACACAGTAAGACTTAAAGGGCCCGACTTAAGGCCGGCCCCGGATGTTTGACTGATGTACAGTACTTGCGGTGTGCTTGCGTCCTTGCTTGCGCTTATAGCCGGGGCCGGGACGTGAGATGTGCACACGCGGAACGTAGACCGCCGACAGTAGGGTGGTCTTCTTCGGGCTGTCGGCGTCAGCGTTCACGTGGAACAACGTGCGGGCTTGGTTGCTGACCTTGCGCACGTGCCTGGGTAGCGGCTCGCCACTCGTGCTCAGCAACATGCGGAACTTCTCCAACTGAAACGGCAAGGTATTTATTTATTTACGGTTGGTTTACTCCAAGGTCCACGAGATCGCTAGTAGCACGCGCGAAGTAAGGTCTTCTAACATATTTCCATAATGTTAAAAATCACATGTTATTCAAATGGGAGAATCATTCAGAAAAACAAATGAATTGATCTGTCAAAACAAATCATGGGCCAAAAAGGCAAAATAACAATCTGTTATGAGATTTTGTCTTCACATTCTATATATATATATTTTTTAATGCTTTATGCGTAAGTTCACATTATTGGTGAGGATTATTTAAATAATAATGCGATTTTTGTAGTTGGATCCAAAATGGCGATTTTGGATCTCATTCATTGACCTTACTTTGCGCTTCGCAATTACTCCGCTAGGAGTAAATCCAGTAGACCTTGGTTTACACTAGTGATGACATCGGGTAGTAAATATTGGAGTCGGCTCCTGAGCCTTAGGAGTCGGGTAGGAGTCGACTCCTCGAACGACAAAAAGATAAAGTAAAAGCGATTAATTTTAACCAATGGTGCAATACAACACCCTCGGCGGGCTGCGTGTGTTCGAGGCGGGAGAAAAAAAAAGTGATTTGGCAGTAAAGTACAGTCCTTTATTGTTTTTTTATTACTGATTTGTAATATTAGGTGAATATTGGAGGGAAAGGGAAAGAGAAAGGGTAACAGACCGCCAATACATGATACACTTACACACAGCAACCGATGTTTGAAGGAGTCGACTCCTAAAAAATGGAGTCGGGTACAAGAGGAGTCTGGTACAATAGGAGTCGGGTAGGAGTCGGGTACCCGAGTACCCGATGTCATGCCTAGTTTACACACTTACTTAAGACTTAAGGTTTGACAAAATCAAATCAAGTCGAAAGCATTACACGGTGTTTACGCACTTTCCTAAGGTTTAAGATTTAAGGAAACCATAGCAACGTTAGCTCTTAAACTTAAAATTCTTAGTCCAACCGATAAAGGCGACGTTTCATAAATCCGGCCAATGGTAGCGATCCTAAGTAAAACAGTTAGGAAAATAAAACCTTAAATGTTAAATAAGTGTGTAAACCGTCCTTTACTTGTCTCGATTCGTGTACTATTTCCCATTGTATAAAAACTAATCTTTTTCACAGCAACAGTAATATTAATGTTAATATACTAATCAAGGTTAAAAGTTGCAATGCACACTCATGCGGTAGAAATGCAAACTATAGAATGGAGTCGTGATGCCAGCACCCTCTTTATATGATTTTAATGTCGAAGTGCATGGTTAATACATAATATATAGTTCTAAACCTTGTTCCAACATCAATTAGTTGGGTAAAGCAGTGTTTCCACCAACAGTCTAGGGTATCACGGAAGCAGCACCGGCCAACCAAGCTCGGCACCTCATCTTCACACTATTCTTCCCGCGGCACAAGTTCTCTCCACTTTTCCTGTACTCCCACCACCTATCTCTCTCTCTCTCTCCTCAACCACTGCCCACTCCTTTCTTCTCTCCTCCTGATATAATAATAATAATAATTAATAATAAATAGATAATAAGACTAAATTACAGTTCTGATTTTGATAGTACATGCGTACGTCCACTTGAAATTATATTGTCCTTCATAAAATCCTGGACGTTATAGCAGTTCTTTCTCTACAAAAAAAGCGTGTATAATCTACCTACTGATTTTTCTTTGACACTAGCAGGGATTTAGTACAGATTATTGTTCCTGCATGTGGGACTTTGTAAATAAGTAAATTTTTCTTCAGTTATTGTTGTGTCCACGGCATAATGATGGGAATGTTTGGACACTGCCCGGGAACCTTGGGAATTGTATTATGTATCAATTACGGCCAGAATTTCAATATCCAACCAACGGCTCAAGTGAATATTGTTGCTAGGTAACGCAACATTGGTGCATCATCATGCGTTGTTAACGTTGTTACCATGGTGTAAACAAGTTAACTAAAGAGTAAACAAATAACTGGACACTGAAATATACCGGCCCTTAATACTTTATTAACACTACAAACTATAACAATGTAATACTAATAGAATACAAGTTTTCCTACTTGTCCTTTTCCTCCAACCAATGTTCGACGTCACATGACCTAGTTGTCGAGTACGTAGTTAACGGCAAGGGATACCTCACAACGAAATATCACGCAAGTTTAACGTTCTTTTATTAATGTCTTGAGAGCACTGCAAGATATTGGAAAAAATATTTACTCTGCAAAAATTTGATTTGTATCAGCTAAAGAATTGAGTTTATAAACTTCCAAATATTATAATTGTTACGACTGTTATCATCTGTAATTGAAGCCTGGGCCGGAAGAACGTTGGATATACATTTTTTTCAAAAATATTTTTATTGCAGCAAAACGTTGGTTGTAATTCATTCTTCAAGCTAATGCGATCTACCATGTTTTTAGTGAACTATTTCCGTTTTTGCGGGCATTGTTAGATTGGTAAACCTGTGATAATGTTGGATTTCCAACCCATCAAAAGCTGTTTAACTTCGCATCTAGAAAATCAAGGAAAATGTATATCCAACGTTCTACCGGCCCAGGCTTCAATTAATGAATTATAAATTATTTAATTAAGAACAGAAATGGTAATAGTAAGAATTTCAATATATTGGAAGTTTTAAAATTCATTGAGTAGCTGATTTAAGCCCAAGTCTTTGATTTGAATCACTTTTTCGATATCTCGAAACATCAATCAAGACATCGATGAAACAACGTTCTTCTTCTTCTTTTCATATGCCCGCTTTTTTGGCTAATAGGGCACTAGCAACACCAAAAGACAACAATGTAACAAATGAATTGAACTGATGGACAAACCATCAGCTGTCAAAATAATAAAATTGCAACCATAGAAATAAAAACAAGTGTAGCAATGGTAACTGCTCGCCATTTAAAACTTTTAATGATAGACAACGACTAAGTGAAAGTTTTGTAATGTGTATTTGTTTGTTTTTTGTTTTGTTTTCCAAAATCAGACGAAATTATTTTTTGACAGCTTGTTGTTTGTCCATCGATTCAATTCATTTGTTTCACTGTTGTCTTTTGGTGTTGCTAGTGCCCTATGCATTTTCTGGTTTACCAGTAGAGACAGGCTTCCTTTTTTTTCTTTAAAAAAAAAAAGAAAACTTTGCACGGTTTAACATTGCGAGGAAAACAAACGTCAGCGAGACGTGCCTGAGCCGACGATATCCCCAGCTTCTCCCTGCAGACGATCCACATGACGCGGTGTTTGCACGTGACCGCGTTGACGCAGCCCCAGTAGATGAAGTAGTCGTCGGCAAACGTCGGCAAAACGTTTGTCAGCGCGAACGGGGACACCTGGACCGAGGTGTGCGGAGCGCAGATGTAGGGCAGACCCTCGATGAGGCCATCAAACGAGCCGTTGCCGCTCGGCTGGAGCTGTGAGAGGCGCATCGCAAAGTTACTGCTATACGTACCACTTCGTGGGCATTTGAAAAAAAATAAAAAAATAAATTCACATTTAGAAGATTTGTTCGTTTGTCCTGCCTCGACAGGAGTATTTTACGCCAGGAGTAATCCGGAAATACGTAATTGTAACGGAAATGGGAGTAGAAATCACAGTTACTACCACTTGGACAAAAAAACAGAGTTGACACAGTTGATATAGTTTCAGTTTTTCCTCATACTCGGGAAGCAGGTGTAAAAACCTTACTCCCATCACAGTTGTAGTAAGTTACCACTGGACAAAAGAACTTGTCGCAGCTACTCCCATCAAGATGCATTCACAATCTTTACTAGTACTATGGTTTAATGATTAAGACTAAGCCACAGGCTTCTTTCATTGGCTAGGAGGGAGAATACTGCGCTCTGATTGGCTGTGACTGAGGTTTGTCTTGGTCTTAAAGGCCTATTTTCACATACAAGTAAGTATTTTTTGTTTTCACATAGACATTAAAAAAAATAAGAAAACCGCAGTTTATGGCAACTTTGGACGAAGCCTACTCCCCCTACAATGATTTGTTTTGACGCGCGCCTCAGGGCATGTGACGTTGTTGGATGCGGGCCGAGCGGCTGGGCGAGGCGCGATTCGGGTAGGAACACCCGTTGCGTGGTGCAGTAAGGGGTTGACACTTCACAGTCTGTATGGATGGTTGTTTCTCAGATTTGCTTCAAGAGATGTACAAAGAATAGTTTTATTAATAACTAATGTGAGTGCTAATATCCAGCAGTTTATTAAGAGAGTGCCCGGACAAGTGGATTGTGTAGAGTATGTCTTAAGGTTCTAGTTGATTTATTTGTAGTTGTAGTTTCATTATGCTTGTCGTAGAGGCATTAAGCATAACGGACTTTATAAGTGTCAAGGCTTTTATGTTATTATTGTAAATGGCTATTTAGACTATAGTGGACGTATCGCACCAGCTATATTAATCAGTAATCATGGTATTAAATTGTTGTGCGTACGGATGCAATAACAGTCTTGTAAGCCCGATCGACATGTTGTTTCACCGTTTTCCAAACAGAGACAAATCTCCAGTGCCTTTGGGTTTTTAGCCAGTGCAACATAAAAACTGGCTTTCGAAAATTAATAGTAAGAACTCTGTAGGCCTACCAAGCAAATACACTCGTGTATGTTCCGAACATTTCATTAAAGACGACTATGAAATTACCAACAGTTTGAAAATGGAAAATGAATCTAATGAAAAAAAATCGAAACGTGTGTTAAAAAAATGAGCAGTACCGTCTGTCAAATTGAGAGGCAGCATTGATACCCCTTTAAAAACAGAGCGAAGTTCATGTTACCTTGCCGCTCGAAACAAGCATCGTCTTATTGAAAACATTCAAACCCAAAGTGCCCAAAGTACATCTCCACATCACGCTGTACTACGCTACGATTAAAGTTTATGTAATGACGACTCAGTAAATCACGAAACATTTCAGAATAAACCTAAAGACATAGAAATAAAGTTTGAGCTTGATATTGAAACACTAATAAGAGCCAACCAGTTTGCGGAGGGGATGACGTTTTGTGCAAGTTCGGAAAGTGAAACCGATGAAATAAACGACCACGACGAATCGTTTGAAACAGAAGATTTTGAGGAATGTGAATCTGTCAATGATAGTGAGAGTGATCACACCGATGACAATCAATTCAATACGATGACAATACAAGTTCCTCCAAGCCAAACATACTGCATCTCGAACATACACCCTTCAACTGTCCGATAGAGGTCGGGGGCGGTGGGGCGCGCCATGGATGGCCAGCAGCGAAGATGAGTGAGCGCGGCACAGCTCGCATCCAACTACGTCACGCGTGTGACGTCACCCAATGAACATTCTTGATTAAAATTGCTCATAACTTGATTAAATACGGACCGATTTCTTTCATTTTTGTTCCTAAATTCTTTAAATAATTCAAGGTCTGACATAGTTTAACTACAACGCTAGATGACAATATGCCTTTAATCATTAAACCATCCCAGCAAACATGTCTTCACCGGCCCGGCACCAAATTGGTACTGTATGGCCGGAACCAACAGTGCCAATTTGGTACCGGCCAAAGGTACCGGCCCGGCTTAAATATGTCCCGCCGGCCGGCAGGCGGCCGACACTTACGGGCCGGCAGCGGCCCGGCACATAACGGCCAGCATGCTACGGTTGGCCGGCACTAATTTGGTACTGTTTTGTCACCTTCATCGAACGTTACTATTTGCCCGCCACTAGTTTGGCACCTTTCGGGCACCCAGCCGGCACATAACGGCCAGCATGGTTGGGTTGGCCGGCACCAATTTGGTACTGTTTTGTCACCTTCATCGAACGTTACTATTTGGCCGCCACTAGTTTGGCACCTTTCGGGCACCCAGCCGGCACATAACGGCCAGCATGGTTGGGTTGGCCGGCACCAATTTGGTACTGTTTTGTCACCTTCATCGAACGTTACTATTTGGCCGCCACTAGTTTGGCACCTTTCGGGCACCCAGCCGGCACATAACGGCCAGCATGGTTGGGTTGGCCGGCACCAATTTGGTACTGTTTTGTCACCTTCATCGAACGTTACTATATGGCCGCCACTAGTTTGGCACCTTTCGGGCACCCAGCCGGCACATAACGGCCAGCATGGTTGGGTTGGCCGGCACCAATTTGGTACTTGTGGCGGCCAAATAGTAACATTCGATCCCCTGTGATTGGGATGGTGTTTCAGGTGAAATATTTGCACCATACACCATAATTATGATATACAATTTGCAATTTATTACACAAGTGAAATACATGTTACCTCAATCAATACTTCTGTATGTAGGTTTAAACATCCTGCCATACCCCTACACATACAATGTACAACACATAGCGAAACAAAATAAAAACACATCCTTACTCCTCGGGTTGTAAATTACCAAAAGACTAATTTAAGTGTCAGTAATATTGCGTTAAAAAATTAAAACAAACAAAAAACACAAAACAAACAATAAAATACAAAAGTTCTTCACATAAAATAAAAAGAAACAAGTCCTCAACAAAGCATATCACTATAGTTTAATTACTATCAGTCCAGGCCCTAGAGTTTTGTCACATAACAATAATAAATTAGAGCATACAATAAAAATGAAAATAAACTAAACAAGTCCTCGACAAAGCATATCACTACAGTTTAATTACTATCAGTCCAGGCCCTAGAATTTTGCCGAATAGGAATAATAAATAAAGGATGCACATGATAATCGATATTATCGTTCGATATTCGATAGGCCCTATTCAATAAAATTTCAATAATCTGTAATAATATTATCGAATGGTTTGTTTTCTGAAAAGATATCATGTAAATAATGGCCCACAGGCCTCATAATTACGTGATAACTCTCAACAGTGTCACATCATATGTGTCCAAGCAATGTCTATATTGTTTTTCGTTATGGGCTCAGTTGGGCGACGTAATACCACGGAATCTGTAAAAGATTGCTTCGCGGGTTTGTAAACATTATCGTTCGATAATGCAGTTAAGTTTTGATTATCGATAATTTTTATTTCATCGTTGTGTATCCGGATCCCTAATAATAAAATTTACATACTGTTCAGAGTTCAATACTGTGGCCTCGAATACAACATACTTGATCTTCATGCAATTACAAAGAGGCGGAAATACAGTATAATAAATTGCTTACATATCAGACACAGAAAGGACATAATGGAAGAAGTACAATATTAATAACAAAATGTGAGAGAATAATCAGGAGTTAAATCACTAATGATGTGTAAAAAAGTAAGTTCTATCGACTTGAAGCTCCAGCGATTTTCACTTCACTTTTGTTGTACGCAATTTTCAAGATTGAAACACACAACAAAGATTATCTAAGTCTATATATCACGAAAATCAACAACAGTGCACAATTTCTCGGGTTCGTAGTCGAGGAGGTCCATGTCATACGTATCCCCTTCTACGTTGCTGCTATGTCCACTGGCAATTTCGTATGCATTTTGAGAATCTTCCTGTCTTTCATTCTCTAGGAATACTTCTTGTTGTTGCACAGCTGTTGTTGGCACGGTGTCCCGTTCTTGCAGCTTTTCAGACGCCCGCTGGTCTTTGCTTCGACGAAGCCAATATTTAACTTCATCTTCCACCATTTCTGATGTTTCATCATTGTGTCCAGCATTGCGCCTTACTGCAACTAAAGAAACATACATTGAAATGAGAGCACACACATGCGCGTGGAACATAAGGGCCTCAGGGGCTGCCAGAACAATACACGGTTCAGCTGGTGATTATGACATGTGGTGGTAGATTCTGAAATAAACACATTTGAGGCATAACATGAGTGTAAATATCATTGACTTTTTAATAATATAGTCATCGTACAACATCTTCGGTAATGCTTCTGTCACGGGTGGGTGAGCAAACCAGCGACCGTGGCTAATTCAAATACCTGCTCGGGTTGGCCTGGACCGTAAACACGTCATGGATTGATGACGAAAGCATTCCCGAAGTTATTGTAAGAGGACTTTATGTACTTGCCATGTATAAAATTATTACTGAGTACAGTAATACTAATCTATAAAATTTAGTTCTAAAATGAACATGAGTATAAAACCATTGACTTGTTAATAATATTACTTGCCATGTATAAAATTATTAATGAGTAGGCCTACAGTAATTAATACTAATCTATAAAATTTAGGCCTACATAGTTAATAAATGATCAAAGTAGAATGTCCTGTCAGATTATATTAAGCTCACCTTGGTTTTTTGTTGCTAGCTTCTCCACTAGACGCTGTAACATTCGGCATGAAGGCATATTAGGTACCTGAAAATGAAGAAACATTAGCCTAACCTTCATCAGGCAGCTTCTTATTAGTTAAACAACAAACTTAACTAGCGAGTCATATCCGTACATTATATTTAATAAAGTAGGCCGGACTACTACATGATTAATTGGTTAGGTCTAATATAATTCAGTAGCCTGTGCGTAGAGATGGGCAAAAAGTATCGATATATCGAAACCGATATAGGTAGCTATATATATATATCGATTTTGTATCGATATTATTGCAGTCAGACACACAGTCAGACAGATACATCGGTTTATCGATACTTTATGAGCTGACATATCAAATCAAAATTTGGGTTGAATTGAAGTTTGAAGTTCCACCCAACCATAAGTCAAACTATTTTATCGACTTAGCGGAAGTAAGTGCCGAGCGGCCAAAGACGAGCGAGTGTTCTCTAAAAGTTCTTTTTTTAGTAAAATAGCTTTTAATAGAAATGTAGGTAGCCTATATGTATATATATATAAATAAATATATATCGTGTCGATAGGCCTGTATCGATGCAATGCGATGCGCGGCTAAAAAGCCGATATTTTATATCGATACACCAATAAAATGTGCCAATCTCTAGACGAAGTGAGTTAACGCAGACAGTGATTTGTTTTTGGGACATATGAACCACCTATTTTTGGCATAGCCATCTATCGAGCATAAAAATGAGGAACACTGTCTATGCCTAAGTGGTGATACAAAGCAAGTCAGTGATTCAATCACAGCACGCCTCCAAGTTCTGAGTCTGACTTCCACAATCTCTTACGGTTGTGAAAACTCAATACTTTTTTCAATGGTACGTATTAATATGTAATTTTTAATGTTTTCTTATGTAGTTGTGAACAACTCAATACTTTTTTCGACAGTAGGCCTACGTAATTTTAACGTTTTGTTATGTAGTTGGAACGATCCAGGTTGCAACGAGGAGCGTTCTGCGGGCAATCTCTTCAGCTCGGCCGGTAAAATAATTGACACGTCGTTGCTCACAACAAATTAGAAAACGTCAAAAATGATGCAACGTAAGAAACAAGTTTTGGGTTGTTCACAACTAGGAGGCCTACTTCAGAAAGCTGTAAGAGATGGTGGAAGTCAGAACGCAGAGGCACGCTGTGATCATATCACTGCTTGCACTCACATCGTGTGGTATTTCTATCACCAAGTAGGCCTAGGGTGCTGCTTGCACTCACTTCGTCTCCAAGCCAGGCCCAATTTGAATTGTTACGTTGAAACTACAAACAAATCGCTGAACGTTACAACATCTAGTAGCCTAGCCTATCAATACAACAGTAACCTTCAAACAACATATCAATAGCCTTCTGATAATCTTACGTTCGATCACATGATGAGCAAGCCAATGAAAACACTGAGTGTAAGATTAATTTTTACTAATTCTTACGTTCGAACGTAAGAATGGAAATAAAATAAGGTGGAATAAGGTTTGCAACCTATTTTTACAATTTACATGCATGTGGCCTACTTGCGGGCTAATTGCCGAGTTTAGCCCCACCCAGAAAGTTAGGTTAGGTAGGCCCTAGGCCTAGGCCTAGGCTTAGGCCTACCTAGGGCCTAGCCTCAGGTTAGTTTATTGAATTAGTTACAAGTAAACTCGAAGCCTAGGTCCAACATTGTTCACTTTGCAGAATTAAAGACTGTATTTCACAAATAGGATAGGACTAGGCCTAGCCTGATTGTGTTATTAGGTTCCATAGGCCCTAGGCCTACCATGTGCAAGGCGGAGCAACTTGCACTAATCTAGGCCTACTCGTGTTTTGGATATTAATTCACCCCAATATAATTTTTGAAGCAATGTATAATATAGTACATAATTGTCTTACCTTAACGCTTTTTTGAACTTGAAGTTGCATGCAACTGCAAGCGAGAAATGCAAAGCATTTTGCAGACACTCCTGTCCACTTCCACTTGCGTTTTGACGGTTGGCGCTGGAGACGCTGTGCGATCGCTATGCCAATTGCCAACTTTTGAAATTCAAAATGTGTGCTTACTTTTCGTTTTCATTACATACGAAAACAAAGAACTATATTTATCGGCATAGTATTATGCTATTAAATCATTACTTTTTATTATTTTTTGTATTGTTTTTATGATTGTGTTTATATTGCTTAAAATGAAATAACTTACAAAAACCATTTGAGTGCTGGGATGTTGGTGGTAGTTTTTGAGCGGCACTTCAAATTGATTAATACCTTTATGATATTCATATTGCCATAAATTAATTAATGCACGCGTAATCACACGCGCACTATCGCTGAGTTGTTGTTATATATATATATATATATATATATAAATGATTAGATGAGCGATAGCGAATCTCTCCATACAACTCGATCGGCGCTTTGTCTGTTCGTCTGTTCGTTCGTCTGTTTGTGCACCAAATTTTGTTCGTCGCGCACAGGTCAAACGGCTTGACAGATTTGGCTGAAATTTTCGGTCAACACCCGTGACTACTAAACTCGATGCTGTTAACATAACCAGCAGAATTCGTCAAGATGCCAACCTACAAAAAATTAATTACTGAACAAAATACCCAATTTTGTTCGTCGCGCACAGGCCAAACGGCTTGACGGATTTGGCTGAAATTTTAAGTCAACACCTGTGACCACTAAACTCGATGCTGTAAACATAATCAGCCAAATCCGTCAAGACGCATACCTACAAAAAATTAATTAGTGATAAGTGAATTATATGATATGCAAAAGATTTGTTTAATTTATTGAAAACAAAATCGCTCATCTGTCAACGCGGAGCGACTTCCCAGTATATATATATGCCAATACTACTTCGGTGGTTTTAATTCTATTAATCGTATATTTGTTGTACTTGCATATGGTTAAACATAAGAATTAATTCTTCTCCAAGACTCTCAAATGGGGAGTTGTGTGGTCCGACAGTAATCTCACTTAGCTCCACGCACAATCGTCACATTCGGGATCACTGTCCTAGTCGTAGCCACAATCGGGTTCGTAAGAAGTATAGATTTTAGGTAAGGCACATTAATATTATTGATAGCAACCATGGGTATGTGCAATTATGCCACGTGCTCCTAATACGCGCCTACAATTATGTCGTGATCATCAATCGCAATCGTAAAAAGTATACTTATGAAACGTTTGCCAGACTACGATAGCAATAGATGATTGCCATTTTACAAATCTAAAATTACGGTTGGCGTACTACGATTGCGATTCCGATTGCAACAATTTTGTGCAGGCATCAAACAATTTGTGCCAGTTTCGTATTACCATTTCATAATCACATTGGGAACTGATTTCGGCTGGAGAAAGATGAAAAGTGCATGTTGACTAGGCCTAAAAGGGAGAATGTACTATAATTGCAATATTAACTACACGTACACTGTTTGATTGCACTAATAACGCAGTGCATGGCCGTTTTGTAAGATCAATTTCAAAGGATTCCTTCATTTCACCAAAATCGATATTTGTCCAGAAAAGAACGAAAACACGCACAATCCATAGGCCTAGACTAAGGAAATAAAACACAATTGGGCATTTTAAAGCACTCATATAATACTGATATTATTCAAAAGTCGATTGCAATCACATACACACGGCCTATACATGTAAAAATTGCAACTGCAACGTGCATGCGATAGATAAATTGATTAATAAATAGATACATGCTGGATGTTATTCGCTTTGTAAATATATACTGTGTAACAGAGCGGAAAAGCGTAAATCATATTAACTTAAAAATAAATAAATACAAAACACCGATTTGGTACCCTATCGGTGCCAAACAGGTAGTGGGCCAGCATGTAATGGGCTTGTACCAAAACGGTGCCTTCTTGGTACCGGCCATTCAACTAGGTGTTTAAAGCATAATAAATACGATACAAACTATGGTATAGTCATATTATTTACTAACACAATCAAGTATATGGATAACATTAGCAAAATGTGTAAAATCTGGCAAAAAACGAAATTGCAATTTGGTACCAATTTGGTGACAATATGGTGCCGGCCAAAACGTCTCAATTGGCCGGCAGTGGCCGGCACCAACTGGGCACCAAGCCGGCACTGCTCGCCCGGCGGCCGGCAGTGGCCAGCATGGCCGGCACTGGCCCGGCTGCCGGCCGCAAGGTCCGTGTTTGCTGGGATAGTACTAGTAAAGATTGTGAACGCACCTTCACACTTACTCCAGGACAGAAAAACGGGGTTTTCGTAATACCGTACTCCTGAAGTAATGATCACAGGACAAACGAAAAAAGCTAGAGTCTACCCACTCAGTAACGAAACTGATTTGCAGTGGGGGACTTTAATTTAAAGCGTCTAAACCAACCCTGTAGGCTCCGAACACCGTCGACGAGTGAGCGATAACCAATCAAAGATCGATATTTCAATACGAAACATGTGAATCAGTGATTGGACAGTGCGAACACCTGTGGACAAATGTCAGAATCAACAAGGCCAATTCAGAACAACTTTGAATTTATTTGAAAATGGTTTTATTTTCTCTAAATTTTGTTAAACAAATTAACACTATTTAAGGCTGTATGATCACCTAGCTTACGGAATTCCCGATTTCGGTCTGTTAAAATTACTTTAAAATGCGTCTAAAATGCCCCAAACGTAAATCAAAATAAATGTCATCCAGTAGGCCTGGAGAATTTGTACTTCTCTTTCTTATGAATGTTTCTTTGTTCCAATCAATATTTCCGTTTTTCGGATGTTCGTAATAAACTTTTGTAATGTGATGTTGCCGGACACCTTTCACACCTAATTAAGAACAACTGCAAAATAGAAATATTGATTGGAACAAAGAAACATTCATAAGAAAGAGAAGCACAAATTCTCTACTGGATGACATTTATTTTGATTTACATTTGGAACAATTTAAACACATTTTAAAGCAATATTAACAGACCGAAATCAGCAGTTCCGAAGGCTAAGTGAACCAACACACAAAAGTCTTTATACAATCAATACATATGTTTGGTAGAAGGATAGACCCCAACAGCTTACCTGAAGAAGTGTAGACTTATGTAGTACCTAAGAGAGATTAAACAGAAGCATATATAAAAGACAATTGTAACATATCTTAATAATCATTCATAAATATACTTTACTGTGTTAGGGAATTTAGTGTTGCCACAGTTTATGTTGGTCATGCTGCTCTTTAACCACAGCCTTTAGGATTGGCCCTAAGCCACTGCACAGTACAAAGTATCCAAATATAGTATAGGTCAATGTTTAGATACAAAGTATCCAGATAAAGTATCCAATGAAACAACATTAGGGAGCTTGCAATAACGTCATTTCCGGTATCGCACGGTAGCCATACTGAGGTACTCTTTAAACATTTGTTTACGTTCTTCCGACACTGCATTGTTGCAATATTGCAGATGTCCTTTGACTGACACATCAACTGTTTTCAAACAAAGGTTCCGTATTATGACTGAAACAAAATAAGAACGCATTAACTCTGTTTGAAGACAATCATTTGCATGTTTTATCATTTTCTTGAACTTTTACCTGCACACATCAATCTATACGGCTTGAAACTGTGATATTTCCTGGATAACCTATGTGTCTTCTTTTGACAGAACAAATGTAAACAAGCAATGTGTACCTCATAATGGCCGCCACGTGACGTCTATTGAAAGCTACCTATAACAAGTTCTCTGAGACCAAGGTCTACTTGATCTCCGCCTAGCGGAGGCTCGTCTAGCTCCTCCTAACTCCTAACTCTCGATTAGCCAAATTGCAAAAGTATGGGACGTAGAACCTAAATACCATTATCTCAATCATCATACAGCATACACAGTGATTGGCGTTAAAAAACGATTGACGCGAAAGTTTAAAAAAAAAAAAATAAAAAGGAAAAAGCGGTCTACGAATTTAATTTTCAAAAACCTACCGTGGAGGGAGGTACCTATATAATAAAATTACTAAAACTAACTGTGCAGTGGAGAGGGGAAGGGATATAAAAAATAGAATGGGTTTCTCTCAAACCTGTGATTACTAGCAAGCACACCCATCTTCACTTTTTTTGTTACCATTGCTATTCCTGTTTTCTACAACTAGAAACGTTTGTTCGCCTACCTGAAAAAAGTAGATTATCACGATCATTCCGTCCCCTTCTCGCAGGGCGATGTCTTGCGTTGCGTAACTACTCTTGAAATGGACGACGTGCATCTCTAGCGGCAAACTGTGAACACGGGTTCTAGAATCACTTGACAGGCAATGGACATGGACTATAATAATAATAATAATAATATAAATAAAGCCTTTATTTACAACAGAGTATTTAAACTCCACAAGTGTAAATGTAATATAACCTGAAAATAACACAAAATTTGTAAGGATCACAATAGGCAACACGCGTACAATTTTTTTGTTAAACCAAACACTTAGTTTAATAGTACATCAGATACAAAAAGTATATTAATGCGAGTCCCAAGTAAAAAAGAAATTTTTAAATAGGTTTAATGTGGTCGCATTTATTGAAGTTTAAACTCGGGGATCTGAAACGCGTACAGGTGGCTGTGACGCAATGATTCTGTAGACGTGGCGTTACAGACCAATCGCTGAGGCGGTGAGCGTACACAGTACAAAACCATGACGTCAAATCCACTCTACATGGCGGCGGCTCGTTTTTCGCGCCCTTTTATTTATCGTTACTAAACCAATTATTTTGAGGCATAGACTGATCCGGTTTTTCAAAATTCAAAGACACAAAATTATTAAATGAGAGACAAGGTATTTAAAAATCGATTAAAATTTTCATACGCGTGTTCCCTATTCACACTAAATGTACGTACTCAAAACTAACATAGATAGCACTGCTAAGCAACCTCCTTTCAGCGCCATTGAATGAATAATAACAATAAAACAACAATGAAAAGTGACAGCTAGACCACTCCTAATAGAAGTTTATTTTCTTGCCACCAGAATGCATCTAGTCTATTTTGAGTGCTCTATAGTCAACTCATTGTTTACATCAACCCTATCTCATATTATTTAACACATTCATTATTTTAGCCCTAAAACATATTAAATTGTCAGAAAACAGATCAACTTGATTACACACTATTTTAGCCAAAGAGTTAAAAGAGGTTTGTAACCTACCAATGGTTAGGCCTATAGATCTGAGATTCTCTAGTTAGTAAGTTTAATGTGACCACTGACCACCACTTACCCCCGTAACAACCGATAATTATTCCGATACGTATTTATAATCTCATAGTTGTTATGCCAAATGGTGGTCACATAGGTAACTAGGGGGTGGAACTACAAACTAGGTACATGTCAAACTAAAAATATCTGTGCTCTACGAGACTTGCAACAAAAACACGTAGGCCTAACAATTAGAGTTGCCGTTTGATAATCGATACGATTATTCTCCGAAAAAATCGACGATTGTGGTAAAAATAAAGTGAAGCGAAGCGCTTTTTTTTATGTTAGGCTAGGCACATGTATAGGTAGGCCTACCTTTTGCCCTCTACCGTGTGTTCGCTTCCGTCTCTGTCGCTGGTACCCCAGTGGAAGTGCATTTGGTTGAACACGTAGGAACTTTGCATGGGACCCTTCGCTAAGAATGGCCGCTCCTCATACCATTTTGCACTCACAATCACTGAAACGAAACAAATGGAAATACCTGCTAAATAGTAAATAAGGACAACACCAATTAAGAATTAATGTTTTTACTAACCGGATAATCGTTCAGGAAAAAAAAACTTTTGCGAAATAAACCTGACTAGGACGTTATTTTACATCAATTATGAATACAGACAAACCTCA
The DNA here is from genome assembly GCA_945910005.1 of Isoperla grammatica. Taxonomy (NCBI): domain Eukaryota; kingdom Metazoa; phylum Arthropoda; class Insecta; order Plecoptera; family Perlodidae; genus Isoperla; species Isoperla grammatica. The sequence continues at coordinate 34,378,337 of OX246747.1, forward strand.
ATTTTTCTACAAAATCATAAACTATGTCAAATTATTTTAAATGTTAGTGCAAAAAATATGTGTAGTAACAGGTATACTGCTAAATTTGCTAAATAATGGCAATATTAAAAAAAAAGTATAATCCAAAATGAAATAGTTTTCAATGTTTAAAAAGCACATCTCGATGCATTTGACGCAACATAACATATTTATCGAGTTCAACTTTTAAAGGAACTAAACCGGATGCAATGGTTGAAGCAGTTGAAGTGTGGGATGGACTGATTTGAGCAGGGGCAACTTAAATTCAACCCCCAGCGTTGCCACAATTTAGCTTACAAGGCGGGCACAACACTTGCCACACTGGTCTCGCAAAAAGAATACTGAAATACTGACAAACTGACAGATCATCACTGAACTTGGCAAAATGCTCTTGCTGTTCAGTTTGAAATCTATTAAAATTGAGGGTAATAAAAGGTCTTCGGGGTAAGTTTCCTCGGATCCCCTCGCCCCCCTGCTACCCACTTACGCCCATAATCCTGCACGTTCTTTCCAGATTTGACATGAGGTTGGTATTTTCAAATCAACCGGGCTGACAAACCCAGGCTACCCAATAAATTAAGCTATTATTATTAATGTTTAGTATGTATACAAATTGGATGTACATATTATATGATTTGGCATTAGAGTAGTTATAGTGCCTTATGTTCTATGTTACTGTATCCATAAATTAGTGAGCGATGTATTATACCTGGCATGGTATATTTCTAATGACTATGACTATGATAAATGTTTTTTTTTTTTTTCTCTTATGCAATGATGACCTTTCAGCCATTCATTTTACTCTATCTAACTGTACACCTTGTAATATTTACAGAGTTAGGACAGTAATATTGTACAAACTAGGATTAATTTACTTAAGTTTTCATTTGTCTCTTTAATGATAGGCCTATTAGCAGTGCTTTTTTTCTAAAATAAAGTTAACCGGTACGTTCGGTATAATATTTCATGTGACTGGCGTGGTATAGCTGGGGTCTGGGGCGAAGCCCCAGCCGCCGGAGGCAAATTCGCCGTAGGCGAAAAAATTTTGGGGTACTGCATTAAGTTTGATGGCCAAAAACGCATTTTTAAGGCGGATTTGTATCGTAGATATCGACGAAATATGAAGCTTATGTTGCACAGCTCATGCATGACTGGGATTAGATCCTGTGTCCACACGAACGAGCAGCGTCCGTAGAAAACATAAAATATCTTTTTTTAAACGTGCCAATAGTGATGGTTTCATTGTAATAAGACGGAAACTAAAATTATTTTTTCAGCCCCCCCCCGCCTATGTTAAATCCGCCCCATACACGAATAGTTAATATTTGTTTTAAAATAATTTATACCTAGCTCACTAAAATCAATGATATCGCATGCAAAGCAACTTCCAAACATGACTCGTAGTCGTGTTCTCGTCAACAACACGTCGGTATCTTGCTCTGTTTCGGGTATAGGTGGCGAGGTGACGACCCAAGAAGTTATTTTTCGGTTTACTTTCATTTTTTACACTCTCACTAAACACACACACACTCGCTAATCACGACGACATCTCCACTCGTCAACAGAGAGGAAACTAACCCTGCCACACACAACTTACAATCCCTTGACCACCGATCTCCCCCCCCCCCCCCCCCCTTCCTCAACTAACACAACCCAATCGTTGTCTGTAAATTGAAACGGCGCTTTCCAGGAAAACAGAAAAGTAAGAATGGGTACATTCTCTTTTGCGGTTCCCAGAAGCTACTCTTGACAGTTGACATTTTAGTCAAAACAACCCTAATTATCTTTCCTTAGAACTGATGACCCAAATAATAGAAAAGATTACTGTAGTTAGTGGTCGCCAAGAGTCTAAAAAGAAGTGATTTACTACAATATGTCACACCCTTATATTTCAAAATGAAACATATTTTGCAGTCACCAGCCTGTCACACTGCACAATTCAAAGTTATTCACGCGCTTCAAGGCTAATCGTAGCGTACCGGCTATAGTATGACTTTATTGCCTTTTACCGGTACGCCTCTTGTGTTAGCCGGTACGCGTACCGGCTCGTACCGGCTGAAAAAAAGCCCTGCCTATTAGTATCTAGAACTGACAAATTTTAATACTCACTGTTATATTGACATGCTTATGAGTGTACTGCAAAATGCTAATAAAAAGAAAGATAGAAAGAAAGAAAGAGAGAAAGAAAGAAAACAATTTCAGTTTTAGTTCCGTCTAAGGTTAAACACAATAATACTACGGGCCTTCCCTTCCCTAATAGAATTAAACAAACGGCCACAAACTTGAGGGAGGCATACTCTAGGCATAAAAGCCGTGCAAAATTAGCGGTTTTTTGATCATACCTAAATAACGCCATATGTTGAAAAAGTAAAAAATATGCACAATTTGGTAGGTACGGTACTGTATCTATGAAATAAATGCTACCGGTAGTTTGTACTTTGTAGTAATTATAATTGTCATTGTTTATGTACTTTTGAATTAATTTTATTAAAAGCAAGAGCTTTAATAATTATAAACTAACGTAAGTGGATCGATCATATAGTAACGAGTTCTTACGAAACCGAATTGTGCCCATTTTTTAAGTTTTTCATTGAAGTGTAGCGTTCTTGAGATATGACCAAAAACTACAAATTTCGCACAGGTTTTATATCAAGTGTATCCGACTGCCAACGTTTATATTGCAATTTAAAATCCAAATCGGAGAATGAAGACACCAGATTAGAGAGTGCCATGGGCTGCTTAATGGTAATGGCAAGTACTACAGGCCTACTAGCTAAGACTTACAATTTCATTTTATCATTGCGGCATTGCCCTGTAGTCGTCACTGATTATTATACGTTTTTAGAGTAGATATTATTCCATTGTAATAAATTCTCCAATGCATCCGTAAGTATGAAGATGGCAACTATATTTGCATCTTACTATGTATGCCTATATCCATTTTGAACGTACGAATATACACTACGATAAAAGAATATGAATAAATCTATTCAACCTAGAGTTTGTTTACCAGTATGTCCTGTATTAGTGACTTTCATCTTTTTGGGAGGAAATTCATAATTAAACCAATCAAGTGAGGGAAGAAGAGTGGCTGTAGAATTCCGGATGTCCAGGTTAATGGGCGAATCTTTGAAGGCTTCCGTTTCAGACAAACCATTGATGAAATCGATTCGGGCTTGCAATTTGTCTTCTTTGTCGAAAGCTTTCCAGAAGCAGAATCATGAAAAGAGAAATAACCATAATGCAGGGCTAGGCTACTTGTTTACATTCAAGAGCATAAATTAGGTTTGGTATAATCCCCAGTACTATGAACTTACCGGCCTTCTCGTCTTCTTTCGAAGTCTTCATTACATTCTCTTTCTTGATTTGTATGTCTAAATTAACAATGATTACAGAAAAATTTTGTGTTTCATGATGCCAAAAAGTTGTTGCAAGCTTGTTTATGTTTTGGATGGGAAGTTCTTAGGACACAAGAAAATAGCTATTGTTAAAATCAAAGCATAGTGGATGTAAATCCAGCAAGCTGTGGTTAAATAAAACTTTGTGACACTACTTCAGCTAGGAGGTGAGGCACTGGCATAGTTTTGAATACATTTGGGTAAATACATATTTATGTTAAGGGATGCCAATTGGAAATTAATCTACTTTCAAAATAACCTATTGTAGGTAGCCTGTCTTGAATGTAAAACTACATAACAATAAACAAGTCGAGGCTTCCCAGCTGAACATAAACTCAGAATTCAGTAAGTGCTTACCAACTGTCAATTTGAATCTAGTAGAAAATGTCACCTTAGATGATATCAATTACGAAGTTCCAAAAAATTAAATCAACATGATAAGTAAACTAGATACCATTAGAATCCAGGCTACTTGCCAAGGAGGGCTTGAAGAAGAATTAACATTATTTTAGTGTGATTTGCACCGAGGTCCGTCTAATTGAACTGTATTGCAACCGTTTGTAATTGTAACGACTGCCGTCAACCTACTGAATTCCACTTTAAGTTCAGCTGAGACAACCTACTATAAGGTAGTTTCATTTAAAGTGCATGTATTTAGCAAATCGATAGAACGAATACAAAAGTGTAAAAATCAGTCAGAAATAAATTAATATCAGCATACTTAATAATACAAGGAAAACAAACCCATCACCAGATCTGGAATAATAAATTCACTGAGATACAAACAAGAAAAAACAAGTAATTTTGTAAAGAGTTAATCAAAATTCTAGTGCAAGTTCATTTCTAGAGAGCCAGTTACTAATGTCTAATGTCGCCAGTTACTAATACTCTTCAGCGCCCTCGCCTTCTCCCTCGACTGAGTCCATGCCAACCTCTTCGTAGTCCTTCTCGAGGGCGGCCAGATCCTCTCGCGCCTCCGAGAACTCTCCCTCCTCCATCCCCTCGCCGACGTACCAGTGCACGAACGCTCGCTTGGCGTACATCAGGTCGAACTTGTGATCCAGACGCGCCCAGGCCTCTGCGATGGCCGTCGTGTTGGACAACATGCAGACGGCACGTTGGACCTTGGCCAAGTCGCCACCGGGCACCACCGTCGGGGGTTGATAGTTGATGCCAACCTTGAAACCGGTGGGACACCAATCGACAAACTGGATGGTACGTTTTGTCTTGATGGTTGCAATGGCAGCATTGACATCCTTGGGAACGACATCCCCACGGTACAGCATGCAGCAGGCCATGTACTTTCCGTGGCGAGGGTCGCACTTGACCATCTGGTTGGCTGGCTCGAAGCAAGCGTTGGTAATCTCCGCAACGGAGAGTTGCTCGTGGTAAGCCTTCTCCGCAGAAATCACAGGAGCGTAGGTGACCAAAGGGAAGTGAATACGGGGGTAGGGAACCAAATTGGTCTGGAATTCGGTCAGATCGACATTGAGAGCGCCGTCGAAACGGAGAGAGGCAGTGATGGAAGACACGATCTGGCCAATCAGTCGGTTGAGGTTGGTGTAGGTGGGTCGCTCAATGTCCAAGTTGCGACGGCAGATGTCGTAGATGGCTTCATTATCGCACATGAAGGCGCAGTCAGAGTGCTCGAGCGTGGTGTGGGTGGTCAGGATGGAGTTGTATGGTTCGACGACAGCGGTAGAGACCTGGAACAAGATCGTTACTATTGTAGGCAATACAATTTTTAATGGTCTTGGAACATAGGAGTAGACCATACACAAAATTGGGCATAGGCCTGTGCAAAACAAAAATTTGAAATTTCCTTTTTTTGGGGTGGTTAGTCTCTCGATCACAAGTATAGCCTTACCTGTGGAGCTGGGTAGATGGCAAACTCCAACTTGCTCTTCTTGCCATAGTCGACGGACAGACGCTCCATCAGAAGGGAAGTGAAGCCCGATCCAGTGCCGCCCCCAAACGAGTGGAAGATGAGGAATCCTTGCAGTCCGGTACACTGGTCAGCCAGCTTGCGAACTCGGTCCAGCACCAAATCGACAATCTCCTTGCCGATAGTGTAGTGACCTCGGGCGTAGTTGTTGGCGGCGTCCTCCTTGCCGGTGATGAGTTGCTCGGGGTGGAAAAGCTGCCGGTAAGTTCCTGTTCGGACCTCGTCGACTACAGTAGGCTCGAGGTCGACGAAAACAGCCCTAGGGACATGTTTTCCAGCCCCAGTTTCGCTGAAGAATGTATTGAAACTGTCATCGCCACCACCGACAGTCTTGTCTGAAGGCATCTGGCCGTCGGGTTGGATTCCATGTTCAAGACAATAGAGTTCCCAGCACGCGTTGCCGATCTGAACTCCGGCTTGCCCAACATGGATGGAAATACACTCACGCTGCGGAAATAAAATAACCTCGATTATCTCCTGTCAGAAATCAACTACAAACGTAAAACGTTGTTCTATAGATGCACAATTGCTAACAGAATCGAATGAACGATAATAGAACACACTTACCATTTTTCAAATTTGTAGAAATGAGAATCTGTTACAAGCAACGAGAACTTGACTCTCCTACAATATCGATAGACGCAAAGTGGAAGGAGGGAAGGAAAGATGGCGTGGCTGTTACCTGCATCGCGGAAGGGCGTTAGCGGGAAAACAAGTTATATTTCCTTGGCGTGATGAGTCGGGACATTTCATTGGTTAGAAATTGAAATTAGTTCTAAATCATAAGGCAATATCACATTAGGTTCCGAACTGACAATTGCAATCGTAGATTCGAGCTTACGATTGGCGGCGCATGCGCAGTAGCTCAGTTCGGCCAGTCTACGGTTGCAATCTTTTTATAGACGGAGCTCTAAAATAAGATTGGGAATCGTAGATCCGAGTCACGTGAACCAATCAGGAAGGAGAACGGTTAAATACGAATTGAGCACTAACACAACATAACCTCAAGCAACAACTATTTTAATGGAAACAAAGAGCCAATAACTTTAATTATATATTTGTTTGTGATTAAGGCTTGTCTTTTTAGTTATTATTATTGAATTTATTTCCTAGTTGAACGATTTTAGGATTGTCAGCTGGTCAAGTGTGATTGGATAATTGTAGATTGCGATTGCAATTGGCGACTCCAGTCTACGATTCCAATTGTAGTGTGATATGGGCTATAGAAATCTGATTGGTTCATAAATCTGCATTACGATTGGTGTATTTCAAACGATATATCGATATGGCTTTTTATCGATCGATCGACTCTCTTCACCGCCAAATGTCAATCTGATATAATGTCAGCTGGTGGAAACGACAGATTCTTGTATTCCAACTAGTTTCTGTCAGCTTCTATTTTGTTTCTATTCTATATTCCATTCGACTGCAGTAACAAGCTAACACCATGATGAAGACGTTTTCATCTTTATTTTTTAGCGTTGTGTGCCTTCACAGTGCATACAGCACTTCAACAAGATCTCCTAAAATAGGTTAGAATCACTTTCGAAGTAGGCTAGCCTAGTGAAAACAGCAAGGTGGCTCTTGGGCTACGTACTAGTAGGTCTACTTCATATTAAATGGTAAATCAGACGTACTAATTATCGTACCTTCTTGTTTATTCAAGCTATTGTCGGAGGTGGTATTGGAGGTACAGCAACAGCTTATTTTCTTCGAGAACTTCTTGGTTCCGTGCCAATCGACTTGTACGAATCGAACAAAATTGGTGGTCGTTTGGCTACTGTGACAGTCAATAACGAAGAATACGAGTCTGGAGGAGCTGTAATACATCCAAAAAACAAGTATATGCTTGATTTTCTGAAGCTGTCGGGTAAGTGTAGAGACATCTACGGTTTTATCTTGCTTGTTTGTTTTGTTTTCTCCAGCCGAGAGTTTCCACCTCCTTGTGCCCACAGAAAGGAGCCAAAGAGCTCTTATGCTTATCTTTAACTGCCCTATTTATCATGCATCGAAATCTATAGTCTGTCTCTTCTCAATCTGATTCAAAGTGTTCCACTGTCCTACCTCGGTTTCAAACTCTAGCACAAAGGCCGTCGTCGCCACCACCATTTCGAATGTTCCTAATGTTTTCCAGGTAAACAGAAGCGTAAAAACGTCTTCTCTAAGTTCGGCATGTACGACGGCACCGAGTTTGTGTTCACGGACAGCGAGTGGGAGTTGATCACAATAGCGAAGCTCGTCTGGCGTTACGGCTACGGCCCGATCAAGTTGCAACGCTACATCGGCGACATGCTCGAGTCTTTCGCGAGGATCTACACGCTCCAGGCAAACATGCAGTGTTTCGTCAGCGTCGGGGAGATGCTCGGTGCCATGGACCCGAGGTTCGTCGACGACATGAAAGTGTCGGCGGGAAAGGGATTCCGACGCGATGGGTTCTCGGAAAAGGTAGTCGACGAGCTGGTCATGGCGACGCTCACAGCCAACTATGGACAGGGCACGGACGTGCACAAGTTTGTCGGTAAGTAGGTACTCGGTTGACGACGTTCCGACAAAATCGTTTGTCGGCTAGATAGCATAGGGGACTCAAACTAACAATAGATAGCGCTGCTAAGCTACCTCCTTACCTGCCCCATAAAGGTTTCAACAAATCAACAATGAGTAATCTCCTCATAGAAGTTTATTTGCTTGCCACCAGATTGCATCTAGTCTATTTTGAATGGCGTATACTGAAAACCTACAGTTTTGCGTGGTTACTGAACCAGACTTGTGATTTTCTTAGTTTAGCACTACCCTGCTGCTCCCCTCCATCGCTATGTGATCACAACACGACAATCATATCATATTTAGTCTAGTCATTTTCTAAATGTATAAGCAGTCATATTTATTGTGCTGGACGGTGGTGGTCACACAACTAGAAAGTGAAGCTTTTAAACTATGTCAAGCTTAAAATTTCTGCACTCTACTCTTCTGACCAGGGATTGAAATGACCTTTTTGTACGAACATGTGTATTACTGTCAATTTTGAGGGGGGGGGGGGGGAATCAATGAAATGTATTATATTTCCAAATATCGGTGTGCATCGTGGCGACATGGTTTTCAAATGTCGCGTACATCGTTATTGCAGGTCTGGTCTCCGTGGCTGGGGCCGACGGCGCATTGTGGGCCGTGGAAGGCGGCAACAAGGGAATACCCGAGACCCTCCTCGAAGTATCAAAGGCAAGACTCGTAAACGCGAAAGTCACCAAGGTCTCGTTCGATCCCGCGACGAACGATTACGCTCTGGAATTCGACGACGGCGACGAAGAGACGAAGAATTCCAGCTACGACATCGTCGTGATGGCGTTACCGCTGACGTCCGACGTGTCCGAGATCGAGTTCGATCTGCCGACAAACGTCTCCTTCCCGGGCAGTTATCACCGAACCGTGTGCACCATCGTCGAGGGCACGCTCGACCACGCCTACTTTGGGCTCGAGAGCGAAAACGACATAATAGACGAGATTCTCACCGTCAATCTGGACAATTTCTACAACAGCGTCGGAAGGATAAACGCGGTAAACGTCAAAAAGGGCACGGGCAAGAAGTCGAACGTTTGGAAGCTCTTTTCGCAGGTCGCGATATCGGAACGGGATCTGGAGAGCGTGTTCTCCGAGATAAAGAGCGTGCACGTCGTCGATTGGCTGGCGTATCCGCACTACCTGTCCGAGTTTCGCAACGACTCGTTCGTCTTGCACGCGAATCTGTTCCACGTCAACGCCGTCGAGTGGGCCGCGAGCGCGATGGAGATGAGCGCGATCGGAGCCAAGAACGTTGCCCTCCTGGCGTACAAGACGTGGTACGGCGTCGAATATCGGAACCCGTCCGAAAGGTTTACCGACGAGTTTTGACCTTCTTCGGGTCGTCGAGACGTCTCGCTTTACAGTCTTCTTCTTTTCATACCTGCGGCACTTTCGGTTCGGAATAATGTCGGGTAGGTAGGCCCTACACACCTCTTCTTTTGTTTTCTCTAACCCTCACCTTTTCCCTGTCAATAATGTCAATCACTCTCATCTTACACGATCCAACGCTAACATTTTCATCCCCACTTCCAACCTTCTTTATTACAACCATTGTCCTACCCACCTTTGTAGTAAAATTTATAACAAACTCCCCCAATCAGTAAAAAACTCTACATCTCTTCCACTTTTTAAACATCGACTAAAAACTTTCCTCTCAATTAAACTATTTTACACTTTAAAAGAATTTTTTGATAACTAACAACTTAAATTCCTGTTTCTCTTACCCATCCTTATTGTTATTTCTTAATGTATTTTGTAGTTTTATAGATTTGTATGTATATTTTATTTTGTATGTATAGTTATTTTGTAAAGTTTATACCAATATTTGTATTATGTACAAATCATACGGTGAAATAAATAAAATAAAATGTAAATCAAGGTTGTACAGAAACCGTTGGTTACAAACACCTCATTGGGTAACTTCAACTTAGTTCGCGAGTTGCTCGTTACGTTAATATACCAATGACATGATTCAATACCTGCTGTTGTTTGGTTATTGTATTCCCTACTGAAACTTTCAAATAGTCGATCCTAAGCGAGAGGATATTAAAATATATTATTGACATCGCTAAACATGTCCTACCTTCAGGGCAAGCTTATTTCAAATAGAGAACGTTTTTACTTTGATGTCCTGTTTCCACCAAGAAGCTAATGGGGAAAAAATCCAAAATTTTGTTACCTCATTATGTAAGGCAACATTTTTCACACAGGGCTGATAAGTGATAATACATAATTACTTATAACTTATAAGCTGTCTAAGTAAGACAGACAAAACATCTGCACAACTATAAGATTGTCAGTCATGATAGTACACAATCAGTAATGTAGTACTGATACAAGTTGTATGAATTGCATTCCTTTTTTTAACTCTTTAATTTTGTATTTGTGTGCTCTTACCCATGTACAGACAGGTGTTACCAACACTGTTGTAAAGTATTGGTAGTAGGCCTACACCACCTGTAGCATTTTACTTGTACAACAATAAAATTCTTTCAAGTTTATTAAATCAATTATATCTAGTAGTGTACAAAATTGTCAAAATTACCTTGTACACTATTTTGAACTTGGCTGTGTCAACTATTTTAGTCAATTTTAATTTTGGCTTTCTTGTTAGCCAAGTCAAGGTAAGGTAAAATGATGTACTATAGTACATCATTGTCATAAGTATACTAATGTTAGCTTCCTAGTGACAGCTGTTCTGCTTGAATAGGATGTTTAGAAATCGCTGGAAATATGTCTACTTTTAGTCACTAGTCACACATTGTCAAATTATATCTGCTAGCTTGGTGATGGACATTGGAAAACGACCAAGATAGCTCTTAATCTAGTAATTTACTTTCTTCAAGACTGAAACTTAAGTCATACATTGTTATTGTGTTATGTATTTGTAAACCTACATAGTGAGAAAATTGAAACTATTTCCTGTCTTATAGCAAGAGTATAATTTAAGTTTGCAAACACAATATATTATATTTTATTGTACTTGGTGAGGTTATGTAATATAATAAATTGCAATATAAAACAAATAAATTCTTATTTATGGCCTACCCACTTCCTTCACTACCATTTACACATAACCCATTGTCATGACGATTCTAGACTAGTCCAAAGATATATAAACCCTAAACTGGGAATCGAACCCTGGACCTTCTACAGTGGAAGCAGTAAACCTACTAATCAATAAGTTATGAAAGTAGGTGCCAATTGGCTGGAATGGTATATAATGTGAGGTAAGGATCCAACAGCTTACCTTCGTGTAAGAAGACGGATTTGCGAGTTTGAAGTACACATAAAAAACATAATACAAATATAAATATAACGAGACGTTTCGACCGAGGTCTTGTTCACTCGAGAAGAAAACTAGTTTCTTCTCTCGAGTGAACAAGACCTCGGTCGAAATGTCTCGTTATATTTATAATTGTATTGTGTTTTTTATGTGTACTTCAAACTCGCAAATCCGTCTTCTTACACGAAGGTAAGCTGATGGATCCTTTCCTCACATTATATACTACTAATCAATAAGCCACAAAGTAATGTGCAATCCAAAGATTTCACATTCTACTTTACAATGCACAGCTTTTACCACATATCACCCATAATGGTGAAGTTGCCTAACCCATGCTTGATAAGGAAATGGTGGATGGGGATAAGTACAGTTGATTAATAACATAAGCAATTAAGATAGCTTCGTAACATGGGTCTACACTATCTTGCTAGAGTTCGGACATCTGCCAACAATTACAAGTTACGTTAGAGGAATCTTCGAACAACAATGTACATGGATCAGACACCGTATCTAGCAACCTTGTAGAACCATAACACCCAGCTTCTTAATGGAGACAGAAAATGAACTGAATGAAATAATCTGTATTTACGTTTATTTTTACAATGATATACAACGCATAAGAAGCTCTAAAAATTACATTCGTACAAAACTTATATAAAAAAATATCGAAAAGTCCAGAAAGACGAAACTTTGCAGGCGATCAAGAGAGAAGCTCAAAATGTGCCAAGTTGTTGTGAATGTAAAGTCGACGCGTTTAATACTCTTCGGCACCTTCGCCCTCGCCTTCCTCGACTGAGTCCATGCCGACCTCTTCGTAATCCTTCTCGAGGGCGGCCAGATCCTCTCGCGCCTCCGAGAACTCTCCCTCCTCCATTCCCTCGCCGACGTACCAGTGCACGAACGCTCGCTTGGCGTACATCAGGTCGAACTTGTGATCCAGACGCGCCCATGCCTCTGCGATGGCCGTCGTGTTGGACAACATGCAGACGGCACGTTGGACCTTGGCCAAGTCGCCACCGGGCACCACCGTCGGGGGTTGGTAGTTGATGCCGACCTTGAAACCGGTGGGACACCAGTCAACAAACTGGATGGTACGTTTCGTCTTGATGGTCGCGATGGCAGCGTTCACGTCCTTAGGAACGACATCTCCCCGGTACAGCATGCAGCAGGCCATGTACTTTCCGTGGCGCGGGTCGCACTTGACCATCTGGTTGGCTGGCTCGAAACACGAGTTAGTGATGTCTGCGACAGACAGTTGCTCGTGGTAAGCCTTCTCCGCGGAAATCACGGGAGCGTAGGTAACCAGAGGGAAGTGGATACGGGGATAGGGAACCAAATTGGTCTGGAATTCGGTCAAATCAACATTGAGGGCGCCGTCGAAACGGAGAGAGGCGGTGATCGAAGACACGATCTGGCCTATCAATCGGTTGAGGTTGGTGTATGTGGGACGCTCGATATCTAAGTTGCGACGGCAGATGTCGTAGATAGCTTCATTATCGCACATGAAGGCGCAGTCAGAGTGCTCGAGTGTAGTGTGGGTGGTCAGGATGGAGTTGTATGGTTCGACGACAGCTGTAGAGACCTGAAACAGTAGAAATGAAAAGTTATAGTACTTTTAACGAAGATTAACACATTAAACATGGTCAGTTTAAACATTCCACATAATCAGTTTATTTTCTGTTTCCAGGGAAGAATTTAGAATACGGGATATCCCTAGCTATATAACAACATATCCTACAATAAGCATAAGCCTTCATGGCACTAACTGCCGCCAGCCTTAATGCAATGCAAACTATTTGAATCAGACAAGCTGCCGATTTAAATTGTAATTCTATTAGTGTCAAGTAGCATACATACACAAATAGGCCCATAGTTCAAACTTAAAATCAGTGAAATTTAGTGTTTGTAAAATCCTTTACCCTCTACAATCCCCGATGGGCAGATACCCTTTATATTTTTTCCTATAGCCTATGTCCAAAAACTGGAACAAACTCTATCATTCTAGACATCTCTAATGGCGAGGCCAAGACCTAGGAAAAGCTTTATTTATTCAAGACTGAAGGTAACCTACTCGTTGTGATATGAATCAGTAGCACGCAAAACGATAAGCACCTAGGCCTACTTTATCAACACGTATTTCAATTAGTTCAAGGGGTCCTAAAGCCCATGAAAGAAGTGGATTGCCTCTGGCCCATGCCTAGGCTAGGCCTAGTACATTTAAACTACCAAGAACACACTATTCGTAAGATCTAAATCCAAAGTAGGCCCCTAGGCCTACTTGAGAAGGAATTTAAAAGAAATTTAAAAACACACATGTGGTGTGTGTAAAAACTAATAATTACGGTAAAATACCCAACATAAATTAGTTTCGAACTGTCAATAGACTAGGGCCTACACCGAATAGTATTTTTACAAACCGGATAATCGTTTAAAAAACCGGTTAAAAACCGGTTTTTCAAAAAAAAAAAAAAAAAAATGCAAAAAAAAAAGTTGTGTGTATATTCCAAAAAATGCAAAAAAAAACGGATTTTGTGTGTGTATATATTTCCCCCCCCCCCCGCCCCCCCCCTCCCCGCCGACGCTGCACTAAACAGCTCTCATGACAAACACACATTATGATGTCCGCGCGTATTCGGGAAGTTGAGTACTGGCCAGGCGTGTTGCGCTGTGGGTTGGGAGCGGGTGGTGGGGGGGAGACGCGGCTGCCGAACAAAGTGACTGGTGAGTGAAAAGCGAGATGAAAAGGCTGCGTTGAGTAAGTGTCGAGTGTCGAGTCGGCACTCGACACTCGACACACGACACCCGGACCTGCATACCGAATGCGCCTAGTGTTCCACGGGAAAGCGCGGCGTATTTAAAAAACGTGATTTTTTTATTTTCGAAAAACCGGTTTACGAAATGAAAACCGGTTTCCTACGTAACCGGTTTCAAACCGGTTTCCGATTATTCGATGTAGGCCCTACAATAGACACGAACTTTCGTGGCACGACTTCGTGGATGCTAGTTACGAGCTACTACTGACACAAAACTTTTGTCCCAAAAACGATTTCACGAAAGTCGTGGTCCCAGGATCTGCATAGATATTGATACAAGCATACATCTGGCAACACCGACGGGCCGTTGCACGAAAAAACTATAGACACGACAATTCTGTTCGAGCTTTGTCCTAAACAAACACATGAAGATACACGAGAATAAAACAAGAATTTTGTGTCTGCTAAAGCACGAAAACTAATCAAAACGAACATTTTTGATTTCTTGTTTTCTGGCAGGAGATCCTGAAAAAGCTCGTAGGATACTGAATAACCTATAAACATGAACATATCCTCTAAGTTTGCAGCACACGAACATACGAAGCTTGTTTTGTACGTTTTTTTTATTAATATTTTCAAATATACACGAGAATAAAACACGAATTTCGTGTTTGCTAAAGCAAAACAATCTATAATCTACAATCTATTGCATGTTAAGATGAAAAATAAAGAAATACCAGTTACAGACGAAGCTCTAGTTTGATCTTGTTCGCGAGTTGCTAATTTGCGCCTAGGCCCTAGGCCTAGCGTAGGCCTAGACATAGGCCTAGGCCATAGCATCCCTTTTGGTGCTCGTGTTGATTCATGAATACCTGTCTGCAGGAAAATTTAAACAATACTTGTGTTTGTAGTTAGACAAAAACACGAAAATTTCGTGTCAATAGAAATTTTTCCATATGTAGGCACAATATTCGTGTTGGTTAGTACGTGTATGCTCGTGCCAAAAACACAGAACTCCTATGTACTTTAACAAAAATTTCGTGTCAATAGAAATCTGTCCTGTAGGCACGATATTTGTGTTGGTTATTGCGACGTTGCCATACTTCGCGTTGGCGTTCACAAGCTTGTGCCAATATGTAATTCCATATCAGTAAACACGAATTTTGTGTCAATAGAAAATCGTCTTGTGCAGACACGATCCCTATTCGTGTTGTGGCTTTCCCAAAGTTTTCGAATAAAAGCTATTTTGATTGATTGATTGATTGATAGATTACGTGTTTTAGAAGATACAAAATTCGTGTCTATAGAACTGGCCAATTTGTTTACATTGGAAATAAAACAATACTGATGTAGGCTTGAACTAGACGTGGGCCAAGGTTAGGCCCATCGACCTCAAGGACGGTGGGGTAAAACGATCAGACGAGCTTCCACCTTCATGGATTGCACTTCGGCCAACTGTTCAAAACCTCGTCTAGCCTAGGCCTAGGCCTAGCAGTGAAGTTAAAAGTTAATTGTGCCAAGGCTTACCTGAGGTGCGGGGTAGATGGCGAACTCCAGTTTGCTCTTCTTTCCATAGTCAACGGAAAGACGTTCCATCAGAAGAGATGTAAATCCAGACCCCGTACCACCCCCGAAGGAGTGGAAGATCAGGAAGCCTTGAAGTCCGGAACATTGGTCGGACAGCTTACGCAGACGGTCCAAGACAATGTCGACAATTTCCTTTCCGATCGTGTAATGACCACGAGCGTAGTTGTTGGCGGCGTCCTCCTTGCCGGTGATAAGTTGCTCGGGGTGGAAAAGTTGGCGATAGGTTCCCGTTCGAACCTCGTCGATGACGGTGGGTTCGAGGTCGACGAACACGGCCCTGGGCACGTGCTTACCGGCACCGGTTTCCATGAAGAAGGTGTTGTAACTATCATCACCACCCCCGACGGTCTTGTCAGAGGGCATCTGGCCATCGGGAGTAATTCCATGTTCCAGACAATACAATTCCCAGCAGGCATTACCAATCTGGACTCCGGCCTGGCCGACGTGGATAGAGATACACTCACGCTGAAAGAAAAAGTAATAAATTAGACCATGGCCATCTTGGATTTAGGAAAATCATGGCCTCGCCTTGCAGGGGTGTTGGCCGAAACTAAAATCAAGTAATAATGATGATATATTGGTAATTCAACTCACCATGTTTGTAGATTCTTCGACTGAGAATAATCAGATCAGATAACACACCAGTAACGGCGAACAATTGTACTATAGTCGGCAGAAACGCGATTTGCCACGATACCTACTAGACGATAATGTGTCGAGCGGGTATAACGGAAGAATGCGCGCAACTTGTTGCGTACGGGCTATTTATACGACGCCATTTTAGAACACTCCAGCCAGATTTCTCTTCAACAAAACCCTGCATGGCTGCCAACGTTCGCAAGTTGTTGAAACTGAAAACTGACCTCGAAAATCACGAAATCGGCTTCAAGATTGTTTTAACAGTTAAATACTTAGTATAAAATAGTGTTAAAATTTCAAAATGAATATATTAGAGTATCTAAACTAACATTTTAATACCAAAACATTTTCACTGTGATTTTCTGAAACAGGTGTGGTACCATCGTATTCTATTACAATCTGTGAGGGCATGGAATGTTCCAGAAGGTTTTGAAGGTGCGCCAACCGACACAATGACGTAAGCTGCGCCGGTGCATTGCGCACTACCGCATACATCTATTCTCGTCGATGATTCGTCAAAATTTGAAGTTTTTCGTTTTATTGATTGGTCGCCTGTTTCCCTCGTCGGTTAAAGTTTAACCTCG
The DNA here is from genome assembly GCA_945910005.1 of Isoperla grammatica. NCBI lineage: Eukaryota > Metazoa > Arthropoda > Insecta > Plecoptera > Perlodidae > Isoperla > Isoperla grammatica. Next base: position 34,395,103 of record OX246747.1, read on the forward strand.
CCTGACCCCCTATAAATAAATACAGAAGGCACTGGCGCGCGTAATTTAACCTAATTGAATGATTATTAAATTGACCTTCGAATCAAATCGAGTACATCCTACTCGTCACACTCTTCATAAGATCAATTATACAACTCTTGGTAATTAAGTATAAGAAAGGAATAAAAATAACGATAATCATAGACGTTGGGTTTAAAAATAAGATTTTTAGAACTGATGTTAAACAATGCAGTGCGATATTGTGTACAGTATTAATAATTATGCCGGTTCCCACGTCATGAATACCAGACTGGCTCTGATAAGCAGTACCAGTAGTATCAGTAGTCTGATAGTCAGTATAGGTTGGATGACCGCTCTATCACATACTGAACGATGTGGTGAGTTGAGTTCGAATATTGTATAATAGTTACATAATCGTCCTTGAATTGAGCTTGGCTAACGTGAAGGAACCCTAACCTAGCCAAACTGTCAAAGTGACAGTTGCCAGTAGACTACGTTCGGTTTCCTTTTCTCTTCCTAACAACACACATTCGTGAACCATCCACTCGTCGTCTCGATGAACCACGCTGCATGCATTCAATAATTTAATATTGAACCCTGCTTTCAAACACAAACATTTACCAAAATTAATATGTGTTTATAATTGGCAACATTCTATCTCGTAAATTTACTTTTTGCGAATTGTCCACGAGATTTACATCTCCCCCCCCCCCCCCCTTCACCCCAACACCCCCTTCTTCCTCTTTTATTCTTTTATACACCTCTTTATCCCTTTTCCAGCCATCTGCCGCTTTACCAGTCTTTTCAATTGCACGACCCTTTGTAAATAAAAGCCCGCGAAGCCACCCAAGGTACAAAACATACAACGGAAAAATCAAGCTTGTACACAATGCATAATAACATGATATAGGTCCTTGGGATCAGCATCAGCTACACAACACAGATGTTGTGCAAGTAAACCCAACTGCCAAGCCAGTGTGCTACATAACTGCGATATACTGCTAATGCTTTTTATGGAGTTACTGCTTTGTTGTTATGTGTACTACTGGAAAAACTGGTTTCATTCTGCAATATATAAAAAAAACATGAATATATTTATTTCTAGTGACTCGAATCAAACCCTGGCAATTTAAAAATACATAAATACTTTGTAAAATATTTTGCTAATGTTGGTTGCCCTTCAATGAGTGAATCGGTCGATCATGCGAAACACTTTTAGAGATGACTCAGTATACATGAACGAGGTTCTCATTCGCAAGGGTCGCCGCTTCGATACCCACTACTATCAAACCTGACTGAAGATGTTTTTTGAGGTTTTGCTCAGTGGAATTGAATCATACTAACAACCCTCGTTATTCCTACCTACTCAACTATTAGCTCAATACCTAGTTATAGTCGCCTAAAGAGGCGAGAGGGTTCTTGGGCAGGTTCCTACGAAAATATACGTTGAATTGAATGTCCTTTGAATTCAATCGAACAAACTTGATTACTTCGTTATCACGTTCGAAATCTAAACAAGGAACGATTATTTGTGCGTGGCAGCTTTAAAACTCGTATACTCATCAGGCGTGTAGGAAGAAAGGGGGGGGGGGGAGGCGGAGGGGGGTTCAACCCACCAATTTCTTGTGGTGGCCCTCATGTTAATTGATGTCGCGGCCCCTTCGACCCCCACAAAATATACCCACACCACACGCACACACACACACACACACACACACACACACACACACACACACACACACACACACACACACACACACACACACACACACACACACACACACACACACACACACACACACACACACACACACACACACACACACACACACACACACACACACACACACACACACACACACACACACACACACACACACACCATTCCTTGTAACTATCCCCTATTGATTCCGTCAGATTGAAGAGACTTGTTTCATGTTTTTTGAGTTAACATATCCTTCTGGACATAGTTTTCTCTCCCCTATCGGTTTTATATAATAAATAAATAAATTATAATAATAATAATAACACACACACACACACACACACACACACACACACACACACACACACACACACACACACACACACACACACACACACACACACACACACACACACACACACACACACTCGTACATACATACATACATATACATACATACATACATACATACATACATACATACATACATACATACATACACATATACATACATATTACTTCGATATCACGATACACATATACATACATACACACATACATACATACATACATACATCCACGTATGGTATGACACATAAGTAAGTAAGGGGTGAGAAGTTAGAATTCGTATAAATTACTCTTCAACTCTTCTGCATTTATTTGTTATTTATTTATTTATTTATTATGCCTTTATTTACACAGAATTAGAACAAATCCACAATGGACAACAAAGGACAAAAACATACACAGTAAAACTTAACAAGAAAACAGGTTTGTCAATATGGTTATAACTAAAAATAGAAATAACAATGACAGTCATGATAAATTTTGATAATTTTTCACTATTGTCACTTCACAACGGGTTATGATATTTCGTCAGCATGACAATAGTTATGTAGGGACAACTATACCGATGTTCAATCCGCCATAAATGTATCTTTTCGACCCCATACTTTAAAATGAGTTAAAACCCAAGACTGCTTTGAAATTGTTAATAAAATACATCACAGCAACACTTAATTGTGACAATGTCTTCTTATAAAAATAAATAATAATATAAATATATTATGATTTTAACATTCGCAACACTCAGACGTATAAGGGTGCAAGCTCAAAGAAAGCGAGAAAACAGGTTTATTTTATTGAGGAAAACCGACAGAGGCGGCTCAGCGGTCTAGGATACGAGACCACCGGTCCCCGGTTCGATTCCGGCCACCGGCAGTCCAGACTGAAGGTTTTTCCGAGGTTTTCCCCAGTCGTAAAGGCGAATGCTGGGATTAAGTCACACTAACAGCCCTCGGATATTCCCTCCCAATTATCCAAACACACTAATAACCTAGTTAGTCACTTAAAGAGGGGCACATCAGGTAAAGCTGTTGTGCACCCTGTAACAGTGATACATACGAAATATTATTCTTATTATTATCTATCTCCATCGCTCCAGTCCAGTGAATACATTAACCACGTCACGCATCAACGAAGACAGACAACTGAAATCAAGCTAGGACGAACATTTCAACCTACCTTGATACACAATCAAACACTCGGTAACAGAATTTCTGTGGTCACAAGTAATGCCGTCCCCACTCTGAAATTCTTTCTCCCACCACTGTCTCCCCCCCCCCCTCGTAAAATCACTAGTTTTCGTCAAAAAAAAGACGAAATTCAAACTCATAAATTCATAAATATCTAACAATGCATGTGTAATTGAATTTAGTAAAGATGTGTTTTAAATAAGTCGATGAATGTTTTGATATTTATAATATACATAGGGGGGCTCCGGGGAGGCTACAGCCCCCCCCCCCCACACTACCGCACGGAAATTCCGAAGATATCGTTTCATAAACATAATCTTTGAGATTGTATTTATTTATTTATTTATTTTATTGTAATTAAGGCCAGTGTAGGGCACAATGCCCTCTTTAGCCTGATGAGTGATGATTGATGAATAATAATGAGGAAGGGAGGAGGGGAAACCTGGTACCGGCACGTAGCCTACTCCTGTCGAAAAGTACCAAGGGGACCATCGGCTTTACGTCCCATCCGAAAGGACGGTGTAACTTTGACCAGTCATATAGGTTCCGTTCCTCCACTAACCTGGACTGCCGAGCAGTTGACGAGAAGAACGAAGCTGTTACACAAGCTTCCGAACCCTCCAATCTGCTCTAACCAACGGTAACTAGTGTTTCAGAGGTGAGTGGTCACCCATCCACCTCCTGACCTAGCCCGAGGTTGTTTAACTTGTATAGGTGCTGTCAGTAATCGTATTTGGCACAAACAAAACAAATACCAAAGTCCAAATATATCCTCCAAGAATCTGGTGATGAACTTATCCCCTTCGCCATAGATAAACAGGTACTCTTCTAAAAACGCTGAAAATACCATTATAAACAATGGGAGCATACCCTCCTTCCATTATATCAAGCGTGGAACTGGTGTCCTACCTACAATTAATATCGTTATAATTCCATTCCTCGAAATGTATTCCCACCACTGCAACATTCGGAGCTCGACGAGCCCCCGCCAGGGGATTTACGGACCTTGCCACATTCCCAAAAATGTCCATTCATAAATCTGTATGATGTATTAGTTCTTATAACAGAGAAGAGAACACTTAAAATTCACGGCCAGGTAATTCCATAGACAAACCCACTCATAACCTTACGTCCCACCATAGTAGCCTTGTCCTTCACATGTTATGCTATCATCGCCTTGCCCCGAGGACGTCTCGGTAGGTTGGCAGCACTCCAATGTCTTCGACACTGCTGCCAACTCAACTGTTAGTAGTATTTATAGTTGGGGTGGTCGTTTCCGTGCGTAGAAATAGAGTGACAGTGAAATTAGTTTTCTAGATACAAAAGTTCAATGGACTTTTATGATGACTTTTATGATGTGCGGTCAATCGTACATGTTGCGTTGGGCGGGGGGGGGGGGGGGGGGAGATAGCAAAAATAGTTTTGCTTTCATATTCATATTATATTTACTTCAAATAGGAGACATACACCCATGTCTCCTATCAAAATCAGTGTAAATGCGTAATCTATGAAGTGTACCATGTACCAAGGATTAAATGTAATTATCTCGAACAAGGTGGAATTTCTCACAGTTTCATTCATATCTACCAATAGAGGGATTAATGACAATTCAAATAGAATGTTCAAGACGATTAAACATACCCACGTCTTCTATTAAATGAATAATATACGTGAAAAACCGTAATCTATATATGAAATGTTGTATCAAGGACCTAAACGTAATTATCTCGAACAAGGGGTAGTTTCTTGCAGTTTTGTTTATATCTGCCAATAGAGGGATTAATGCCAATTAATATGGAGTGTTCAAATCAGTTGAACATACCCACTTCTACTATCAAATCAATACTATACTTGTAAAAGCGTAATCTATGAAACGTTGTATCAAGTTCCTATAAACGTAAATATCTCGAACAAGGTGGGATTTCTTGCAGTTTTGTTTTAATCTTCCAATAGAGAACCTAATGCTTATTAAGATGGAGTGTTCAAATCAATAGAACATACCCAGTACATAGTATACACATAGGAAACAAAACATTTGAAACCGTCTCTTCTAATCTTAAAAAGCAAACTCTCAACTCCTCCTTTTTAATCAGTTTTATAATTGCATAGCACATACATTAATTAAATACATTTGTCCGGTTACACGAATTCTCCTCTAGCAGTAACTACATAGATTGTAGCCCACTGCGGAACGTGTCTATGAGGAGGAACATAGCTGTTTACAAGGTTTGAACACTGGAACCAACGGTATTCAGTCACAGTGAGTCACACACGAGTTACTGTGATGTACAACCACAAGGTAACCACAGCTGCAACACATGACACATCTGACACTATTGACTCCGTTAGACTAAAGAGGTATAGTCACTTCGACGTATCATGGCTAGAGGTATAGTGACTTAGACGTATCAAGAATAGAGGTATAGTGACTTAGACGTATCAAGACTAGAGGTGTAGTGACTTAGACTTATCAAGAATAGAGGTATAGTCACTTAGACGTATCAAGAATAGAGGTATAGTGACTTAGACGTATCAAGACTAGAGGTGTAGTGACTTAGACGTATCAAGAATAGAGGTATAGTCACTTAGACGTATCAAGAGTCAAGACTAGAGGTGTAGTGACTTAGACGTATCAAGAATAGAGGTATAGTCACTTAGACGTATCAATACTAGAGGTATAGTGACCTAGACGTATCAAGACTAGAGGTGTAGTGACTTAGACGTATCAAGAATAGAGGTATAGTGACTTCGACGTATCAAGAATAGAGGTGTAGTGACTTCGACGTATCAAGAATAGAGGTATAGTGACTTCGACGTATCAAGAATAGAGGTATAGTGACTTAGACGTATCAAGAATAGAGGTATAGTCACTTAGACGTATCAAGACTAGAGGTGTAGTGACTTAGACGTATCAAGAATAGAGGTATAGTCACTTAGACGTATCAAGAGTCAAGACTAGAGGTGTAGTGACTTAGACGTATCAAGACTAGAGGTGTAGTGACTTCGACGTATCAAGAATAGAGGTATAGTGACTTCGACGTATCAAGAATAGAGGTATAGTGACTTAGACGTATCAAGAATAGAGGTATAGTCACTTAGACGTATCAAGACTAGAGGTGTAGTGACTTATACGTATCAAGAATAGAGGTATAGTCACTTAGACGTATCAATACTAGAGGTATAGTGACTTAGACGTATCAAGACTAGAGGTGTAGTGACTTAGACGTATCAAGAATAGAGGTGTAGTGACTTCGACGTATCAAGACTAGAGCAAAGACGACTAGAGGTATAGTGAGTTCGACGTATCAAGACTAGAGGTATAGTTAAATCGTTAGGATTAGACCTACTGTAATACTATTCCAACACCTAACGTATACGCCTCATGTCGAGTAAATATATAGCTTATCGCGAAGATATCAGAATTAGGGGGGGGGGGGGGACGAAGTGCGAAACACAAGGGTCCCTGTGACGGAAGTTACATCCGCCATGTTTTTTTGCGTATTGGAACATGTGCTGTGCGCATATATTTTATAGACTGAGAAAAGGAAAAAAACGTTTTTACAACAGTTATTTGCATGTGTGGGCTACCCTACCCTACAGACGTGGTTTGCAACCGTTGAAATCGATATGGACCAATGTAAAATGTTGTTCTACACCTTATCAATAGATTACAAGTAGATAACTTGACATTACACACAAAATATGACCGTAGAAGGTTAATTGGTGCAGCTATGCATCATATACGAGTCATTGCGTCGGTAATTTAGTTTAATTACCTCGCCCGACAATCGCCAAGGCTATCACAATTATGACGTCATTGCCTCAAGCAAGATTACAGCGACGGTTATGATTATAGCTTGGAGAGAGGCCTTGAGCTTGATCGCGTAATCTGTGGTCTCGCTATGCGAACAACCGATAGAGGTGGCTCAGCGGTAAGACGCTAGACTCTAATTCGGGAGGTCGCCGGTTTGATTCCGGCCACCGGCAGTCCTGACTGAAGGTTTTTTCCTAGGTTTTCCTCAGTCGTTAAGGCGAATGCTGGGATTGAGTCCTACTAATAGTCCTTGGACATTCCTTCCCAGCTATCCAAACACCTTAATAACCTAGTTATTCACCTAAAGAGGGGCACATCACGTAAAGCTGGGGTGCACCCTATAACGGGCATTCCTACGAAAAATTATTATTATACGAACAGTACATCAGGGCCTATATTAATGTGATATTCTGGCTTGTTTGGGTTGTTCTAAAAATCTGAAGTGGCAATTTTCTTTAGAAATTAGTGAATTGAGTGTTTGTGCGACTAATTTGTCTCCCTCAGTACCGTCTAAGATTGGTTGAGAAGCAACGAGAAAGAAGTGAACGGTGGCTTTTTTGGGCCTAGGACGTCTTTGATAAAATGTGTCATGAATTTCTTGCTTGGTTTCTTTAAATTATTCTTTTAAAAACGTTGACCCCCGCCCCTGCCCCTCGAGCCAAACGCCCAGTTTCGTTATTCCGTCTGCCTGCCTGCCTGCCTACCAGCCACCCACCCCCAAACCCTTCAAACATTCCCGCTTACTTTGGAATTGGGTAGGGGGTTTGGTCACTTGTGCATTTACACCTGTCAATGTTATCTCGTGATGTTTCTGCTATTTGTTCGATGGGTTGTTCTGAAAATGTCTTAATAGGCCCTGCAGTACATTACAAGCCCGTCTGGGCCCGGGGAAGAATAGGCCCAGAGTGACTCTGCTAGTCGTAAGAGGCGACGAAATGAGACCCTGTCCCTTCCCCCCCACTGTCCCGTATGAAGATGTCTCCTCCCACATGTCCCTGCCCTCCATTGCTGGACTCCCCTTATGACGACTCCCGCGATATAGACCTGATTCGGAAGACGTCATATGACCTAAGCTGTCGAGTACGTCGTTAAACACCACCAATAATCACCAGTACATTACAACAATACCAAATACTAAGGTGTGTCATTTCTCTAGCAGAGGATCGGGAAACCCTTGTCAGGTCATCTCATGTGCACGAAAATCACCATTCTCGTGCCCACTACAAAAACTGTTATAACCCCTACAACTAACAGCATTTATTTCCTACTATTATAAAACTAAATAAACTGAATATGAACTTAAAACTCACAAAACATTCATATTTACTAAGGCCAATGTCAATTATTTTATGTAATACATTAATTTTTTACAAAATTTCGCTGACCCCTCTGTGGCATATGTGTGGAGCCCCAAAGGTACGCGGACCACCGTTTGGGAATCTCCTACATATTATTTACATGTCCTAGCAACCCCCCCCCCCCACACCCCTCACCAACGTTCACTTCAACGAAATATGGTTGTCAGGTCACTACACGAAACTTGTCTGCCCACCAGCCCGACTACGCAAATCGATGAACATGAAATGTTCTAGAAGTGTACAGAAGGTTTCTGTGGGGGGGGGGGGGGGGGTCAAATGGGGCAGGTGCCGGCCTACACGGCTCAATACCATCTCTGCACGCATCATCAATCCTAGAGTCTATTCCAACTAAGCACTTGTCATTGTTCAACTAGACCCAACGTAGAGTCTATATCCATTGGGTTTAAATTTAAACCCAATGGTCTATCCCAACTAAGAACTTGTCATTGTTCAACTAGACCCAACGTAGAGTCTATCCCAACTAAGAACTTGTCATTGTTCATTTAGACCCAACGTAGAGTCTATCCCAACTGAGCACTTGTCATTGTTCAACAAGACCCAACGTAAATAAATAAATAAATAAATAAATACATTCACATATTTAGAGTCTACCCACTCAGTAACTAAACTGATTTGCAGTGGGGGACTTAAATTTAAAGCGTCTAAACCAACCCTGTAGACTCCAAACATCATCGACGAGTGAGCGATAACCAATCAAAGATCGATATTTCAAATACGAAACATATGAATCAGTGATTGGACAGTGCGAACATCTGTGGACAAATGTCAGAATCAACAAGGCCAATTCAGAACAACTTTGAATTTATTGAGTGCTTCGTTGCTAGGACGGCTCCAAAGTCACCGTTTACTTATTCCTAAGACAAGAAGAAATGGAACTAAATCCACATTAGAAGTTAAAAAACTTCTGTCTGAAGCGGGATTTGAACCCGGGACCTTCTGCATTGGAAGCAGGGATGCTAACCACTGGACCAACGAGCCACCTAAAACTCTGCCTTATCTACTGCCCCTTTCGTGCAGGCTGTTTCAACGAAACTCAACAGATTCCTGGAGTTCTTTTCTTGCACACGTTCGTAAGGCGGTTACAGAGTGCACAAGATTCATTAGTCACACTCGCTGTATTGGAATTTTCAGGTATCCAACCCTAGGGTGTATATTATCCCTAACATACCTGTGTCAAGTAGATAGTAGGAAGTAGATGAGTATAAAATGGTTGTTACTATTGATCGCGGCTATTGCGTAAGTATGAGGGGGCAAAATCGTTATTCTTGGCATGCAGAAATACAACTTGTTATAATTACTAGGAAAACGCTCTGTTTGACGCGTTGATAAGCGAGCGCGTCCATATCTACGAACGTTCTGGCGAAAAGATCTCAAAGCTAATAAAAACAACAATTAACAACAATTTTATTCAAGAATGTGCATTTCAAAATTTTCTAATTTCCATAGCTATTATACTTCCCGATATTGTTGAATGCAGTGTAATGTGCGTTGCTAAGAATTTTCGTTGCCATTCTGTCTAGTGTTTTCGCCGCGGTCCGCCACCGTTACTAACAGTTATTGAGTGTAATTAAGCGAGCGAAGCGAGCGTCTCCACGAGACTCTTATGGCCCTTCGTTCTGTTTTTTTTTTTTTTTTCGTACTAGACTCTTTTGGCACTTCATTCGGTTTGTTTTTTGTTTTGTTTTTATGTCTGTCGATAGCGGTCGAACGGAAAGTCCGATCAACTTGAAATTTGGACCATCCACAAGCCTCGATGTGGATTGAAGGTGTATAGTTTTGAGGCAAAATCGTTCGAAAAGTTACAAAGTTACACTCAATAACTGTTTCGAACGATTTTGCCTCAAAACTATACACCTTCAATCCACATCGAGGCTTGTGCATGGTCCAAATTTCAAGTTGATCGGACTTTCCGTTCGACCGCTATCGACAGACATAAAAACAAAACAAAAAACAAACCGAATGAAGTGCCAAAAGAGTCTAGTACGAAAAAAAAAAAAAAAACAGAACGAAGGGCCATAAGAGTCTCGTGGAGACGCTCGCTTCGCTCGCTTAATTATGCTGTTACGCACACAATGGTATTCAAAACATTGATATGCATTTATTTTGCAACTATATCGCAATGCAGTAGTGTATATCATTTTATACGATGCAAACAAAACAATGAGAAATAATAATAACAGAGAAAACTAACAAACACATCGGGCAAGTGACATCTAATACACAAAATAAAATAATAAGGCGTAATAAACTCGCAGAAGAAAGTCAAGTGTCAACAGAATTCCAGAGTAAATTGTCGTATAAATATGGGAGTCTGGAAAACATATACCTACGTTCAACAAGTATGAATAGGTATCAAACATTCGTCACTATTTAAAATGTTGACTGATTGTTTCCCCTCCTCTTCCCCCCCTGTTCCTACCCGCCTTTTGGAGGAGATTTGAGATGAGGGGAAATTTGTTCTAGAAGCCAGTGGGTGTAGCTACGACCAAATGTTGCGCCCATTCCCTAATGTGGGGGCACAACAACCTTTCATTAAATAGAAGCTTTCCTCAAAACACAAAGCAAAGTGAATTTAGAACTTGAAGTGGCTATATGCATTCAATAGTAGTGGTGTATTCGTAAAAATAATGGTGGCAAGGTGCGGTAAAACCATTCATAATCGTGTACAATCCAAAACTATTACGGGTGGGGGGGGGGGGGGGGGGACGTTCGCAATTAAATAACGGATGATTAGAAAATGGAACAATATAGCAACATAACGGGGAAATGTTCATTATAATTCAAGTAACGTTAATTAATAACGTAAAAACAGAGAGATTTCAAAATTTGATACGAAAAGGGGGCAGGGCGCCCCCGAATGCACCACTGTGCACATTACATATACGGCTCATGGACAATTGCCCCGTATATTCACGAGATTAGAATAAAGGACGATCCAGGCTAGCTCTGCCTGTTGTACGAGACGCCTACAGTAGAGTTTCGCGGGAGTTTACACCATGGACACACCATTTTCCCCCCATTTTGGACACCCATAGATACGTTGAAAGATAAGCTACCCCGGGATTTCTTGTTTTCCTAGAACGATCGGACCTCATCGCCTTGAAAAATGTGATGTATGTTTTCAGTCATCTGAATTCCTCGTCCTTTGCTCGAGTTTGAATGAAGATAATTGCTCGACTGGACTTTGCTCTAGGGGTGTACCAAGAAAACTGCCTAAAAGGTTGGTGTGAACTCCCGCGGAACTCCTCTGTAGATGCCGCCGTCATACGAATTTCTTGTGGAGTAGTGGCAAGGGAGAAGACGACAACGAAGACAAATTTTGTAACCATTTCCTGGTAGAATGGAAGGTCTCTTCTCGAAATATGTTCTTACTGGTTAATACAATTTATTAATTTACGAGTAGCAGCTGTATATATATACGCTTGATTAGAGGAATGTAATGAAAGTGGGTTAAAATGACAGATGGTCATTTGTTAAATTAGTGTGGGGGTTCTCAACTCAAGCCATGATAGAATCTAATGAGCAACATTAAAACTGCAACCCACACACGCACACGCACACGTACACGCACACGCACACGCACACGTACACGCACACGCACAAGCACACGCACACGCACACGCACACGCACACACATACACGCACGCACATACACCGGAAATACTAACTCAAAGTTTGCGTGGCGGTATTTTTATATAAGGTGTACATTGCGCATAGATAAGGTGCTAAAATGGCATGTGATTGGTGTGTAGTTCATTAATAATAACTTTTCGTAGGAATACCCGTTATAGGGTGCACACCAGCTTTACCTGATGCGACCCTCTTCAGGTCACTAACTAGGTTCTTAGGGTACTTGGATAGTTGGGAAGGAATGTCCGAGAGCCGATAATATGACTCAGTCCCACCATTCGCCTCAACGACTGAGGAAAACCTCGGAAAAAACTTCAGTCAGAACTGCCGGTGGCCGGAATCGAACCGGCGACCTCCCGAATTAGTCTCGCGTCTACCGCTGAGCCACCTCTATCGGTATGTAGTTCATTGTTACAATGTTTCATACGGCATTTGACGTTATGTATGTCTTCAACTGTAGTTTTCCATCATTTCCTATAACTAAGAATGAATTAATGATGATACAAAGTTTCAAGAGCGTACCTGCTGTAGTGTTTGAGTATTTACCGTTGGCTACACTGTGAAGGTAGTGTTTGAGTATTTACCGTTGGCTACACTGTGAAGGAGAGTGAAGTATGTAACGAGCAGTCTTGACAAGGGAGGCGAATAAAGATGGCTGATTACTAATGTATCTGTTTTATTCAATCCTACACCTGCTATAACAATTTGTGTTCATTAATTTAATTAAGTTTAGTCTTACTCTCTTCCGAAGAGGTTTTTTTCAACTTTTTTTTCTCATGTTATAATATGTATTGTCTTGCCGAATTGCCAACCTTTATGTTTTGTCTTTATTTTATGTTAAAATGTTAAAAGTTATTACTTAGGAAATTTTATGAAGAATACATGTACCCTGTTTGTTAATAATTCAATAAATTGTGTTTCTACAAAAAAAAGATGATACACAGTTATTAGGGAATATTATGGGTTGCTTCGTGCGGTAGAATATTTAGGTTATGTGATAGTTTGGAGGAACCGAACCCGAAACCTCTTGAATGAGAGTCCCACGTGCCATTCTCAGGCCACTTTTACATTAACTACGTCACAATGCCTTCGCTCAATAAATCCACGTAACCCTGACCCGCCCTTGTCTAGAGTCCGTTTCACGCAACAACATAGACCCATTGTACCAACTTCATTTTATACTTCTCTAGTTCCTAGATACCATCTACTCGAAACAGCGCCCTGATTCTGAATACGCGACGATAAGTCTTATCACGAAATGCAGTCCGCATCCTCCTTATTTCTCCCCTTCCACTTCTCCCAGCCCTCCTACTTACCCCTTTCCTCCAAACATCTTCATCTTCATATTTCAACCACTCATCGTCTCGATTAGCCAAGTTGCAAAAATATGAGACGTTAAGCCCAAATATCTATCTATCTATCTTCAGTAACGACCAAAACTGGGGATAAACTTATCGTCGCCCATACAGAATCGCCCTGCAGGTCCATTAGAGATAGTTTACGGCTTTAGGTTGGTTACCTGGGAATTCGCTAGCACAACGGGCGTGTCTAAGTAGGCTTGTGGACTCTAGTAAGCTGAAGACTGTCTTTTCGAATGGGAATCTGTTGATTTTCGCTCAATTAGAGTGCATGAAAGGTGCGGTAGACACAGATCTGAAGACTGTCTGAGACTAGTTACGTTGGGTCTAGTGTATAATTAGTAGTCTTTAGTAGTAGTAGAAGTAGTAGTAGTAGTAGTAGTAGTAGTAGTAGGTAGTAGTAGTAGTAGTAGGTAGTAGTAGTAGTAGTAGTAGTAGTAGTAGTAGTAGTAGTAGTAGTAGTAGTAGTAGTAGTAGTAGTAGTAGTAGTAGTAGTAGTAGTAGTAGTAGTAGTAGTAGTAGTAGTAGTAGTAGTAGTAGTAGTAGTAGTAGTAGTAGTAGTAGTAGTAGTAGTAGTAGTAGTAGTAGTAGTAGTAGTAGTAGAAGTACAACACCGGATACAGGGAATGATTTATTGATTGATTTATTGATTGTTGTTTACCGACGTATTCGACAACTATGATCATAAAACATCGGGGATAATTGGCGGGAAAGGGACAAGTAGGACGTAATGGGGATGAAAAGAGAGAGGGGCGGACGTGGGCTGCCTTTCGTCTGGCTTCTCCACCTCGCGGGCTAGAGAGGCCCCCCTACCAGAAGCATACGCTTCCGCCGGCATAGCTCTCGGGATCAGCACAGCACGCAAACCTGCCTACCACGATAAGGTAGCACTCCCTGAAGGGCGATTCTGTATGGGCGACGATAAGTTTATAAGCAGTTTTGGTCTTTACTGAAGGCGAATGCAAGGCGGTGATTGGCTCATCGCCTTCCTTCTTCTAACAACTGAAACCGGTGATAAACGTATCGTCACCTATTCAGAATTAGGGCGCTGGGCAGGGATAGAGAACGAGATTAGAGATAGATGGTAAATTTTGACACACAGTTTGATACGTCATTCAATATTACCTAATCAGTGACTACATCACCTCGCTAGATACGTCGAGCGCACTATAATTATGACGTCAGTCTGTAATAGCCTACAGTGCTGCCATCTAGAGATATGAGCGCACTTACTTGGAACCTACTGTATCTTATGCCAAGGATGTGACAGCTTCAAGACACAGCCTTCTTGTCCGCCCTCGCGGTCTCGTCGTTCCGGGGCGTGGGTTTAACAAGCGGTGGGTATTTGAATTGAAATCGTTCCTTTCCTGGCAGATGGCGAAGAAATGCTGAAATAAAACCACAGAATTGGCGATTTGAAGTTTAAACACTCAGAGTTTTAGGAGCCGAAATGCACACACAGTCAGGAAATCGATGCACAAAAATGTATTTGATTAATTATCAAAACACATTTTTTGTCATACAGAATTTATTAAAGGGAATTTTATTATTTAATTCGTATCCCACGCAGTTATAATTATTGTAAAACTGATTTATAAATGATGAGTAGTAAATATTTGCCACTATGTTGCTCAAACACCTTGAGTTTGAGTGCCATTATTTACAAATTATTGAATTTAGTCTGTGCCAACTTCTCAAAATGGCCCCTGTCACATTTTGAAGTAAAATTTATTGTAATTTTTGGAGAGATTAAAATCAGAATGCATACATTTGATTGGGATTTGGAATTATAACGTTATTCGGGGAGCAAATTGCTCCAGTCAATCAATTTGATGCAAAATGTGTCTACTCTTAAAATCTCTATGCCCGGCTAACGACTTTGAAGAGATTGGAAGCAAAGGTTTGAACGTTCGTGTTACTTGAGATCAATACAGTGAAAGTTGCGTCAAGTTTGAAAATGTTCTCTTGACACATATTCATCCGTTATCACCATCTGTGAATCGATTCCAAATTATCAACTATAATTTATTTCAAGTGAATTATTTTGTAATTTGAATAGTATTTTCGAACATGCAAATTTTATTATTGTCAATAATCAGTAATTTACACATTACGATGAAAACATTGTAAAGGAAAATAAAATGCGCGATTCTTTGCACAACATCTGTTTCTATAATCGAGAAACAATAAGGGGTAAATGCCCCCAAAATCCGATTTCTAGACGTTGTGACACCATCTGCCCCCCCCCCCCCCCCCCGCCGCGTAGCGTAACCTTCCTTATTTTACATTTCTCCTCATCATCAAGTTGAAATGTCGTTTAATGACGTAGGCTAATCATACTGCTCCATATCGATAGTGAATGATACAATCTTACCTATATTATATAGGAAGTATTCATGTTACGAAATAACGGCAAATTCGCACAACAAAAGTTAAATAAAAAATAGTCATTATTTCGCTATTATTTTGTTTTTATTACATTTTTAGCCAATTTACTATATGTTTGCCTCCTCCAATCACAATGCCCGAATCATTCGCTCATAAATCACCCGCAATCTTCTCTATAAGCTTCGTTCAAAGATATTGCTATCGATGGAACGAAGTGGGGTATCATTTTTTTTCTCGTATCTCTTTAGTTTTTTATTTTCTTTTACAGCTATAGCTAGTAGAGACAGATATCAGTTGAGTTACGATCTTCTAATCTAACCCTTACACACGCCTATAGTAAGTCATGTGAGACATTTTGCGCATTGCGGGGTTTGAACACAGACAGAGGCAATGACGTTGGAAAGTTTTCTCCAGCCATATAGGGTGCTTCTCAATGCTTGTCCATCCATTTATCATTCCATTTCAACTAAAGTAGTTCCACAGCAACATTGTGAATGCTGACATCATTAAGTTACTTGTTATTTTTGGTCTTGGTCACACAAACACTCTAAATATCAACTATCCCCTGTGGAATTTATGCTTGTGGATTGTAGCACAGTTAATTAATTAATTAATTAATTAATTAATTAACATTCGTGTATAGAAAGTAATTAGTCTTGTACTTGTTGAGTATAATTCCACTACGTACACATGTACAGTCTAGATAATAAGTGTGTGAAATTAGAAATTACTGTAATTTATACACGTCTTCTGAACTAGAAAAAAAAATACAAGATAACGTACGTGAAGTACGCCCCCCACCCCCCCAATCTGAAACTCTTTCGGTGTAATTTGAGGTTTTGGACCATGGCTACACGGGAAAATAATGTGTGTCACAGACAGTACTCGTCAGTCAACAAGTCTGTGGTTATGACTCATCCTGACTCACCCATTGCGTGACCGCCTAACCGGCATGTCGCCACATGCCACGCCCACTCGACAAAATCGTCGCTAACCAGAATCTACTACGTATTTCACTTTTATAGAAATTATACCATAAAGGAAATGATTCTACGTACGAACTACTTTCTTTCCATGCTATAAGTAGAAACATGCCATAAATGTGGTCATATGTAAAATATCTCTTCAAAGTGACAGATGACAGCAAGATTTTTTCAAATGTAACGGCTGTCTCCAGAAAAGAACATAATTTTCTTTTCTTTACTAGTTATCAACGTAAATGATGTTGCCTTTTAAATAATACATAAGGCATCAGAGTTGATGATTAAATGAACATAATTCATGCAACAGACGATGCTGAAGATTTGTATGACCTAATACGGAAGTTTTGAGTGCATGAAAACCTCGTAGGCTGTCTGCTTTGCAGTCACAGACAGACGGCGGCTTCGTATTGATTATTTACCGCACGATACGTGTACGAAGTTTGTAACGCGTCTTCCCATTGGCCAGTCGATGACCTTTCCATCTTCCAAATTCGAATGAGCCAATCAGAGCGTACTTCAGCGTATGACGTCACAACAAGTATATAAGCATTTGGGGCGCTGGCTAGCGGTCATTCTAGCAGTTTCGCTGTCGAAATAGAGATTCATCACTTCTCTGATCGAATTCGAACTTTGGGATATTTTCTAGTTTATCGATTTATCTTGGTACTACATCCTTAAACAATGGTGAGTGACTACTTTTATTCAATCTGCATTTTATATATTGCAAATTAATAATTGTAGTGGTGTTTAGTTCGACCCATGCGAACGTTTGCCGGCTGGCAACTCGGGTTCATGCGTGGCTTAGGCCTACGTCATAATAATATGTCAGTTGAAAACACAATTTCACTGTTTACGCTTCCAAAATATATTCCAGAGTTATTTTGCCTTACTTATAAACTAGACGAGCCCAAAGTTGACGAGGAAATGCATTCTAAAAATGCATTTCCTGTCGGGCGTGGTAACTGCAGAAGCAGCTGGAACTGCATGCACAACAAAAAATAACGATTTTATTTCTAGGCTGCTAACGGATCAATGCCAGTTCCAGACCTAAAAATATAATGTTACCTTAATGACGAAGTAATCATGAATAACACACATTTTAGTGGTATTTCTAGGTCTAATACTAGGTATGGCCTTGGCCCTGCACTTGAGCTCATGTGAGGAATGGAATTTACAGAATGCTCCAACGCTATTATGTCTACTGTGGGTGCTTGCTTACTGCTTAGCATAGACAAATATTTTTTCTGTTGACCTATGTCCATCCGCGGTGGATCATGCGGTTGGGGTGCAGGTCAAGAAAGTGTGCCAGTCATACGTAGCTATAGGGACGTAGGTTCAAATCCTGCTGAAGGCATGGGTTTTTGTAATTATAAATATTGTGGCTGCCACATAAGATCAAACCAATTCATATCAGAATTCTTCATAAGACATTTCTTGAAAATATAGATTGTCATCGTAGTAAGCTGGGGGCAGGAAGGGGGCAAGGTCCTTGTTTTGGTTATGGCTTTGCCGCCCCCCCCCCCCCCCCCCCGATTGTATGTTGTTCGCGGCATAACTATATTATCTTGGAATATTATAATAATAATAAATTAAAATAATATTAAATTATTAATGCTCTCTCCTTAGCGACAAGGTTGATTTAATTGAGTCCTAATAAATTATAATTGATTGCAATGGTGAGTCTGCATCAGTTAATAGTGGAGTCCAGTAGTACCAACATCAAAGAATATTTCCACTATTCTTACTTCTGTCAGACTAAATTTCTTTTATCTTCTCGTTACAGCGTGAGTGTATCTCTATCCACGTCGGCCAGGCGGGAACCCAGATCGGCAACGCGTGCTGGGAACTCTACTGTCTCGAGCATGGCATCCAACCCGACGGCCAGATGCCTTCCGACAAGACCATCGGTGGTGGCGATGACAGTTTCAACACCTTCTTCAGCGAGACCGGAGCCGGAAAACACGTCCCTAGGGCGGTTTTCGTCGACCTCGAGCCTACCGTGGTCGACGAGGTACGAACGGGAACTTACCGGCAGCTTTTCCACCCCGAGCAACTCATCACCGGCAAGGAGGACGCCGCCAACAACTATGCCCGAGGTCACTACACCATCGGCAAAGAGATCGTCGACCTGGTGCTGGACCGAGTTCGCAAGTTGGCTGACCAGTGTACCGGACTTCAAGGATTCCTCATCTTTCACTCGTTTGGGGGCGGCACTGGATCGGGCTTCACTTCCCTTCTGATGGAGCGTCTGTCCGTCGACTATGGCAAGAAGAGCAAGTTGGAGTTTGCCATCTACCCAGCTCCACAGGTGAGAAAACTGTTGTGTTAGGGTACTGAAATGTTGATTTACAGTAAGGCCCAAGTCCACGAGGGTCTTTCACAAAGAAATCTCAATTAAATTTGTTGTTACGTAGTGTGAATCCAATTTGAAGCCTCAAAGTCAATTCCCTTTAATGCTTTATTATTTGTATCAATTAATTTAAGATATTCTCCCCTTTACTTATGATACACTAAAATCTAATGCACTTCCCAGTGCTTTTCAATTTTAGAACTAATAAGGTTATGTATACTGTTTCAGGTCTCAACTGCTGTCGTTGAACCATACAACTCCATCCTGACCACCCACACCACGCTCGAGCACTCTGACTGCGCCTTCATGTGTGATAATGAAGCCATCTACGACATCTGCCGCCGCAACTTGGATATCGAGCGTCCCACATACACCAACCTCAACCGACTGATTGGCCAGATCGTGTCTTCGATCACCGCCTCTCTCCGTTTTGACGGCGCCCTCAATGTTGATTTGACCGAATTCCAGACCAATTTGGTTCCCTATCCCCGTATCCACTTCCCTCTGGTCACCTACGCTCCCGTGATTTCCGCGGAGAAGGCTTACCACGAGCAACTTTCCGTTGGCGAAATTACCAATGCTTGCTTCGAGCCAGCCAACCAGATGGTCAAGTGCGACCCTCGTCACGGAAAGTACATGGCCTGCTGCATGCTGTACCGTGGGGATGTCGTTCCCAAGGATGTGAATGCTGCCATTGCAACCATCAAGACGAAACGTACCATCCAGTTTGTTGACTGGTGTCCCACCGGTTTCAAGGTTGGCATCAACTACCAACCCCCGACGGTGGTGCCCGGTGGCGACTTGGCCAAGGTCCAACGTGCCGTCTGCATGTTGTCTAACACGACGGCCATCGCAGAGGCCTGGGCGCGTCTGGATCACAAGTTCGACCTGATGTACGCCAAGCGAGCGTTCGTGCACTGGTACGTCGGCGAGGGGATGGAGGAGGGAGAGTTCTCGGAGGCGCGAGAGGATCTGGCTGCCCTTGAGAAGGACTACGAAGAGGTTGGAATGGATTCCGTTGAGGGAGAAGGAGAGGGGGAAGGCGCTGAAGAGTATTAATCGAACTGTTCATTCCTAATTAAATTGTAACAGGGCGTTATCTCATTCCTGGAAACACTTAAAAATGCATTTATGTCGTCATTGTTTGATTCTCAAAGGCTTTGATACTTCTTTCTTTACCAATGTTTTCATGAAATACATATACTTTTTGAATTGCAGCTGAATTTTGTTCTTTTCCAATTTCCTTCTTTTCTCTCATCCTTGCACTTGGCATACAATACATACAAACCTTTCTTTTAAAGTAACGTGTACCAACCGGCATTGAACCATGGACTTATAATAGTAACTGCAACGCAGTTACTATTATAAGTCCATGGTTGAACTATGTCATGTTGCAATGCTTTCAAGTGCAGCCATCCTCAGTAGAAAGAAGCAGGTTCAAACCTTGAAGGATGTTGACCTGTACTGTACCCTTCCTCAATGAAATAAACATTCTTTTCCCACCAGTTGAAGTTGGGTCACAATTTAATGATGTAATTTTGTTTCTGTATAGTAGGGACTACACGGTATCAACAAAAATTCCTTCAAAATGAAAGTACAGTAGCAGCCATTGAAAGTAAAATTTTAAGGAATTTTTTTTATCAAACATGCATAGATAAATCCTTAGTTGTGTTTGGGAAAAGAGGACAGAGACCAACAGCTTACCTGGAACATGGTAGTCGGCCGCCTAGGTCTAGGAAGCAGAATAGGAATACGAATTAACATTTCATGTGATGTATTATCCTACATCACATGAAATGTGACAAATGTTTCAGCCTACATGGCCATGGTTTCAACACTGGTTTCAGTTTGAGTATCCTCTTGTTTAGCAGTCTCATGCAACTTGAAATCACTGATATTAGATTAGAAGATCAACGAATCATTCATTAGCTTCTAAGTCTACTAGCCAAATGTGCTTTGCATACAAACACATTAAGAACAAAAAAACAATTTGTTTTTAATCACGTTTTTCAACGGCTTTCCACTGGAATCGAAGAAGATGTAATCATGTAACAGCTGTGAAGTGTTCCTATATTTCCCGCCATTGCTCGTCAGTCGACTACGAATTTTCTAGCAGGCTGTAATCGTAACAGTAAACACTTTGCTGTGCAAAGGCTGTGGATTGGTGACCTAACCTAAAAATGGCTGCTGTTTTAGATGAAGTTGGAAAATCTGAAGAGAAATTATCAGTTGAAGAAGGAAATGTGGAAGAAATAGCTGATGTTGTCGGTGAAAATAGTGCCGATGAGGCTTCTAAAAAGAAAAAAAAGAAGAAAAAGAAGAAGAAGGCTGGTAAGCTGATATTTTCACTCTGCTTCGACCGGGCATGGTGTTCTTTGGGTCGCGTTTGATGGTGGGTCGAGCCCGAGGCCTTTGGCCAAGGGACATTTCATCTACTATTCATCTACAGTATCCCTGAGAGCATATGCGTAACGTAGGGTGGGCTATGCTTCAAATTCTGGTGTAGGTCTACCTTTCAATTGTACATAATTTACCCACGTTTACGAAGGGGATTCAAAGTGGGATCGAGTCTGTTTTTTCGATTTAATTCCTCTACATTCTGTTGTTGTTGTTGTTGTTGTTGTTATTATTATTATTACTCTCTTCACTGTTGGCCGTACGCCGGTGGCAAGAGTCCTTCATTCCTCCTTTCCCATCCTTAACGTCTTCCTCCCTTCCTCCATCACCCACTTTGCTTTTCCCATTCTTCTCAGTTTTCCTTGCTTCCTTCCCCTCCATCACCCCCCTTGTTTCCAACCTTCCTCCTTCCCCAGGACCATCGCCTTTTGCCTTTTCCATCAACATGGGTTCGGGTTAAGGCCTCAGCCTGTCGGCAAAAGCCTTTACCTTCCCTAGCCCCACAACTTCCCTCACGCTGGTTCCACAAAACGGTCGTCCTTCCCAGGAAGGAGAACTTGCCTACATCCATCCTCCATATCCTTCTTTCTATCTTCCACTGATGATCCCCCCTTTCCATGTAGCTGGCTCCGTCAACCGCCCTACTTAACTCTCCCCACCCCTCATGCTTCCTTACTACCCTATACATTTTACCCAGCTGATCCCTCCGCCTTCTGTCCTCAAGCGTCTCCCAACCTAGCTCCATGACCAATTCCGTTACACTCTAGTACTCTCTGCTCATCCTACCATCCCCCAGCTCTATTTCCACCCATCTATTCGCCCTTCTACTTCTCGCCACTCTCTTTTGTACCCCCTCCAGGGCATCTCTCCCCTTAGCATCATGTGGGTCCCAAATCGCCGCTGCATACTCCAGACCTGGCCTCACCAGAGCTCTGTAAGCATGCTCCCTTATTTCCCTGCTTGCTCCCCTCAGCACCCTCATTACAAAGTTTAGATTCCTTACTCCCTTCCCAACCAACCTGCTAATCTGCTCTCATACAAGTTGCATTCAGTTGACGTCGACGCCTGGACTTCTTGTCTCTACGTTGTAGTCGTGACAGAAGACAGCGTTTTGAAAATGCTCAGCCCTTGCCCAGGGAATTCAATCCATGATTTACTACTTCCTTTATCTTTCTGTGCCTATGTGAGTTACACATGTAGTTATGGAACCATCTCTCATTTAGAATGGCTAATCCACACTTTTACATATCTTGGAAAGTTACATGCTATAGGCCTACTGAAACTGAAACTGAATACACTTGTCAAATGTTCAATACATTACGAACCTTCCGGATTTGTTACAGGTGCCGGCGAAGCGTCGGCAGATGTGCCGGCAGAGGGGACACTGAACGGAGGTGAGAATTTCTTGTTGCTACCTGTAACACAGCTGAACCTTTTTGTAAATTGATCACTAGCACAGATATGAATTTAAATCAGTGTATTGGTGTTAAACATAGTTAGCCTAACTGTTAAGTGTCAGTAATCAGTTTTGAAAGTCATATTTAAAGAAAGTCTAATGGATCTTTTCTCTCCAGTGGAAGTCGACGATGCTGAAGTGTATTGGTGTTAAACATAGTTAACTGTTAAGTGTCAGTAATCAGTTTTGAAAGTCATAAAGAAAGAATGGATCTTTTCTCTCCAGCGGAAGTCGACGATGCCGAAGCGATTCTGACGAGCGATGAGAAGAAAAAGAAGAAGAAGAAAAAGCCAAAGGGGAAAGGGCAGAAATCGCAAACCGATCCTCCGTCCATACCCATTGCAGAGCTGTTCCCTGATGGTTAGTAGCCCTCATGAGTACTGTTGTCATAATGTTTTAGTATTATTTTCCCGCTGCTAGTATAGACTACGTTTACCACGCGAGCCGAGCTCGAGCTCATAAGCTCGAGCTGGACATTATGCGAACTGAATTTGCCTGATAAACATCTAAGCTCGAACCCAACTCAGCCCGGTGAAGAAGCCGAGCCAGCACGCTCCGTGCGATCTCAAATTGCGTGATAAACACATGCGGACCGAACTGTGTACATACGTACGTTTAGCAAGCGGTTAACCACGCCTTCTTTTTCAGCACGAACCAGACCTGTAGTATTTAGTACGATCTCAAAGTCCGTGGTAAACGAATACCGAGCTATTGAGCTCGAGCTTATGAGCACGAGCTGGGCTCGCGTGATAAACGTAGTCATTGACAGAGAAGGAAGCACAAATTTATTGGATAGCTAGGAAGAAAAATGATTGAAAAATCAAACTTTCGGCATAGGATAAAAAAAAAAAAAAGTATTGACCGCGTATTTCCTCCCCCGCAGGCGTCTACCCCGTGGGCGAGCTGATGGACCACCCTGCGGTCGGGGACGGTAGAACGGCCAAAGACCGGACGACCAGCGAAGAGAAGCGCGGGCTGGATCGCCTTCAGGGCGACATCTACAACGAAGTGCGACACGCGGCCGAAGCGCACAGACAGGTGAGCAGAACAGGCGATGGAAACTTTAAAAATTAAAAAAAGAGAGAATTTTTTTTATTATCTCTTAAGTCCAGTCTTACAATGTCCCAATAACTACTTATTCATCTAATAGCTTGTTTTCTCCATGGCAACCACCAATCAAAACCCTTGAAATTCTCCAATAGCCTAATTGCTACAAATAACTTCCTTATTAGGAGATTGTAAGACTGGCCTTTATGCCAAGATGGCTTTTTCATCCAGAAAAATTCGATATATTCGACGACAGATGTAAATCTAGTCGATAAATTCGAATTTTCGTAAATTGAAAACGACGAAATTTGCTCGTAAATCTTCTTCTTCTTCTTCTTATGCCAACAATTTACCTATTTGGTCATCATGCGTTTTTGCATTTCCCAGTAGAGATAGGATTCTTTTTCTGCCTCCGCCATATCTTTTGGCATTGCATCTCTTATATCTTGGAGTGCCGGGCATCTACGTAAGCGCTCCCTGGTATGCTGTTCTGTTGTACATAGTGTGCATGTGCTGGAGTCAGTTATCCCTAGTTTATGCAGGTGTGAAGTTAGCAGATCCTGACCGGTTTCCAGTGTGAATAGGGAACACGCGTATGAAAATTGTTATCGATTTTTAAATACCTTGTCTCTCATTTAGGCCTAATAATTTTGTGTCTTTGAATTTTAAAAAACGGATCAGTCTATGCCTCAAAATAATTGGTTTAGTAACGATAAATAAAAGGGCGCGAAAAACGAGCCACCGCCATGTAGATTGGATTTGACGTCATGGTTTTGTACTTTATACGCTCACCGCCTCAGCAATTGGTCTGTTCTGCCAAGTCTACAGAACCATTGCGTCACAGCCACCTGTACGCGTTTCAGATCTCCAGTTTAAACTTCAATAAATGCGACCACATTAAACCTATTTAAAAATTTCTTTTTTACGTGCGACTTGCATTAATATACTTTTTGTATCTAATACTATTAAACTAAGTGTTTGGTTTAGCAAAACTAATCGTACGCGTGTTGCCTATTGCTTGTAAATGAAATGTAATTGTAAATGAAACCGTTTTCGCTTACGTCCCCGCAGACTCGCCAGCACATCCAGAAGTGGGTAAAGTCGGGCATGACGATGATCGAGATCTGCGAGGAGCTGGAGAGGACGGCGCGAACGCTCATCGGCGAGGACGGCCTCAAGGCCGGTCTGGCGTTCCCGACCGGGTGTTCTCGCAACCACTGCGCGGCGCACTACACGCCCAACGCAGGCGACCCCACCGTGCTGGAGTACGACGACGTTACCAAGATCGACTTCGGGACGCACATCAACGGTGAGACTCGACTCTTATCCTTAAATCCTTTTTTTTTTTTCCTTCTTGTGCCAAGATGGCTTTTTCAGCCATTCTTTTGTCTTACTATCCAATATAAATCATCATCATCATCATCTGATGCCACGTCCAACTCTGCGTTGGGTCGGCATTGAAGATAAGCCTCCATCTTCTTCTATCCTGCCACCACTCTTCCCCCTCAACTACATTCCAGTCCCCTCCTCGCATTTCCACATCCTTCCTCCCTTTGTCGTGCCATCTTTGTCGTGGTCTTCCTCTCGTTCTTCTACCTGGAATCTCCAGTTCTAGCATTCTCCTCGGCAATCTCTCTCTTTCCATCCTCTTGACATGTCCGAACCATTTCAGTCTTCTCTCTCCAATATGCTCCAATAAATTCCTTACGCCTAGTTGGTTTCTTATGTCGTCATTCCTTATCCTGTCCCATCTAGTCTTCCTCACAATACTTCTCAAATAAATAAATAAATAAATAAATTCACATTTAGAGTCTACCCACTCAGTAACTAAACTGATTTGCAATGGGGGACTTTAATTTAAAGTGACTAAACCAACCCTGTAGGCTTCGAACACCGTCGACGAGTGAGCGATAACCAATCAAAGATCAATATTTCAAATACGAAACATATGAGTCAGTGATTGGACAGTGAGAACACCTGCGGACCAATGCCAGAATCATCAAGGTCGATTCAGAACAACTTTGAATTTATTGAGTGCTTCGTTGCTAGGACAGCTCCAAAGTCACCGTTTACTTATTTCTCTCTTCTCTTCTCTTCTCTTATGCCCACATTGAGACATTTATGTCATCATGCGTCTCGCCAACCAATAGAGACAAGCCTCCTGCTCCTTCCTGTCCAGCCCTCCTTGCATTCCTTCGTTGTGCTTTTCGTCTTTCAGTATCGAGCAATGGAATAGATGTTGCCTGTCCTGTATGCCATTCCCACAGAGCTTGCATGTACTGCTCTCTGCCAACCCCATTCTATGCAAGTGCTTTGCTAGTAAGTCATGGCCAGTATAGTATGTAGTCGGAACTGTGCTGTCGGTCTCCTTCAATACTGATCCGTTCTTCCTTTTTTCCTTCCTTTAACTAGCTCACTCCACATTTTATCCTTGCCTTTCTCTTTCCAGGCTTCTTCTACTACCGAGTTGCTGGCCGATCATAAAAATCGATCCTTTATGATTCCCTCCTTATTTTCCTCTTTTATTTATTTATTAATGTCTATCCTATTCATTATATAGTAGCCCCAACTAAAGTATTCGCCTACCGTGTAACCCCAGAACCTAAAACACGAATTTGATTGGGCAGAGAGACTGACATTCTCATCGTGTTGTGTGTCTGCAGGTCGCATCATCGACTGCGCTTTCACGCTCGCGTTCAATCCCAAGTACGACAAACTGATCGAGGCCGTGCGAGACGCCACCAACACCGGGATCAAGGTAGGTAACGAGGTTGCTCTCTCCCGAGAGTGCTGAGCAGCGCATTTACGCGACGACCGGAATTTGTACGTGGGTAACCGTTTTGAATTAAAAAAAAAAAATTGTTTGTACCCGAGTTGTTGATTATTATTATTGCTACTATTATTGTCCAAAAGAAAATATCAGGTCTCCTTAGAATGGTTATAGGCCTATCTCCTAGCTTTCAAACTTTGAACTGTTTTAACATCAGTAATGAACCGGCATTGTTTAGCTCCGACGACCAAGACAGGCTACATTTCTTTAGATGAGCTGCCCTAAGCTGTATATCGAATCCCGCCCCCAATCATTGAGCAGATCAGAAAAGAAAGCCATTTTATATTGGATAGTAAGACAAAAGAACGGTTGAAAAAGCCATCTTGGCATAAAAAAAAAAATTAATTTTTGCCAAGTAGTATTCTTTGTCTGCCCATTCTTTTCACATGTCTACCTTCTCGGCGTTTGTAATAGTATGTCTTGTGTGTTTACGCGTGTCCGTGTTGACGTCTGTGTGTTGACGCGTATCCGTATTGACGTCTGTGTTGACGCATGTCCGTGTTGACGCGTGTCCGTGTTGACGTCTGTGTGTTGACGCGTGTCCGTATTGACGTCTGTGTTGACGCATGTCCGTGTTGACGCGTGTCCGTGTTGACGTCTGTGTGTTGACGCTTGTCCGCAGTGTGCCGGCATCGACGTGAAGCTCTGCGACATTGGCGAGGCGATCCAGGAGGTGATGGAGTCTTACGAGGTGGAGCTCGACGGGAAGACCTACCAGGTCAAGTCCATACGGAACCTCAACGGCCACTCGATATCGCCTTACCGTGAGTTGAAATACTGCAACACCCCCCGCTATTGATGTCCACCCACCTTGCGGATGATCACCGCCCGATCTCGGTCTGTTAAGAGCCGTTTACATAAATAAATGACTAGTGATTAGTGACTAACCCACTTGACTAAGCCACAGGCTTCTTTAATTGGCTATGAGTGAGAATACTGCGCTCTGATTGGCTGTGACTAAGGTTTGTCTTGACTTGACTAAGGAATTTAAGTATGTTGTAATTTGCCGCACAGGAACGGGACCAATTGGGGAAACTGAACAAACGCTAACCCTTGTCACACGATAAAGTCTGTTGTTTATTTAACGCACTACAGGACAAACAAATATGAATGCCACTACTGTGGACTTGATTATAGGGTTTATAGGTACAATATTCGAGAGGGGCCTACCGGCTACCTGTCTCGACACCCAGTCCTTCTTCCACTCCCGACCGTCGTCCTCGACCGCCCAGGCCTCCCGCCCCTCCACGCCAGCCCCCCTACACCCTCGTCCAAACAAGGGGAAGGTGGGGCCTCAGGATGGCCACGTACAGTGGCGCACCACAATGTTCAATTTCTTAGTCAAGTCAAGACAAACCTTAGTCACAGCCAATCGGAGCGCAGTAGCCAATCAGAGCGCAGTATTCTCCCTCCCAGTCAATGAAAGAAGCTTGTGGCTTAGACACAGGGGTTAGTCAATAATCACTAGTCATTTATGTAAACGGCCCATTACAATTGCTTTAAAATGTTTTCAAATGTGTAAAACGGAACTATTGATTGGAACAAAGAAACGTTCATTAGAAAGAGCACTAAAGTCTCTACAGTACACGGTGACATATTTTGATTTACATTTGGGACAATTAAAGCAATTTGAACAGAGCTACATCGGGAGTTCCGCAGGCTAGGAGGACATAGGCCTACTGTCTTAATAAAAAGAAGGATGTGTTTTCATATACATTTTCACAAATTGTACAATATGCAACAAGAAAAATAAGTAGGCCTAAGCTACAATGTAGGGATGGGCAAATTACGTTTAATAGCCTAAACGTTTAACCGTTTTTTAAACTCCCGTTTAAACGTTTTATTCGCTCTATCCCCTGCCACGAGATGAATAAAATGACCTTTGCAGTAAATTACCGAAAAGTTCCGAAACATTGGGTATTACAATTTGTAGCTGGAAAAAACTATAATAGTAGACTAGTACTGCAGGACGCTCCGTTGTAAAATATTTGTTTCTAATCTTATATTATGCAAACACTTCTGTACTAGGGCTGAGTCGTGTAAACTCTTAAACGTGTAAACGCCCGTGCGAAAATATACGTGTACAAAAATATTCATACACGTTTAACCATGTCTTATACCCCACCCAACCAATCCCCCTCTCCCACCACCCCCACCCAAAACCCAATTCACAGATTTTTCTGATGTCACAGCTCTTTGACGAGCCGCCAAGGCATAGCTTAGTGTGTGGAGTCAAAATGACTGTGAACAGTTGGACACAAAGGTGGAGAATATAATCAACAATGAATATTATAATGAATATTATATTATATACTATAGCCTAATGAATTATTAATTATTATAAATCACCAGTATTATTTCCTTGAACATGTTTTTTCGCGAACATTACAACCCATTTTTTATTGTCATTTTGTGAACAGGAGAGACGTGTTACGTTAAAACGTTTAAATGCGAAAAATTCGGAAAAATAAACGTTTACAAAATTAACCGTTTTCTCCCAGCCCTATTCTGTACACACGTTCAAACGAGGCGTAAAAAACAAACGTTTAAAGCCACTCCCACGTTTAAACGTCCCGTCCCTACTACAATGTGTGTGTTTGTGTGTCACGTTCAGGCATCCACGCTGGCAAGACGGTCCCGATCGTGAAGGGCGGCGAGGCGACGGTGATGGAAGAGAACGAGTTCTACGCGATCGAGACGTTTGGCTCGACCGGTCGGGGTCAGGTACACGACGACATGGAGGTGTCGCACTACATGAAGAACTTCGACGCCGGCTACGTGCCACTCAGGTGAGTCGGACGACGTTGGCCCAGTGGTTAGCATCCCCGCTTCCAATGCAGAAGGTCCCGGGTTCAAATCCCGCTTCAGGCAGAAATTTTTTAACTTCTAATGTGGATTCAATTCCATTACTTCTTGGCTTAAGGCTGGTCCTCACAGATTTTTAAGACATACGATTTAAGGTTTAACGCGTAGTCGTAAAGTTGGATCATAGGAAACGCGTACTGGCGTTCGCACAAAGTTTTAGTTTTAAGACGTTGTTTTCATTGTTGTTTTTAAAACAACGTCTTAAAACCTTATGCATTATGTCTTCAAAATCTGTGTGGACCAGCCTTTAGGAATAAGTAAACGGTGACTTTGGAGCCGTCCTAGCAACGAAGCACTCAATAAATTCAAAGTTGTTCTGAATCGGCCTTGTTGGTTCTGGCATCTGTCCGCAGGTGTTCCCACGCACTGTCCAATCACTGATTCGTATGTTTCGTATTTGAAATATCGATCTTTGATTGGTTATCGGTCGCTCACTCGTCGGTGGTGTTCGAAGCCTACCTACAGGGTTGTTTTAGTCACTTTTAGGGCTGGTCCACACAGATTTTTAAGACATAATGCATAAGGTTTCAACAATGAAAACAACGTCTTAAAACTAAAAACAACGTCTTAAAACTAAAACTTGTGTGAACGCCAGTACGTGTTTCCTATGATCCAACTTTACGACTACGCGTTAAACCTTAAATCTTATGCTTAAAAAATCTATGTGGACCATCCTTAAATTAAAGTCCCCCACTGCGAATCAGTTTAGTTACCGAGTGGGTAGACTCTAAATGTGAATTTATTTATTTTATTTATTCGAGGCGTTGATTTCCCCGACGTACTTTATTTTAAGGCTTTGCTACGTAGATTGTTGAGAACTTAGAATTTGTGATTAACATAGTTGAAACATACAAAACACACATGTATGCATTCACATTAACAATAGGGAGCTTGCAATAGAGCACTCAAAATAGACTAGATGCATTCTGGTGGCAAGAAAATAAACTT
This sequence comes from Isoperla grammatica, assembly GCA_945910005.1. Taxonomy (NCBI): domain Eukaryota; kingdom Metazoa; phylum Arthropoda; class Insecta; order Plecoptera; family Perlodidae; genus Isoperla; species Isoperla grammatica. Next base: position 34,425,788 of record OX246747.1, read on the forward strand.
CTATTAGGAGTGGTCTAGCTGTCAATTTTCATTGTTGCTTTATTGTTATTATTCATCAATGGCGTTGAAAGGAGGTTGCTTAGCAGCGCTATCTATGTTCGTTTTGAGTCCTCTATAACGTCATTTCCGGTATCGCACGGTAGCCATATACTGAGGTACTCTGTAAACATATGTTTACGTTCTTCCGACACTGCATTGTTGCAGTATTGCAGATGTCCTTTGACTGACACATCAACTGTTTTTAAACAAATGTTCAAACAAAGGTAGGTTATTATGACTGAAAACAAAATAAGAACGCGTAAACTCTGTTTGAAGACAATAATTTGCATGTGTTATCATTTTCTTGAACTTTTACCTGCACACATCAATCTATACGGCTTGAAACTGTGATATTTCTTGGATAACCTATGTGTCTTCTATTGACAGAACAAATGTAAACAAGCAATGTGTACCTCATAATGGCCGCCACGTGACGTCTATTGAAAGCTACCTATTGGAGTGAATAAGAATTGTTATGTGAATGCATGTGTTTTGTACGTTTCAACTTTGTTAAATTGCCCAGACATTTTTGCAGACAACAGTCTGTCGCTAAGCAACTCCATTGTTGTATCCTTCTTTCATTGGTGTACATTAAATTTGCAATATTATGTTTGTCTGAAGAAAAAAAAAAAAACAGCCACATGGTTATTTTCATAATTATTTTCATTGGTTTCTTCATTTGCGGAGATTGCAAGTCTCTAGATATCGAAGAAAAAAACACCGCTTTTGAACCTACATTGGCTCGGGACCGCAGATGAACGGTAGAGAGAAAGTACATTTTTTCCGGTCCTTTTCAGACTGCAGTCGAGTAAATCCCTTCTCGGGGTGATCAACAAGAACTTCAGCACCCTGGCGTTCTGTAAGCGCTGGCTGGATCGGGCCGGCTGCACCAAGTACCAGATGGCGCTGAAAGATCTCTGCGACAAGGTAAGCGCCGAATCGGTAGCAGCAGATTTTTTTTGAACAGTTTTGCTTCTTTATTTATTTGATTTCCATCCTATTCAGTTAGAAAATGGATTTACAAAGGAGGACAATAAACAGAACTATGTAACAATTAATAATTATACAAATCATAAAATAGAAGATTTAACAGAAACAAAACAAACTACTATAGGCCCACTACATATGAGATGAACCATATTTTGTTCAAAAGAGAATAAAAAGTGTGGATATGTGTATTATTTTGTTTGTGCTATATCTATGACTAGGTTATGTCGATCAGTGCCAATCGGTTGCAACAGTCGAGTTGACATTTTATACGATCTTGATTACTTACATTTAATTCGTACGTGTTTTGAAGTAGTGTGCGAGGAGAAGTACCTTTATTGGGCAACTAGGCAGAGAATGGCGTAAGTTCCAACTCTGGGTGTTCGAAAGAAGAAGTTTTAATTTAACGTGTCTTCTTTGCACAGGGGGTGGTCGACGCTTATCCGCCGCTCTGCGACATCAAGGGAAGCTTCACTGCCCAGTTCGAACACACGATCCTACTGCGTCCCACCTGCAAAGAGATAGTCTCCCGTGGCGACGACTACTAACAACAACAACAACAAGCAAGGTGTCGCCAACCACCTCGACAATAACGGGTGACTAGCAACACCCAAATACAACAATGACACAAGTGAATTGAATCGAAGGACAAACAACAAGCTGCCAAGAAATAAAATGTTCCGATTTTGGAAAACAACCTTCAACTCAAACAAAAGAAACATGTAACGTCATTGTCCGTCATTAAAAGTTTTAACTGGCGAGCAGTTACTATCGTCGCTACACTAGTTTTTCTTCACATACTAACGTTGCAATTTTATTATTTTGTTGTTTGTCGGTCGGTTCAATTCGTTTGCTCCATTGTTGTAGTCTGGACGGTTGGTAGCACAGCTATTATTGTTAAGGTATTTGATTACAAACTCCATTTTTAAGATTATCCAGGACTCCGTTTGCTTTCTCCTTGCAGTCATCGAGAACAAAGATTAGAAATATAAAATTTACGTGTTCTACCGTTACACGCTCGACAGAAGGTTGTATGTGCCTGTGCACAACATTGTTTGCCGATGGCCAATTCTTCACGGCAGGAATTGTGAAAATGTATTTTTAAGATTGTTTCTATAATGTTAAAAAAAGTCACATATTTAGACCCAACTTTTGAGTGTATATTGTTGCACATGCAAGACAAGGTCAAGTTTTCGCTCTAGGCAAGTGAAGGTCGTGATGTTCGTCCATTCGCTCGGATCGACTTTATCGAGGCTAGTTCTCGCGTGTTGGCCCAATAACCGTGGAGTGGTTCCCGCTAACTAATTATTTCACCCCTAAAGTAAGCAGAAACAGTTGAAGTGTGATTGTTGAAATAAAAAATCATCATAAACAGTATGTACTTACATGTCCCGTATGTAAACTCCCCGACATCGTGGCCAACCACCGCAAAAACTTGACAAGGACGAAGAACGATGATCTCGCCAGATGTACCCAATCGACCGTGTCGTTTAGGGTGGCAACTACGTTGATGGAACTTGCCAGACTTAATTTTTATGGTTTACCAAGGCCAACAGAACAAACTCTCATTCTATTTCCATAGCTCACCACCAGGTCTAGTTATTGTGCTGCGATCACCTCACATATAGGTCTGGAGTCTATCATTTAGTTTAGAAGCAAGTATGTATCTCTGTTAAAAATGTCACTAAGTATGCGTTCAACTCTCTATTGTAAAGGGACGAACTTGTTCCACGGATTCTTCACGTCCGAGATAAAATATGTACTAACTAATATTACTTTTTACTTTCATAACTTTTTAAAGCTGTATTGTAACTCGTCGTGAGAAGCTGCCACGCGTTCACAGCTGGCGAGGCTGGTCAAGTCGTGATTACGACTGCAGAGGTGACCAAGAACTTATATTTTCTTCACATAACAAGTGAGCACCATCTTGTACAGTGAATGTGTGTTAATTTTACTGATTATTACATTGAATAAAAGTCTGTCCTAAGCATCTTGACTTTTTAATGCTTCCTTCCTTCCTTCCTTCCATTGAGTGTGTATTGTAGGGTAGAGCTCCAATGGCTGTGGTTTTCTCGTCTACTGCTTGAACATCATAAATAACAATGTATACCAGAGTTAGGTCCAGTTTTACAATGTCCTAATAACTACTTATTTGTCAAATAGCTTGTTTTCTTCATGGCAACCACCAATCAAAACCCAAGTGATATCCTCCTAATAGCTTTATTGCTACTAATAACTTTCTTATAGGTAGCTTTCAATAGACGTCACGTGGCGGCCATTATGAGGTACACATTGTTTGTTTACATTTGTCCTGTCAATAGAAGACACATAGGTTATCCAGGAAATATCACAGTTCCAAGCCGTATAGATTGATGTGTGCTGGTAAAAGTTCAAGAAAATGATAACACATGCAACTGATTGTGTTCAAACAGAGTTTACGCGTTCTTAATTTGTTTTCAGTCATAATACGGAACCTTTGTTTGAAAACAGTTGATATGTCAGTAAAAGGACATCTGCAATATTGCAACAATGCAGTTTCGGAAGAACGTAAACAAATGTTAACAGAGTACCTCAGTATGGCTACCGTGCGATACCGGAAATGACGTTATTGCAAGCTCCCTATTAGGAGATTGTAAGACTGGCCCTTAGACAAACAGCAGCTGGCATTGGGTCCCCACCGTACAATACACACTCGACGATACTATCAGTAGTAAATGGAGCCACAGGGTCCTCTGTCAGGGTCCCCGACCTTCGTTTAAATGGCATCTAAACAAGCGATCTAGGGTACAACAGTTAGAGCACATTCACATTGAAGAAGGATAAGGAATAAATCAATGTTAAAGTGTTTTAGTGATATAAATTCTAGTTACTTGGTTGGCAAAGTTAAAAATAAGTACCTTCAGTTGGTGTTGCCTCCATGTCCCATCCAAGCCCCTATGACTCCATAGCAGTAGGCGGTGAAAATCTATTGCAAATTGAATGACGCCCTTAATATGGCATTCACGCTATTTTATTTGTAAATTATCCATTTAAAAAAAAAAAAAAAAACATTAAGAAGCTCACCACAAACTTAACATTTTAGATTTTTAACAGTATCTGGTATAAATATACCATTTTATTGAAGCAGTTTCAATTATTAAAAACACCTATGAAAATTTGAATGTTGATCCACAAAGTCTCTGGATTACAAAAACCATGTTAATTCCATATTAATGGCAGCCTTCAATATGCAATAACGACCGCAGCGCCAGTGCGTCATCTAGACCTACTATAGAATTATTCCAACATCTTTGGTCGCATCGGATCGCAGAACTGACCCAGATGTGGCACAGGTGGTGGTGGTGTGAAGGTCATTGCAATGCCTATTTGTTTCCAGCAGCAGCAAGTGAATACAAAGAGATGAGGATCATTCAAGGGAATGTTGTCACATCCCAGAATTCAGCTACCGAGTTCGCTAGATAAGCAGAAAATGACGCCGCGCTTGCTGTGCTGCCTTGTGCACTTGAATGCTACTGAACTCTGGGACGTGACTTAGGTGGACCTCTAGTTAATGAAAATATAAACCCAATTATTTCAACAATGCTTTTAATAATAAAAAAAATCGGCATACATAACATGGGAGGTATTTTTTACTGTCAGTACAAGGGATTCTGTATTACAAATCCAGTCTACAACTCGCCAACATGTCAAAGGCTATCCTGAACAACGTATTTCAGGGAGTCAAGCTCCAGCCCATCGGTGCGCGGCTTCTCGGCACATCTGTTATTTCATTGGCCCTCTGCAATCTTCTTCTCTTCAGCCCGGTTTGCGTCTCATTTTGAACCCTGCTTTCGAGTCTGTCGCGTAACCCCAGCCAGTTCCGCTGCCGTCGACGCTCCTGTAGAAATTTCAACGATATCAAAACATGGAACACCAAATTACAAAGTGCAACACAAAATGTTTTGATGGCCGTCTGTACGGTACAAGGTAATGTCTCGGCAATTGATAAGTAAAATGAAGCAGATATTATTTGGTTTACTCTAGCTTGCATAAGATTGAATTCATATATTTGAGCACAAGGAAGCATGGTCTCTCTTTTTGATCTGAAGGAAGTTTTGTTTTTAACATTTAATGTATCTCATCAAACAATGTGAAAGACAAAAACAAAATGATTAGCGACATTCATTAGCAAATCGTATTTTTAAAGCTCCGGTAAAACTTGTACATAGCACAGTTTTGGAGAGGACAATTGGACGTAGTTATGCAGAAAGGAACCAACCCACACATATCTGAAAAATAGTTACAGCGGTTCTAGTATTACTTCTTATCATAAAATCTGCATTAACCCCACGATATCTACAAAATCATGTTAAATACACTAGTTTTATGTAAATTTAAGGAGAAGAAAATATTTCCAAAAATATTTGTATTTTGGTTGCTAATACGAAAAATGTTGGTTGGTTCCTTTCTGCTTACTAGGATCAGTCAACTACAAAAAATAAAATGTGGGTTGGTTCCTTTGCTTTTACTATATTTGATGAAATAAAGTTTGACAAAAAGTGATGTATTAGGATTTTAAATGAATAGGTAGTAGTTTTTATATATGTGGATTAATTTAACTTTCAGTCCCGCCATGCTTCCATTTTTGTAACATTAATCTCAATAATTGCAACGGCTTCCTACTCTGCTTTCAACATAAACATCCGGCCGAACTTTGGGTTCATAGATAGATATGGGATTCTTCTTTTTATCCTTAAAATCACATTTAAAAAATATAAATGTTCTGAAAACAACAACAACAAAATATAATGATCAGAATGGAAAGAAACATAAAATGTTGCATTTTCAATCTCACATTAAACAACAAAGAACCAAGTGGGTTGGTTCCTTTCTGCAAAATACGAAATGTAGGATTTCTTGTGTAGCCTACCGGTAGCAGAAAAGAACCAAGTGGGTTGGTTCCTTTCTGCAAAATACGAAATGTTGAATTTTCTTGTGTGGGTTGGTTCTGGTGCGTATAGAAGGCAGCACATGTATAATACTAAGTTGGGAATTAACACATACTTGGAGGCCTCTATTGTCGATGCTTGGAACTATTTTTCTAAAAAAAAAAATATTTGTGGGTTGGTTCCTTTCTGCATAACTACGTCCAATTGTACCAATATAACATAAGTGCAAGAGCAAAGGGTACTATTTTACACATGATTAGGCCCGATAGATCAATAGGATACCAAAATAAGTTTTTCCATTGCACCCATAGTCAGGGTTGTTGGATAGGGGGTACTGGTATTGTCATATTTAAACCCATCCCATCTAATTAACTTATCTCAATTAAAATTACAAACATGTGTTAGGAAAGTTTGCACGAATTTAACTTGATATTTTCAGACATAGGCCTACAAGCAAAGGCCTTAATGCCATGTGACAAAAGGAAGCAGGTTTTACGGGGGTGGGGATCATTTAATACCACATTTCTGATCCAACCCTGAGCCTAGCTAGGTAACATATTATTTAAGCAATAAATAAAGCCTGACATCAACAGACACGAACAAAATCGATGTCTATCTCTGCTAAAAGCTGGTACCTACATTCAGTCCTGCAGTCTTCTTAGTCTGCTGCTATCGGCTGTTCTGTTTTAGTGGCTATCTTCAGACGTGCGATGCAACTATCTTCCTAGACACTATTGCCATCAGCCAATGAGATGCATCTATCTTCCTAGACACTAGTGCCACCAGCCATTCAGATGTAGCTCTATCTTCCTAGACATTACAGCAACCATCCAGTGGAATGTAGCTATCTTCCTAGACTACAGTCAGTCACCAGCCAATGTGACGTAGCTATCTTCCTAGACACTACGGCAAACATCCAGTGACGTAACGCATCTACATCTCCCTAGACACTGCCACTGTCCAAGTTGGTACAATCTATATTATAGAATACTGATTCACATGGTTGAAACACTTTTGCTCAAACTTACGCATTTAGTCATGTCTTAAAATGCAATAAAATAGTATCTAGGTCTATGAAAGAATCACAAATGTATGCACTAACCACTAATGATGCCCAAGCTGTCACTACAAAATAAGTTAATATTCCAAACACCCAAAAAGAATAATTCAAATTTTTATTGAGACTGAATAAGAAAGAGTAAGAGATTGTAACATTACTAAATTAAAATTCCTAATAATATGCATTGATTTTATTTTACCAGTTCAGTGATTACTACTTTCTGCAATGCTAACCGTCCAGTAGTAGCCACTTAATCGCAAATAGTGAGGTGAAGAGCTTATAAATTACAGTTAGTGGAGGGATAGCCTCAAGTATATACATAATAATGCAGCATCCTAACGTTTGGTAGGTATGTGTTATACACTACATTGTTTGGGTTACATTTTGACCCACAACTAAACTTCACAGCTACTGTGGGAGTTATTTGAAATGAAGAGTTATTATTTCCAGATAGCCATGGGAGAATAACGGCCCAACAGAATATATATATAGGCATAAACACTGAACTGGTTGACTGATATTTCTGCATCATACTATACACGATTATGAATCACTTTTGACTTGTTTGCGTGACTGGGAAAGTCTTGGTGAAAATTTGCACCTTGAATAAAGACTGTATTCACATTTTATTGCGTTCTCAATGTTGCTTTAAAACACGTTAGTGTAGAGGGTTGAAGACGCAATGCTAGCGGTTGTTTGTCTCCCACCCACCATATAGTCGGTAGTACTGCATTACACAGCAGCACGCAATTTCCACGCGTATATAATATGATACCTGTTTTTGTAGCAGTTATCGGGTCTCTAAAAACACACTGGACCTGGTGGCAAGATTGTGCAACTACTGTTGCATTATCTTCTAAATGCCTACATACTTGGCAGGTCATACTTGGTGATAAGAATTTCTCATCAGTTACTAACGGCAAATCAAAGTTAAGAGAACAGTGGCACATCTACCAAATGCCACCTGACCATCGAAAGTAAATTACGCTGTTTTGGCTCCTGGTATGGCTGCTATACGCATTACATGAATACACTCTATAATGAAATATGCAGGTTAAAAAGAAAAAGCTACATTTGATTAAATGATCAATTGACAAAATCAAATTATAAGCTTCTAAAGCAAATTGGGTCAAATAAAAGAAATGTATTACACTACCAGTTATAGCTAGCCAAGCAGCTGAGCACCCAAGATCACTTACCAAAGCTTGCTAAATCGATAAACAGTCGCTACTACAAACATAACTATGGACAGGCTTATGCAAATCTTGAGCTTAGCTGCAGATGAACTGGAGCCATAAAATACAGGATCGACATTAACTCATAGGTTGGTAGGTACCTTTAAACATGACAAAGCATTTATCAACTATAATATTGGGTAATAAATAATAAGATATCTTCCAAGTTTAAGGATATTGAGGATAACATCAGGGTTGTACTTGCCGATTGAGAATTGTGTACTCGGCCAGTTTCTTTTACAGTCACAGTTCTTGTTTAGAATCTACATAGATCTCACATCTACCATTAACACTAAACTGGAAGTCTACCAGTCAAGCTAAGGAATGTCTAGCCTCCCAGCGGAACTTCAGTTATAGGCCTACATTCCCAAAAATATGAACGAAGTAAAATTGGGCTACTGGGAAAATCCTAGACTAGGCCTATAATGAAATATTCAAATAAGGGGCCACTTGAATTCATTGTTAATTCTTTAATTTTTGGTCTCCTGAAAAGCTTAAAAATGAAGTTCCACTGTACTAGCCCTATGCTAGATTGAAGACCCCGAATAAAGAAATACCTAATTAAAAACGAAGTTTTATTGAAACATTCAAAGTTGTTTATTTTACATTATGTCTCACATGTGAATAAAATAGTAGTTTCTAATTTATTCCATAATGGATCTGATCCAAACTAACCTATGAAGTTTGAGCTGTCAACAATTCTAGCAATGTTTTGCAAGTTTGTCTTTAGTTCCAATTATTATCGAGAAGGTAAGACAAGACATCTTGAGGTTCTGTATAAAATTGTCCACAGGTACGATAATACTTAAATGCTAGATAAAAATAGAAACGATCGGTCCTTGCAATTGTACATACACATTCAATATGGGAGGCAAGCCCAAACAGGACAGTCTCAGGCCTATCCGATTGGTTGGTGCAATAAACATACCTGTGGATGCAAAAGGTACACCCAGAGGAACTAAAATCATCCCATTAAGAGACCCAGCTACCTGAAATTAAATATTTGGAAATTCCCATATAATGCCATCGTCTACCATATCAGACTGGATACTCTAACAATTAAAGCCAAATAACGAAGAGCTGAAGATTTTCCATAGCAAATAAATCGTTAGTAGGCTAGCCAAGTTCTAGCCTAACCATTCTCACAAAACCTGTTCCACTTGAATGCTGGGTCTCACGAAGGGCAAGCTATTTGTTCCTCTGAATCGCACAAAGATTTAATACCGGCGTGGGGCGGCAGCTCCGCCACCATATCCTCCGCGGGCACCTCCACCAAACCCTCCAGCGGCGTACGGCGCCGGCCTGGCTGCTGCAGATCCAAAACCGTCCCTCATCGGTCCAGCGGCATACGACTGTTGGTACCCGGTACCGAAGTTGTCGTTGCTCCAGCTTCCACCGGCGTTGTATGCTCCTTGGACGGCTCCCTGGTTCCAGCCTCCTCCAGCTTGGCTATCCCAAGGGTTGCCAGCACCGTAGCCAGTGTTGCCGTAACCACCTGCGGCGGCACCTCCCCAAGAGTTACCGTTTCCTCCCCAAGAATTGCCACCAGCTGAACCACCACGGCTGCTGCGACCACCCGCTCCACCTCGACCTCCTCCTCCTCCGCCAACTCCACCACCACCCCTGCTTGCCATTTCCTGTTTGCTTAGAGCCTTCTTTACATCGACCGCCTTCCCACAAATGTTGTGGGTTTTGTTAAGGCAAATTTTGTCGACAGGGTCATATTCTTCAAATTCAACAAAGCCAAAACCTCGTTTCTTTCCGGTATCTTTGTCAGTTACAATAGCAACAGATACAATCGGACCAAAGGTCTTAAAGTAATTAGTCAGATCATCTTCTGAAACGTCTTCCTTCAGCCCTCCCACAAACAGCTTCTTCACGGAAGCACCGGCTTCTGGGCGGCCGATTTCCGTGCGAGGAACTGCCCGTTTAGGCTCTACGACTCGTCCATCTACTCTGTGAGGGCGCGCATCTTGTGCAGCATCAACCATGTGGGCACGGGAGTATGTTATAAAACCAAAACCGCGGGAGCGCTTAGTTTTGGGGTCTTTCATAACTACCACATCTACAATATCACCCCACTGCTCAAAATGCTTTTTCAGGGAATCGTCTGTGGTTCTGTAGTCCAACCCACCAATGAAAAGTTTACGGAAATGCTCTGGCTCGGGTTTCCCTCCATTCTCTTGATCTGCCATTGTTACCGGTAAGTGATGTGAAAAGCTGAAATGTAAGCAACGATATTGCAAAACCCTCTGTACCCACTTAAATATAAAATCGTTAATATGAAAAAATATCTACTAATAAACAATTATTCAACTTACATTTTAGTTAATACGGCTTATTTTCGGGTGTTTTTCCAGAAAACACGGACAGCAGACACACGTACCACAGAAAGAATATCCACGAAGACGCGATCGAGTGAAAATGGCCGAGATTACGCCACCGCCTTTTTGATTTGAGACAAAAGCCGACAAGGAGGCGTCACCTAAATAATTTAAACGTTGAAATAGAGTACAATACAGATTTAAAAATTACAAAATTTGACGTTATAAATTCTATATTTTTATTTTTAACATTTAAAAACACTCTTTAGTTGTAATAAACCCCAATATTTCTAATCAGATATGAAATTGCAGCCGCTAAATGGTACACAGCTTTCTAGACGCTTCTCAACTCAAGTTGTCGCGCGTCGACTTCCGGCACCGGCATTGCTCGCTTCCTCGTTGTTGTTGTTGTTGTTTTCCCTTGTCCTTGGGTCATTTAACTTGAATTTGTTTGTAATTTCTTGTTATTCTATGTTAGCACAATGAATATCTGACCCTAGAAATGGATTTTTAATAAAAGCATGCCTATCAACATCCACGGCTCTTGATTTGTTTACATTAGGCCTAGGTTTTAAGAGGACCTAGGCCCTAGGCCTGGCCTGGCCATGGCACTTGTCAACTTTTATTTTTTTTCGTAGGCCTCTGGCCTATTAATTTTACTGTTATTGGAACACGGAAAATAATATCTGCTACAGAACAAGTGAGTCTATGGGCTGACATTCTTTAGCATGTATTCTGTATAATTCTTGTTGTATTTTGGAGTTATTCTAGCTTGTCGCCTAGGCCTAGGCCTAGGCCCCAGGCTGGGGGTAGGCCTAGGCCTGAACACAGGGCTAGGCAAAGATACTAACATTATAACTACGTTATTGGGCTAGGTCTAGGCCTAGGCCCCTACTTTCAGTCGAGCCTAGCCTCCACCAGTTATCGTTTCTGAATAATAGGCATAGACTTACAATCCTTGGCCCTAGGCTAGGCCTAAGCTAGGGGCCTAGGCCTAGTGCTGACTACACATCAGGCATTGGTAAGCCTAGGCTTAACAGCCAATCCTAGGGCCCAGGGAGACTTAACCTAGGACCTAGGCCTAGGCTAGGCCTAGTTGTAGGGTGTGTGTGTCTGAAAGCCCATAAAACGTTGCTTGTTCTTGATGTGACGTCATCAACAAATGCTGACTGATTGTTTCACTAGGCCTAGCTTTAATTATCCCAGGTTGTTAGGTCTACAGACATGTCCTGTATAATTATTTTACCTAGTGGGCCAGGGTCGTTTAAAAGCTGGGATCCTGACGATGTTGGTTTGCTGGAGCCCTGGGGACTCGAATTGGTAGTGAGGATATAGAAATTAACCTGGAAATACCTCGCTACCGCCCCCAGAGTTACAGGCATGATAACGCAAAGTTCAACAACTATATGAAATGTTTGTTCTAGGTAAAAATCCTAGGCTAAAGCCTAGGAGGTTATGGAATCAGGTGTCGGAGGCGCAAAAGTAATGCGTGGCCGAGGACGCGGGAGAGGGAGGGCGAGGGGAAGGGCCCGCGGAAGGGCGCGTGGTCGCGGGAAGAAGATTGTGAAGGTACACGACCGTACATGATAGATTCCCTTGTTGGGATGGTCTTCTCATTATTTTATCGATGCTACTTCTTTGGCATACAGAATTTATGAAAAATATCAATATCATTGTGTTCTGTACGGAACATGTGTCATCTGTAGTCTGTACGTAACGATTGTCGTTCACAGACGATCGAGAGCGATGAGGAAGACATGCCGCTGCAGTTGCAACTGCAGCCTGATGAAGAAAACATGGGCATGGTCGAAGGCCAGGACGAAAACTGTCATCCGACAAAAAGTAAGACTTCGTTTCGGCAGGGATGGCCAGTATTATTTGTGAACTATAAGTTTTCAAAGAATATTGGATTGTATTCTTTAATCGTCTCCATCCATAGAATAAATAACTATCAATTATCTATGTATTGGTCTGTTGTTCGTTTGTTGTTTCTGTCACCGATGTGTGCCACTAGATTTAAGATTCCCTTTCTTGTACATACTTTTAAACATGTCCACATGATATTCACACTCTCTGGAGAAGAATGTTCGTACCATGTAAGTCCGAACCGAATGCCTATTCTTTGTTGCCAACTCCGGTTCTAGGTCCAGATTTGACGCCATCAACAATGTGTAGGCCTACGGCCGCCTACCCTCCTAGTTCATTAGTTGTTGACGATAAATGTTGATACCGTCACATCCGAACCTAGATCTAGCAACGACAGAGCGTCTTTCGGACACGTCCTAAGAATCGACGTGAATAGAGAAAGGAACGAAACGTTGCGATTGTTCTCTGTCCTCCAGTCGACCTCGAGGCCGACATATCGCAGTTGGAGGCGCCAACGTTTACGACGATAAACCGCGGCCCGCCCGAGCCGATGTTGCGACTACGGTGGGATCACCGCGTGAACCTCATCGGCGAGAAGGTGCTCAACCCGATGATACACTGCTGCGACAAGTGTCTTAAGCCGATACTCATCTACGGGCGGATGGTGAGTTACCGGTCTTGCGTGTGCCCTCCACACACTTGCATGCTACTTATATTGACTTGAACTATTAGTGGTTTTAATTATGGTATTGGGCCGTACGGGGGGATGGGGAGACTGAACCTAAATCATGAGGTGGGGGGGGGTAAATTTTATTATATTTTCTTCTCTTTACTTTTATTGTCAATTTTATTCATTATTTTACTTTAAAAATTTATTTCATTTTACTTCAGGGCATTTTATTATTTTATTACCGGTTGTTTATGTTATGTATTGATATGAATAATATAGATGCCCACTTCGTAAATCTTGGGGGGAGGGTTGCCTCTGCCACCCTAGGGCCCAGCCGCAGAAGAGAGAGCTACTACTACTACTACTACTACTACTACTACTCCACATCTGCTTGCACCTGGGGGGCTCTTCCTGAAAGTTGTCACGGTGACAATACTCGCCACAGCAAACAGCCAATAGCAAGTGACAATAGCAGTGCACTAGCACTGCTGGCCTTCTTTCCTATGAATAAATAATAGGAGAATAAATACTACAGTTCGTCTCTATCCAAGATCCACGCCAGTAAAGAGGACTCCTCAAAGGTGGGCTTATTTCCCGCTCGCTGTGCAAGGTTGTAAACGTCAAGCTTGTCACCAGGAAGGATGCACAGTTTTTAAAGAAAGTGACCACCAATGATTTCTATTGAAATAACAAAAAACAGCGGCTTGACAATAGCGACGACGGGAGCTCGGGATTCGGTCCTTTTTCAAACGGTCGGCCATAATTATCTCTTGCTCAGGAAAAATGACCATCACTAATGAAAGTGCTATTTTACTACTCTTCTTGACAAACCCGTTATGAGAATGGCTAATCCTGAATACTTATGGTCGAAGGTCGGTGTGGTTTGGAGCTGTCTTTACTATGTTAGAAGGTAAGTGGTTTGCCAAATAAAGGGGATGATTAACAGCATTAGTCTCAAGCGCGGACTGGCCAGGGATGCCGGGACGCGATCGCATCCCGGGCCCCTGGGCAAATCCGGGCCCTTTGGCGGTCCGGGCCCCCGGGCTGCCACCAGAAAGTTCCTATGATATAAATACTTCTCTGTGTATTGGTAAAAAAATCTTAACCCCACTCTATAAGTATTATTTTGAAATTATAATTGAATTTATTGTAATATTTATTGTAAATATTCAATGTAATTAATTGAAATTATTTGCTACTGGTAGGGTGGCCTCTGTTAATCGCGCCCTAAAATCGCATTTTAGGCCATAAAATTCAATCCAACCACAAAAAATTTTTTGCGCCTGCGGCGTATTTGCCTCCGGCGGCTGGGGCAGACCCCAGCTGCGCCACGACACCTCGTGTGGGCCCCCCGAAACCCAGCATCCCGGGCCTTTTTATGCCAGTCCGCCCCTGATTAGTCTCCAACAATAAGAGACAGTTCCTTTTAGTTCGCATTTTGCTGGCGTGTATCTCGAATTGGGATAGAGAATAATGTAAATCCTGTACCGACGTCTGTTCTCCGTCTGTGTCTCAGATCCCGTGCAAGCACGTGTTCTGCCTGTCGTGTGGCAAGCGCGAGGACAAGGTGTGTCCGCGCTGCCTCGAGAAGGTGACGCGCGTCGAGCAGACGGGACTCGGGACCGTGTTCATGTGCACGCACGGCGGGACCCGGTACGGCAACGCGGGCTGCAGGCGGACCTACCTGTCGCAGCGGGACCTGCAGGTAAGATCATCATCATCATCATCATCATCTGTTGCCACGTCCAATAGGGCTGGGAGAAAACGGTTAATTTTGTAAACGTTTATTTTTCCAAATTTTTCGCGTTTAAACGTTTAAACGTAACACCCCTCCAGTTCTCAAAATGATAACAAAAAAGTGAGTTATAATGTTGCGAAGAAACATGTTCAACGAAATAACACGGTTGATTTACTATAATATTCATTGTTGATTATATTCCCCACCGTTGTGTCCAACTGTCCACAGTCATTTTGACTTCACACACTAAGCTATGCCTCGACGGCTCGTCGGAGAGCTATTACATCGGAAAAATCTGTGAATTTGGTTTTGACACGGTTAAACGTATATGAATGTTTGTACACGTATATTTCCTCGCGGGCGTTTACACGTTTAAACGACTCAGCCCTAACGTCCAACTCTGCGTTGGGTCGGCATTGAAGATAAGCCTCTCCATCTTCTTCTATCCTGCCACCACTCTTCCCCCTCAACTACATTCCAGTCCCCTCCTCGCATTTCCACATCCTTCCTCACTTTGTCGTGCCATCTTTGTCGTGGTCTTCCTCGATCGTCCTTCTACCTGGAATCTCCAGTTCTAGCATTCTCCTCGGCAATCTTTCTCCGTCCATCCTCTTGACATGTCCGAACCATTTCAGTCTTCTCTCTCCAATACGCTCCAATAAACTCCTTACGCCTAGTTGGTTTCTTATGTCGTCATTCCTTATCCTGTCCCATCTAGTCTTCCCCACAGTACTTCTCAAAAACTTCATGTCTGCAGCTTGTACCAGGCTCTCTTCTGGTGTTGTCATCGTCCAAGTCTCCGCTGTGTATGTTAGTATTGGGACGAAGTAGGTTAATATTAATAATAATTATAATAATAATAAATGGTCTTTATCAGGCAAAGTTAAGCTAAAAGCTTTTTTACAACTTAACCATACACTACATTGACAATGAGTACAGACAAATATTTATGCACAACTTAACCGTACACTAGATTTACAATGAGTACAGTTACAGACAATATTTATGCACAATAGTACAAAACGTACAGTTATGAATTAGAAATTAACATCTAGGCCTATAAGCTGAAATTAAGAATAGATAAGAATTAGGGATGCACACGATAATCGATATTATCGTTCGATATTCGATATGCAATAAAATTTCGATAATCGATAATACAAATATTATCGAATGGTCTGATTTCTAAAAAAGCGGGTTTGTAAAGCATTATTTCGTTCTTCTCAGACCTTTCTAGTATTGAAATACTCAAAGATACCGCCAAAATACTAGGCCTCGGGCCTCGTAAAATGTGATTATACTCTCAGCAGTGTCACGTCAGATGTGTCCAAGTAATGTTGCCATATCCTTATGTGCTCGATTAGGCGACATATCACTGAAACTGTAAAAGATTACTTCAATTTTGTAAATTTATTATCGTTCGATATTATTGATCGATAATGCAGTCATCTTTTCGATTATCGATAGTTTTTATTTTATCGATAATAGGGATGTACAGTAGAGCCTAGGCCTAGACCTAGGCCAACTCATTGGTGAGAGGTTTGGGACAATCCACTAGGCCTAGGGTGTAGAAAACACTATTTATATAAATTTAAAATGTATACTAAACTAAGCATAAAACTCATTTGCACTATCAAATATGCAGTGTTGGGGCAGTTCTTTTTTAAAATGAACTTTCTAAAAGTTCAGTTCACAGTTCAAATAATGAACTTTTAAAAAGTTCAAGTTCTTTTAAAACTTAAAATTTTGAAAAGTTGAAGTTCGTCTAAAATATGAACCAAGTTCTTTTAAAAGGTCATTTGTAAAAACAAATTTTTTTAAAGGCCCACATCAACCACCGCCACATCGCGGTGCCGGCCAGCATGGAGGCCCAGTTCCCGCTGGTGGTGACGGGCGGCCAGACCAAGCCCCCGCAGCCCCCGGACGCGGGCGTCGGTCCCCCCAGGCAGCAGAAGCCCCCGGGCGTCGTCGTGGAGCCGCAGCGGGCGAAGCCTCCGCCCACCGTGGGCGACCCGCGGATACAGCAACACGTGCCGCCCCCCGTACAGCAGCAGCACAGGCGGTCGCCGCCCCAGCCCCAGCCCCAGCCGATAGCGACGCAGCAGACGGCCGCGTTCAATCCGCACAGGTGCGTACGTGGCGGCGGTTACGACGTGATTCCATGTGATGATTTTACCGAGAAAAAAATTTTGATTTTTGTTTCTGAATTAACCAGTTCTGTGGTCATGACGAGATACTCCGTCACGCCGGTTATATCCCAGTAGCGCCTTGGACGTAATATCTCGTCATAAGTATTTTGAAATCCCTCCCACAGTGGCCGTGACAAGTCTCGCTTTAAAATTTTCCTGCACTCTCTGCGAAGAAGTTAGTTCAATCTTTTTCCGCTAGATAGAACTACATGTATTGAAATGCTGTCAGCAACACGTGTTTGGAGAGAAGGAGGTCTGACGACCGACCGACCGCTAGTAGCGTGGGGAAATAAGTCGCCACTGAACTGCTTAATACAGGAAACTGGGCC
Source organism: Isoperla grammatica (assembly GCA_945910005.1). Taxonomy (NCBI): domain Eukaryota; kingdom Metazoa; phylum Arthropoda; class Insecta; order Plecoptera; family Perlodidae; genus Isoperla; species Isoperla grammatica. The sequence continues at coordinate 34,443,153 of OX246747.1, forward strand.
AGTTTAACACTGAGCCGCATGGCGACACAAGTTCACGTATAAAGTTGAACACCAAGCTGCTAGACAGCAGCTTGATCGCAAGACAGTCGATAACAAAATTTGGCAGTTTTAGATGCAGCGAGTGAACTTCTTCGCGTCGATCATTCACCTAGTTTAACTCCAAGCCGCTAGGCCGGCTGTCGCCAGAAATCGACGGAAGTTTCCTGTATTAAGCGATAGCGCCTATTAAAGTATTAGGTGGTGATTTTACCGAGAAAACAATTTCGATTTTTGTTTAACTGAAATAATGAAAAATCGTGATTTTTTTCGATTTTTCCTTTATATACAAAAAATCCTCGCGTTTGCTTCCAGGCCGTCGATCATCCACCCGGTCCAGACGTATCCCACGCCACCGCCCATAACGCAGCACCAGCCGCAGAACCAGCGTACCAACCTCATCACCGTACCGATTCAGGACAACACCTCCGGCCAGATGATGATAGACCAGGGCTACCACCATTACCAGCAGCAAGGTAGGAAGCGCAACCGTCTACGACTACTTTGGAATCGATCTATCTATATATTTTTCCAACGCAGTGAAATTTCTTTAAACAAAAGTCTTTGTAACAAAATGATCTATAGGACTAGGCCTATAACAAACTGTTTTTGATTTCCCAAAAAGTTCATATAGGCCTATATGTAAAGGTACCATCTTTATAAAGAAATGTTCTTTATAACAAAATTATAATCTGGCCCCCAAGAGTTCTTTGTAAAGAAGTTTTACTGTTTAGGGTGTATTCACGTATTGTGCATGGTGGCCACATTGGAGGCCACAATGGCATGTGATTGGTAGTTCATTGTTACTATGTTTCAGCTGGCGTTTGATGCAAATTCAACCGTTCTCTAACTTTGGTTTGCTATTATTACTTAAAATCAACATAAACAAACTCTTTCGTCTAGATTACTCTTTTAATCGTTTACAAAGGCATGCAATAATCATTTTCGTACACTTTATCGGGGGATATACGTGTTCCAACTTGTCATATTTCCCCGTAAACAATATTATTCGTTTTCTATTGACAGCTAAATGAACGTTGAAATAGTACTATAGGTGGCCTCCAATATGGCCGATGTGACGTCACGTGAATACTCCCTATAATTAAATGGTACACTATTTCAACGTTCAGGTTTATTAAGACGGGTCCGGGCCTACATATCACTGAATGAAAAGGGATTTTTCGGGTTTTTTTAATTTTTTTTTTGTTATCGGTAATTGCAATAAAAGAAAAGTTCTTATTTTACTGACATTTCCGAAACTTAAAACAAATCCGAAATAGTATATACTTCCGGTCACAACATTTTTATTGTAATTCTTTTCGTAACATACTTTCACTGGCAATAGTTACTTATTTCGTTTCATCTAATCTCCTTTTTGTTCCCACCCTGTCGTTTGTATTCCTTGCCAAATACTATAAAAATCAACTTGCTCCATCCTTTTACAGTTAAACGGGCTTTTCGGGCCAATTTACACTTCAGGCGGGCCTGGGCTTTTATTAGCTGGGCTTTTATTAGCCGGGCTTCTATATTTAGGCCCGTGCAAACCTCTAGTGTTCGGTGACTTCTAGCAGGCAGTGATCAGTGGCTGGAACGCTCATTATTGGCTTCCGTACTTGTTCTTCTTTTCTTATACCCACAGTTGACATCTGATCTAATGACATCATGTATTTTCTGGTCAGCCAGTAGAGATAGGACTCCCACGTTGTTAGTGTAATACTTACGATAATTATTACGAGGGCAACAAGTATCGTTTACAACGACAACAAGGCAGTAGGTATACTCCTTCTGTTGTCCCCAACATTTCTCAGTGGCATACTGTATAACACCAGTATGCTTAGCAATGTAAATACATATTAGGTCAGGGGGTGGCTATAGCCACCAGGATTCTAGGGCACTTCAAGAGCTCCTAACACCGGCTTGCCAGGTCTGTCATGTCCTCTTCAAATTCACTCTCTTTTCTTCCCACCAGCTCACGCCATCCACTTCTGTCTTCCCACAGTCTTTTTGCTTGCACTTCTTGCCAACTTCTACCTCTATCTTCTACAGCATTTATATCAATTATAATTAATTAAATATATAGTTAAATTAATGTGTATTAGGTGCTCGAGTATTAGTATTACAGGTCCCAGATAATACTAAACTCCGTTGTTTCCAGGCTACGTGGGCTACAGCGTTCCGCCGCCGCAACCCGCGTACTACGGCGCTCCACAGGGGGGCTACCCCCCGCAGACGGGCAACGTCCAGGCCTACCCCCAGCCCCCTCCGAACCAGCCACCCCCGAGACCTCAGTACCAGGACCCCAACGCCCAGCAGTACGGCCAACCCCCGCCCAACCAGTGGCACCAACAGCCCAACAATCAGCAGACGTTCTATAGATAGGGAGTGCGTGCGCGAGGTTCGTCGTTTGTCACTCCGCTATGGATTTGTTGCGTTCATTTCGAGTACAACTTGAATGGTGTGAGTACGTCTGTATTTTATTGCAAGGAAATCATTTCTTGCCGGAAACGCGAGTTTTCGCGTAAAACTTTACAATGAGAGATCCAGCATGATGGCATAGTAGCCAAATGTGGGCATTTAATAATAAGAAAAAGAGTTTTCGGGAAAACTGCCAACATTGGCGTTGCCTTGACAGTCGACAGCGTTTTTATGTTCTAACGAATGTATCTAGGTAATACTTTTTAAAACTTGACTTTGTGTACGGTATGTCGACGTATTAGCTTGCTTGATTTATAGAGTAGATTTTTCATCAACTGGAAATGCAGGTATAACGAGAACATACCGTAATTTTAATTTTGTGGAAAAAATCAAATTTAAACGGGAAAAACGAATATCTAGAACGATTTTTTATATGGGGGAAACGGTGAGTGACCGCTCTTCCAAAGTGGAAAACCCAGATCGCTTAGAAGCGAAAATTAATTCTCGAGTAGCAAGCCATGTGAATGTGATGTATTGTTTATTATTGTTTCATAAATTTAGATCAAGATTACTCTACCTACAAATGATTTGTTGAAACTTTGTGTATAACATAGAATTTTAATACGTACTTTTAAAGTACACAACACGAATAAATTATACCGATTAACCTATGTACAAAGATTTCGTTTCAGTTTACTAACCAATCAGCTGCCCAAGATGCCCCTGGTGTTTGTGTCATTCTTATTCCATTTAATTATCTTATCTCTGGAATGGAAATCTTTTCCCGTCATTCTTTTAATCCTACTCTGCCCACATATAAATCATTGGAAGATGTTTCCCTTTTCGACAGCGCTTCGGGTTAGTCAACGAGTTTCTGCTTGGTACCTATAGGTAGCACACGTCCACACAATCAGGAACTCACAAAGTAACCTGAAGATTTCTGTACTATGTACCATATCCTTCATTTAGGACACATCTGAAAATGTACGAGTACTGATTCAGCATTGTGTGCGAGTTACAACTTCCGTAAGTTTTAAACAAATAAAATGATTCCTACATATATTTTAGTGTGGGGTTTGCAAAGTTCACAAATCTCAATCCATTGCCTCTATTGGTCCCAAGGTCCAGTAAATCCCCTGGCGGGATGTCGTCGAACTCCAAAACAAGGTCATTGAATGAGATTCAAAATGCCGATTTTGGATCCAACGCGCTGCGCGCACGCTACTAGCGATCTAGTGGACCTTGTATTGTTCCTACTTTAACAATGAATGTGTCCTTCACATCAACTATATATGTTGACCTTTATCTCTCCAATTACTTTTTACTCTGTCTACAGCTTAATCTACATGCAAGACTGTTATTAGGAACAATGTATATCAGCATACAGTATTATGATGGATTTTTTTGTGCTACAGTAAGGTTAACCTAATTTCAACTGCAAATCACTTTCATATCAAAGCAGCATTTTGTGTAATGCATAATTGTTTGGTTTAGTTAAAAGAAAACCTATGATTCTATAAATTGAAACATAAACAAAACATATTTATAACAGAAACTTATAAACTAATAAGTAGAGACGTTTGTTTTTCGGAATCCGCAATAAAACGAAATTCTTTATTTGTGGTGTAAGAACTTTTTTTTTTACAGATGTCGGCATGTTGGCCATGAAGGATAAGGAATCAAATCGCGAAATAACACGAATTGAGTGTTGAAATAACGAAATAACACCATTTTCAGCATTTTTAACTATTTACAGTAAAAATTGCATATTTTACGTAATAATTACTACTTTTGACCCCAAGTCGGTAAAACAGTTTGGTCTCAAACTGTTTACCAACCACATTTTGGCCGATGGAAAAGTGGTTTGCAGCGTTGCTGGTAGATAGCGTTGCTCAAAATAAAGCGGTGTGAAGCGAGTGAAAATTTCCGTTGCTTTGAAACTTCCTGATTTCTCCATTTCCATTATAAAAATAACACCGAAATAACACCACATTTTGGTTAAGAATAAAACGATTTTTTGGGAAAAATAAAAGCATTTTCAAACACCTCTACTAATAAGGCTTGTTGGTCCTGAAGGTTTATTTCCATAACGAATTCAGAAGGTCAAGGGTTTGCGATTCCTGGTTGTGGCTTGGTTTTTTTAACTTGTGGATTTGAATCGTAATTTAATCCATCAATATGATACTTGGAAGATTTGTGTGACTTGAGCCGTTAACTGTCACTAAAACTGTTTAAACCTGGTGCTACTAAGCGGTATCCTCTACTGCCTCATTTAAGGTTCGTCAACGAAGGCTCAACAATTCAAATACGTAGTGTTCAACGACCGACAGCTCAACGTCACCCGTGCATTAGTTCATTTTGTTGGCACCAGAATGCAGCCCCTGCTTAGTACCGCATACAAGTCGCATAATAAATGGCGTATTGTTTACGAGTGGAAACTGAAAGGAGGGTACACATGTAGTCCTTTGGGCAGTCACCCAACTTTTCAAGTGTTTTCCCACCACTATGGAGCCCCATCCATAGTGTGTGCACAGATTGCTGCAGAAGGATCACGCGCCGCTCCACTACAATAAACTTACATTACATTACATAACACGTCCGAGGAAGGGAACAGAGCTCCGAAAACCTTCTCCCATTGGTAAGTATTTTTATTATATGACCGTGGTTATTGTTCTTGCAGTGTTTTATTAACAACATTATATCACTTGATTTTGTCACAACTATTGGCATAGGTTTAGTATTTTGAAATAATGATTGGGTACATCTTAATAAATAACGGTTCGTTTGTATAACTGCATTAGTATGAAACAGGGAGTGGATTGTAGGATAGTCGGGTATGCGTATTCTCAAACCCGACGTGATAACTAATTTTGTTTTATAAGTTAGAAGATAGTGACATTAGGTGAGCTTTAAAAAAAAAAAACAGGAATAGGAATAGGCAATTGTTTAAACTTTTTTCAATATTAGTCAATCAGTCAATATTAGTCATCAAACATTAGAGGCTAGTTTTTAAAATGACATTCAACTTTGCCAACTCGCAGATGTGTCGTACCATAGTGCGATTATTTCACAGTTTTCCAAAGATCGAGGACTGTTTGACCCCGGGCTTTTGACTAATAGCAGTGCAGTAGACCAATAGTCTTTAATATACTAGCATTTATTTGTAATTGATTTTAGCGTTAATTGTATCACGTTTTTGGCATTTCAACGGCAATATCCTTCAAGCTCTTGTCGGATGCAGTTGTGGCGGTCTTTAAGATGCTCTTTGGTTCGTCCGCGGGTATCGCGATGGCGACTGCGGAAGAGGTGGACGGGGCCTTGTTTCTCTCTGTGTCCCAAGATGGCTGTTGCTGCGACGCGGGTTGCGTTTCTACCTTGCTCAGGCGTTCGCTGAGGGCCTTCAGCGCGATTTGCCTGCAATAGAAACGAGTGACCCGCATTGCGTTACTGCCAGGTTGTTTTATAAAACATTAGTAAATATATGGCAATTAGACTTAAAACCTATGGCCAAATAATTGTCTAGTTAGCAAGCATAAACTAAATATGATTTACAAATCTTCAGTTGTCGAAATTAGGTCCATATGGTATTTTTGCATATATAATTCAAGATTTATTAAACTTAAATGTCCCGTAGACCGTAATAAATATAATTTTAATACTATTTCTCTTGGGTCTAGTATTCATGTGATCAAATAAATTGTGACAAAGAATGCAGCTGTAGCAATATTTTTTAGTGAAGGTACCATGGGCAGTACTGTCCAATATTTAAGCAAACCAACTATTGCCAGTTGGTTTTCTCTGCAAATTTACCTCCTGCGTTCCATATCGTGCGGATCGATTCCCGGAAGGCTAATGGTGATGCCGGCTGGCGAGGAAAGGTCAAACTTTCGAATTGTTCGACGACAAATGCCAACACGAACTAGAAAACTGTGAACCGTGTTGCCGACCACTGCAATAGGAGGCTGGAGCACATTAGGAAAGAAACTGGAACAAAAAACATGCATACCAATGTCAGAGTGCATAGACCGTTAGGTCTGGAGGCCTTTGAACAAGACAGAATGTTGTGCTTTGCATTGTACTTCCTTACCTAGCGAAGGTAAAGTTATCGGCCATGTCTCCTCTCGTACCATTGCTATGACGCTGGTAGAACCTCAAGTAAGTCCAACTAATGATGAGGCCAGACATAAACATTGTAGGGTAAGTTCCTTCGAGGAGCCCAATTAACCATAGCAACACCGATGAAAAGAACACGCTGAGGGGGATGTTGCGATTAGTTAACTTCCCTAGTGGAGTCTTTAGCAACATATGATCGGGCATTATTTGTTTAACTGCAACAGTTACGCCAGCAATATATCCAGCTAGCCCATGAATGTGAATAGTAAATAACAAATCTGTGTTAAATGTACACATGTAAAGAACAAGATAGAAAAATGCACTCAAAATCGCAACTCCTAAATTTACAATGGCAAAAAATGTCATCATTTCTAGAGCTCCCCATAAGGGTTCTATCAATTTCCCACACAAGCCTACTGTGACAATGTCCACACATACTTCCCAGAAGTGAATTTCAAGAAAGCAGAATGTAAAAGAAGTCCATATCCAAAATGCAGGGGGCAAGAGATAGCCTGGAGTAACACTTAATACAAGAACTGCTTCATCAGAAAACGACAGTAAATAAGTTAGTAACACAACTATACATATAAATTTCACAGATGCACTGGTATTTCCTAACAAAGCGAGAAATTGTTGTCTAATAAAAGGAATGTTTTTGCTAAAACCTTTGACAGACGCCATTTTTAACCAACATGATAGTGTAACACACAGCCTTGATAACGGTGGAAATTCAACAAAATCAGAAACCACCGCCTTTTCAAAATGAAAATGTTTATCAACAACTCAAAAACAGCTGTGAAAGTATGTGAACTGTCAAAATGAGATGTCAACGTCATGTTAGTCTCGTTAATTATTGATAATTAGTGTTTACTGTTCAAAAACGTTTGTCCAAAATGTCCAGTATGGAAAACTGTGTGGATCTTCGATTTTCTCCATTTAATTCGTTAGTTGACCCAAGTTTTTGGCACAAATTATCCCAAATAAAGTTGGATGTAGACAGATTAGAGGAAAAAGTTCGACCAATTTGGGGTTATTATTCAAATTCCACACCCCCTGGTTTATCGTCAACACTCCAAATTGATTGCAGTGCATTTAACATGTAAGTGGAAATCGGTTTGTAATTGACGTTGAGGTACTTATTTACTACTATGTTGAATTAAAATGACAACGCGAGTTTATATGACATATTTGTGCTTCTTTGTTGCAGTGAACCTGGTTTGGTTGCGCCTATGTTTTCGTCCCATGGAGTCTTATTAAATAAAAACACTATTGAGACTTTCAAAAATTGTGATAAAGTTAAATTGTTAGAGGAATATGGTTGCAGGCTCTGGCAGGATATTGTTAGTGGGAAAGCTGATGACAACCCTAGCTTACTTTCACGATTCATCTTGTTGACATATGCTGTAAGTAGTAGTAGTAGTAGTAGTAGCTCCCTCTTCTGCGGCTGGGCCTTATAACCCGGTGGCAGAGGCAACCCTCCCCCCAAGATTTAATAAGTAGGCCTAGGTCATTGGCTGTTCTGTTTCGATACAACTTCAAAGTCAAACAACTTGATAATATGTGGTATCACCCAGTCTAGCTTCTTTACTCTTTCAAAAGCTAGTGCATTTTTTTTTTTTTTTGTAGGATTTAAAAAAACATCACTTCTACTACTGGTTCGCGTTTCCTGCGCCCAACTTTGACGCCACTATTTCCCTCGTAAACGGCATCCGGAAACTTTCGGATGTCTTCTCTGAAACCCAGATCGAGACTCTAACAAAGAGCTACATGGGCAAGATGGTGACTCGGACGTGCAACTTCTTTTCTTGCGATGCGGACAATAGCGTCGCCGCGTTATCGGCGGTAGTTTCGTCGAGCGGCGACGTTGCCCCGTGCATCGTCGGGTTTGCAGACCCGTGTCCGCTGGCAGACCACCCTGGATGGCCTCTTCGAAACCTCGTAGCTTGGCTTAGTTGTCGGTGGTGAGTTGAGTCAGTTGGATACTTTTGACGTTTCATTGAGACTGCCCTCCAATCAGCAGGGAAACTGGCTTGAATGATTATTGTATGCCATTGTAAACCGCAAAATCGAATCAAAATGTGCATTTATTCATTCAAGAGTTTCTTTATATTGTTTTGTAGTAGGAAAAACCCGAGATGAGTAGTATACTTCAACCAATAACCATCAAAACAATTTCAACAATGCATTGCCATTGGATTGTTTTGACAAACATGTCATTCTGGCACACAAGATGGGCTGCGTACCAACTTTGACTGCGTTCACTGTGGCTGTGACTGGTGGTGGGGGTAGCCCAGTCAACGCAGTTAACGCAGCAGCTGGTACGGGATGCAGTCACAGTCACAGCAAAAGCAGACAACAGAAGAAAATGTCATTCATAAAAGCAACATTTGCCATCTGCTAATCAACCTTACAGCATTACATTAATAATTTAATGCTTATGGGACTTCTAAGTTGAGATTATATGGTGTTGTGATATCACTTACTATTTAAACCATATAAGATTGCCTATAAATTCATAATTCGCGGTCAAATTATTAGCCACGCCCCCTTGACTTTTTTTTTTCCTCTTATGCGATGATGACTTTTCAGCCATTCATTTTTCTTGCTATCCAATATAAATTAGCTTCTTGATCTGGCCTGCTCTGGTTGACTGTGATAGCTGGATATTTTTGGCCCAGTCAACGCAGTGACTGGAGGGGTAACTGCGAGGGAAAACTGGTACGCAAAAAGCAGTGACTGCAGCTTGACTGACGAGTCAAGTTGGTACGGATCTCAGTCACTGCAGTCACTGCCAGTCATAGTTGGTAAGCAGCCATGGTTGTCATATGAATACTCTATTATGTGTTCCAGCCCGCACCTGGTGGGCAAGGTCGTCCGCGTCATCGCGTTGCGCCTGGAGTTGTCTGGGTCTCGCTGGACGTGCGCCAACAGTCTCCACCTGGAGGTGGCACTGCCGCCGGCGCCCAGGGGTGTCGCGGGGGCGGCAGACGACGCTCTCAAGTGGGTCGGCTGGGAGAGGAACGACCGGGGCAAGTTCGGACCGCGGATGGCGAACCTGAGCGTGTCGATGGATCCCGTTCGGTACGTTTAGATTAAATAAATAAATAATTTAAATAAATAAATAAATTGAAAAGAATGGACTTGACTAGGATACCAAGAAGAGAGTTTGAACAACAACAAGAAGAAGGGCATAAGAAGAAAGTAGGCAGACCAAGAGACAAGTGGATGAATCAGATCAAAGACAGTGTGGAGAATAGAGGAAGATCATGGAACGAAGTCGAAGCAGAAAGACTATGGGAAAACCGTGAGAGATGGAGGGAACTACTAAACAGCCCTCTGGTAACGGAAGAAGTGATCGAGGAAGAGGTTGAGGAGGTGGTTGTGTCAGGCCTGGCTAGCCGGCAACGAAGACATTAGCCCAAGACATCGAGTACTTCGCTACTCCCCCCTACCCGATAATTAATGTTGGAAACGAGGTCAAGATATATACAATATAAATAAATTGGTACCTATTCTATTCACTCAGTCTATTCACTCAGTCACATAAGTGATTTTTAATTTAAAGTGACTAAGCCAACCCTGTAAGCCTCGAACACCATCGACGAGTGAGCGACGATAACCAAACCAAGATTGATATTGTATTTATGAAATATGAGAATCAGTGGTTGGACAGTGCGAACACCTCTACATCTCAGCAGCATGCATGTATTTATAGGTCTCTTTCAACTACTTCGGTAATGCTTTCGTCATCAATCAATGACGTGTTTACGGTCTCAGCCAACCCGAGCAGGTATTTGAATTAGCCACTGTCGCTGGTTGGCTGCCGCTCACCCACCCGTGACAGAAGCATTACCGAGGATGTTGTACGACGAGAGTACCATGCATTTATGTATAAAATCATAGCACAATGCATGTATTTTTTTATGTTTTACCTATGCCTTTTAACTTTAAAAAATCACAACAATGAAAATAATGTGTGAAAAATTAAAAATTAAATTCTGGGTTGTAGGGAAGTCTTTAAATACATAACAATAACAACCAAATTTAGTTCAAACAAAACAATTTCATTTTTGGGGTGTTTTTGAGTAATTTTTACGTGCTTAGAGGAGTTTTTAATCGTGCAGCCAAAGGGTGAATATAGACAAAGATTACTGAGTGGAGAAGATGTTTCATCGCCGTGTTAAAATATCTGCGCGAGTTTTTTCGAAAATTTCTAAGTCTTACCACTAGTTCGAATTCTGACCGCAAAGAGCGCTAGCCCTGCACGTTTGACCAAGGTCCACTAAATCCCCTGGCGGCTACTAGCGATCTAGTAGACCTTGCGTTTGACTTCGTTACCGTTAAACAAGGTCTGCTAGATCGCTAGTACGTGCCAGGGGATTTAGTGGACCTTGAGTTTTAAACTTTTGGAAGAGCGACTCTTGCGGTGAGAATTCGAACTACACGTCGGACTTAGAAAATTTCGCTCAGACACGCGCAGACGAATTCCCATATGGATGAAATATCTTCTCCACTCAGTAATCTTTGATATAGAGGATCGAGGTAGAACTTTATAGTAAAGTGAACTTCCAGGTTGGCGGAAACGTCCGTCGACCTGAACCTGAAGCTTATGAAGTGGCGTCTCCTTCCCGAGCTCGACCTCGACGTCGTGAAGCAGACGAGATGTCTCCTGCTCGGGGCCGGGACGCTCGGCTGCTCCGTCGCTCGGAACCTCTTGGTGAGTCCGTTGGCGGACATTAGCAATGCGAGTGTTAAAAGAGAAAGTAATAATTAAGGTTGCCCATCAATGTTAAATTACAACATCAACATCGAAATCAAAACATCGATGTCACATCGCGATGTCGGAAATTTTTCGACATCGACATCAAACGTGAAATAATCGACATCGGAAAGAAAAGTTCCTTGAACAATGTAAAAACTAAAAAGAAAAACTATCAAAACCGCAAAACCTTCTAGTAAGTTGATATTGTATTCTAGCCTTGTCAACGAGCGGAGTACAGATTTTGTTTTTCTTATTATTATTTTGTTTAAAAAAAGATTCTATTTATGAAGAAAAAAATCGATGTCGGAAATTTGCATGGACATCGATTATTAATCGATTAATCGATGTCGATGGGCAACCTTAGTAATAATCAATCAACATCTGTCCCTGTTTCCAGATATGAAGTAGGGGGTTGGAGATTCCCGCCATTCACTTGGGCCTCGGTCTACCTAAGCCGGCTAGCCATGCCTGACGCTTCACCCCTTTGTTCCTTATCATCCCCTAGCACTTGTTCCTCTAATATCTCTCCTTATGTCTTCTAGTCACTCCACTAGTTCTCTCCATAGCTTTCTGTCTTCCTAACACATTTCTTGTTTATGTACATATTATATTAATTAATTATTTGTTTATTAAAAAATAATTATTGATATCATTTGTAGAATTCATTTTCCAAAAGTTAATATAGCCTACTTATTAAGTATTTATGGATGAAAATTTGCACATATAATAATTTTTAATAAATATTGTTGGACACAGGGAGCAGTTATAAAAAAAAAAATGTGTTGACTTGTTTGTTAAATCGACTTGCCAAAAATTTACTACTGAAATTGAATGAAATTGAATTGTTTGTACCCGTGTGTTTGCAGGCGTGGGGCGTTCGCCAGATAACAATGGTGGACAACGGTCGAGTCTCGTATTCAAATCCTGTCCGACAGTCGCTTTACACTCACGCCGTTTGCGTTGGCGGGGGCGAGCTGAAGGCTGTGGCGGCAGCTAAGGCCCTCAAGGATATCTTCCCCGGGGTGGTATGTCGCCATAATTTTTAATTTTATCTTATTTATTTATTTAAGTTTTTTTTTTTTTTCCTGTGCAGAGTTGGCCTCTTCAGCAATTCTTTTTTCTCGCTATCCAATACAAGGCTGCTTCCTTCTCTGTCCTGCTCATTTTGTCGGGCAGGGAGTCAATGTCCTTCTTGAGGGCGGTGCATCTGAAGAAGTGCGCTCTGTCTTGATCTTGCAATTTACGTAGTTTACAGGTGGCCGGTTCGTTTGTAATGTTGAAGCGACGCAGGCGGAGTTGCAAGACGTCATGACCGGTTGGAAGCCGGAACTGGGCGGTGGCCGTCTATTAATTATTTAATTTTTAATTATTTTATTTGATCTCTATCATATCATATTTATTATGAACAAAACTATTCCAATATAAAACTGAATTAAAATGGAGGACAATAAATATACCTATACAATTCATCTTCTGTAATATCCATTCACATTTTGCAATGGATACTACATCTACTTGATAATATCTGCTATTTTTAAAACGTGTTCCAATTTCAGTTGAGTCGGTGGACAATAATAATTAGAAATGTATTTATTTGTTTTTTTCTGATGACCCCTCGATCTCCTGCAGGATTCTCGTGGAGAAGTCCTGAGCATTCCGATGCCAGGCCATCCGATCGGAGACTCCCTCCTTGCGGAAACCACGGATAGCGTCGCGAAGCTCGAGGATCTGATAGCCAATCACGACGCGGTGTTTCTCCTCATGGACTCGAGGGAGAGCCGATGGCTGCCCACGCTGATAGCGGCCAGCAAAGACAAGGTACTCACTCCCACTCGTTTGTATGTACGTTCCGATTGCCAGCGCTTGTAATCTGCACAAAATAGGAGTGGTGATAGCGGCCAGTTAAGACAAGGTACTCACTCCCACTCGTTTGTATGTACGTTCCGATTGCCAGCGCTTGTAATCTGCACAAAATAGGAGTGGTGATAGCGGCCAGCAAAGACAAGGTACTCACTCCCACTCGTTTGTATGTACGTTCCGATTGCCAGCGCTTGTAATCTGCACAAAATAGGAGTGGTGATAGCGGCCAGCAAAGACAAGGTACTCACTCCCACTCGTTTGTATGTACGTTCCGATTGCCAGCGCTTGTAATCTGCACAAAATAGGAGTGGTGATAGCGGCCAGCAAAGACAAGGTACTCACTCCCACTCGTTTGTATGTACGTTCCGATTGCCAGCGCTTGTAATCTGCACAAAATAGGAGTGGTGGATACAAGAACATGCCCACTCTGCAAAGAACAAGACCAGGATGCGGAACATCTTGCGACATGTGTCTCCCTGACAGCAGAAAGAGATCTTAGGGAGGGGCAAAATATAGCAAGAAGGAAATATGTGGCAAACCTTTATTGGGCAACTAGGCAGAGAATGGCATAAGTTCCAACTCTGGGTGTTCGAAAGAAGAAGAAAAAGAAGAAGGTAATCTAATTTAAAATGTCGACAAAAGTAAACTTGTAGCGAGTAGGAGGATAGGACTAGGTCCTATCAAATGTTCGAAAACAATGTTTTGGTATATTGTTGTACAAAGTCTTCTGGAGTCAAAAACAAATGGTAAACTGTAGTTTTGTATTGTGAAGGTCCTGTCTTACAATGTCCCAATAACTACTTATTCGTCAAATAGCTTGTTTCCTCCATGGCAACGACCAATCAAAACTCTTGAAATCCTCCAAATAGCTTAATTGCTACAAATAACTTTCTTATTAGGAGATTGTAAGACCGGCCCTAAATCACCTTTGTTTTACTATGAAGTTTAAGAAAAATAGCCTATATAGATCATCTAGACTATAATGTTGATAAATGTTGGTGTATAGACTTTTACATCCGCCCACGGATACGAATGTACGAAAACAACTTATCTTGCTCGAAAGTTGTAAAAAAAAAAAAAAAATCGCAATTTTTGTCCGTCCTTGCATCCTTTCTCCCGTGGTTCCCGTGTCCCAGATCGTGATGAACGCAGCGCTCGGCTTCACACGTACCTGGTGATGTATCTTGCTCGAAAGTTGTAAAAAAAAAACGCCATTTTTGTCCGTCCTTGCATCGTTTCACCCGTGGTTCGCGTGTCGCAGATCGTGATGAACGCAGCGCTCGGCTTCACACGTACCTGGTGATGTATCTTGCTCGAAAGTTGTAAAAAAAAAAAAAACGCCATTTTTGTCCGTCCTTGCATCGTTTCACCCGTGGTTCGCGTGTCGCAGATCGTGATGAACGCAGCGCTCGGCTTCACACGTACCTGGTGATGTATCTTGCTCGAAAGTTGTAAAAAAAAAAAAAACGCAATTTTTGTCCGTCCTTGCATCGTTTCACCCGTGGTTCGCGTGTCGCAGATCGTGATGAACGCAGCGCTCGGCTTCGACACGTACCTGGTGATGTATCTTGCTCGAAAGTTGTAAAAAAAAAAAAAAAACGCCATTTTTGTCCGTCCTTGCATCGTTTCACCCGTGGTTCGCGTGTCGCAGATCGTGATGAACGCAGCGCTCGGCTTCGACACGTACCTGGTGATGCGTCACAAAATTGTAAACTGTGCGGTACAAAACTGTAGTTTTGTATTGTTAAATCACCTTCGTTTTACTATGAAGTTTAAGAAAAGTAGCCTACATAGATCTATAGTGTTGATAAATGTTGGTGTATAGACTTTTACATGCGCCTACGGATACGAATGTACAAAAACAACTTATCTTGCTCAAAAGTTGTAAAAAAAAAAAAAAAAATCGCCATTTTTGTCTGTCCTTGCATCGTTTCACCCGTGGTTCGCGTGTCGCAGATCGTGATGAACGCAGCGCTCGGCTTCGACACGTACCTGGTGATGTATCTTGCTCAAAAGTTGTAAAAAAAAAAAAACTCCATTTCCGCCCGTCCTTGCATCGTTTCACCCGTGGTTCGCATGTCGCAGATCGTGATGAACGCAGCGCTCGGCTTCGACATGTACCTGGTGATGTAATGAATGCTGTACTTTCTAGTTGTCTAATTATTGTAATACTGTACTTCTATTTTTGACTTTCAAATTTTGATGTGCCTATGTTCTTTACTGAACATGGATCCATCTTTTACTTGTCTTCATTAAATTAGTTTAATGTTTTCTGCACTTTTTCCTCAAACCCTGTTAAAAAGGCTGTTCACTCAAGTCTTAGGGCACATATTAATAAATGTAACATGTGTCATGCAATTTATTAATTGTGGAAATAAAGCAATACTACTATCTTGCTCGAAAGTTGTAAAAAAAAAAAAAACGCCATTTTTGTCCGTCCTTGCATCGTTTCACCCGTGGTTCGCGTGTCGCAGATCGTGATGAACGCGGCGCTCGGCTTCGACACGTACCTGGTGATGCGTCACGGCAGCCGGCCGACCGGCTCGGAGGAAGAGCCCCCCGAGCGTCCGGGCCTACCTGTCCCAGGCCACCGGCTCGGCTGCTACTTCTGCAACGACGTGACGGCGCCCGGTAACTCACAGCGAGACCGTAGTCTCGACCAACAGTGCACGGTCACCAGGCCGGGGGTGTCTGGCATAGCCGCTGCGCTGGTGGTGGAACTGCTGGTGTCCGTGTTGCAGCATCCGCTAGGGTACGTTGCGTAAAGGGGTAAATCTGTGTCGGCATGCCCAAGGTCTACTGGATTTACTCCTAGCGGAGTAATTGCGAAGCGCAAAGTAAGGTCATTGAATGAGATCCAAAATCGCCATTTTGGATCCAACTACAAGAATCGCATTATTATTTCAATAATCCTCACCAATAATGTGAATTAACGCGTAAAGTATTACAAAATATATATATATAGAATGAGAAGACAAAATCTCATTACCGATTGTTATTTTGTCTTTTTGGCCCATAATTTGTTTTGACAGATCAATTCATTTGTTTTTCTGAATGATTCTCCCATTTGAATAACATGGGATTTTTAACATTATGGAAATAGGTTAGATGACCTTACTTCGCGCGCGCTGCGCGCACGCTACAAGCGATCTAGTGGACCTTGGGCATGCCAAGTTCAATGATATTCAACAGCCATAGTAGGCTAGATCACCAGTCCCCCAACCGTCCACTCAGTAGCGAGCGTTAATATTTGAAGCCATTTTGAAATGGGCAATTTACATGCTAATTTAGACCTTTCAGTACTGCTAGCGCTGCCATTGGCAGAAAGTCGCACTTGAGACTCCTATTCCCGCCTGTGTTATTTGCCCATTTCAAGATGGCTTCTAATTGACACGCTTGTGGTTGCTAGGCTGCGCATCTAGCCTACTATAGCTGTTGAATATCATTAGCCAAGCTCGACACATTTTCTTAAACTTCGTTCTCTTCGAGAATGTCTTTCTGTTGTTGTTTCGCCAACTCTCTCCACTTTTTCCTGTCCTCCCACCATCTCTCTCTATCCTCTATACCACTGGCCACACCTCTCCTCTCTCCTCCACATCTGCTTGTACCTGGTCCTGCCATCTATCTCTAGGTCTTCCCACTCTTCTTCTCCTCTTCTTCTCCCATTCTATATAATAATATACATATATAGATATATCGCTACTCTTTATTCCAACATCATTTAGGGTCGTTATTTCAATGTCCAGTTAAAATCTACTTTTCAGTTAAATTGTTTTCACCATGACAACGGCCAATAAAAATACACCAAACTTGGCTTACCTGACAGTTAAATTTGGGAAACACCTGTGTGCTAAGGGGCTATGCTCTAATTTTTCCCACCAGCAATGTGTCTGTTACATTTAAAAAATGTAATTAACATATTGAAAATATATAATAATAATAATAATAACACTTTAACTGGACATTGAAGTTAGAGGCATTAGTTGGGTAAAGGGGTGTTTCCACCATTGATCATTGATTAATTATCGGGTAGGGGGGAGTAGCGAAGTACTCCATGTCTTGGGCTAATGTCTTCATTGCCGGCTAGACAGGCCTGACACAACCACCTCCTCAACCTCTTCCTCGATCACTTCTTCCAGTACCAGAGGTTATAATAATAGTAAATAATTAATAATAATATTAAATACGAAAGTGCGTTGTGTCCCCACAGGGTGGCAGCACCGGCCGACTCGAGCGTCGAGTCAACTCAAGACTGCATCCTGGGCCTCGTGCCTCACTCGATACGCGGCTTCCTCACTCAGTTCGACCAGGTGTTGCCGACGTGCCACAAGTTCGACAAGTGCATCGCCTGCTCGCCCAAGGTCGATACTGGGGGGGGGGGGGTTGAAAATAGACATCGTGGGAAAACCGTGGAATGTAGCCTTTAAAAAGCACTCTCTGAATTTGGTTTGTGATAAATTCCAAAAATTACATACATATATCTACAATTTTCCTTTCCTTGCATGTTTGGTGAAATTTGAGTAGGTAGGAACGAGTAGGAACTTAGTAGAAATTAGGAAATCAGTAAGAACGAACAGATTACCATCGAGAGCCAACATGACGAATTTTAGAGCTGAAATGTGACATTCAATTGATAATATGTATTTTTTAAATTGTGTGTTATGTTTTTTCAACGTCAACTCTCAATTTTGTGAAAAGCAAGTTACGAACAAATTTTGGGGAAATCTTCTTTGTGGGTTTTATTACAGATCCATAAATAAATATCGTCCAATCAAAAAAGTTGAGATTATTAGTAAAAAAATCGAAAATTTGTTAAATGATTCCCTATGCAAAAATGTGTTTTTTTTTCAAAAAAAAATTTTTTAAATTTTTTTCAAAAAAATGCGATGTCTGAATCGGTGAGTTTGACGATGTTTCCCGCCGTCAGGTTCTGTCCGAGTACGAGAGTCGCGGCCTCGAGTTCTTGCTGCAGGCGTTCAACACGCCCAACTATCTTGAGGACATCACCGGGCTCACGCAGATGAAGGCGGAGACGGAAAACGCAGAGGTTGGTAGACCTACAACTGTTCCGTATAAATACAACTGTTCCGTATCCGGTAATTTCTTGAAACATCTGCACCCGTTATTCAAAGCTGTCTTTGTTAAAAAGACCACCGTACGCCAATATGGGAGACCGTATGACAGCAGCGCTGTGAGCGTTCACACCCACACAAATGTCAGTAGGCCCCTCTTTTGACGCATGCAATAATGATGTCGTGGAAATACGGATGGCTGTGGGACGGCTTAACCTTACCCGCACGCGAAGAGTGTTGTAGACTGTGTTATTCCGTCAACCATTGTACCAGGTTTCACTTGTTTTCTAGATTCTTTGGCTGATTGTTATTTTAATTACATAACACTCATTAATAATTCAGTTTTAAGTGCTCTCGTATGTCAATAATAAAAATTACTGTAAATAATATAGTAGGCATATAAGATATGGAGCATTTAACTGAAGCTGAGCTAGATATAATAGGCAAACTGAACGTCATCGCTCACAGCGCACTCTACCTGTCATACGGTCTCCCATTGACACGGATTTCGTAACTGTCGTCGCTAATGCCCCACTACTAGTTCATATTACGATTCCTCTTGTCTAGCACACGAGTTTTATTCTTGTTTCAGATCTGGGAACTCAGCGATTCCGACAGCGGCGACATGGAATGATTCCGACAGCTACGACATGTGGAATGACTCGGACAGCTACGACATACGGAACTAAACTTCTTTTAATTTCTAACCTTATTTACCTCCACATTGTCCGGTCCATCCGAGACAGAAGCACTTTTACTTATATCAGTTACCTGCCGACAGTTATACTGTAAAGAGACTTCGCATCTCGTATTTATCGTTGTATAGTACTGTGTACTAAATACATATTGGTGTTTGTTCATCTGTCAGTGTTAATACACCTTAAAAATATGTTTCCTATATTTCTTATTCTCCGTCTCCACTCATCTTTCGTATAGAGCAGTGCTGCTCAAGCTTTTCTACCCATGCCTAAGGTGACACCAGACGTACCGGTTTGACCGGTTTCTAAACCAAATACTCACAGCCTTTAGGCTCTCTACAGCACCTATTTAGTATTTGTACCGGTTTGTAATTTGAGTGGAATGTGTACCGATATTCTGTCGGCTAATGACAATGCTGTCGATTGCAACAGCGTCTGGGTTGATGAAGGGGGGGGATGGGCTTACAGTTGCCGGTCGACTCTCGATGACAATAGCGCTTGACACACGCGAGCTGCGTGAGCTGGCGCCGACTCACTCACCGAGTGTTCGTCAGTAGTCGGTGTAGTAGTTTTTGTACTTGTATAGCTGTTTCTTTCCAACTTACATGACCTTTTGTCCCGTTGACGCAACTCGAATAAAATGTCGCTAAAACTAAGAGAACGCTCTGTGTTACACGTTGACAAGCGAGCATGTCCACGTTTACGAACATCCTTAGCTTAAGTTCTCAAAGTTACTGCAATTGTTCAATGTATAATAATATGGATATTTATTTAAAAACAACTACAATGAAAAGGTTCAGAGTAGGAAAACTGCATAGGAAAATGTATCATGTGAGAATGGAGGAATGCAGGCGGCGCAAAGGAAGAGATGGATGGAGACAGTGTAGTAAGAGAAGAGAGAAGAGGACGGGGAGACGTGGTACGTAGTTTATTATGGAAGGGCATATGGATGGATAATGATGATGATTCTAATATTAAAAGGTAAACATGAATATGATTTTGTTCCTGTCTTGTCAATCTCCTACTGTTTGCTCTCACCTGTAGAGCTTTCTACACCTCTGAATGTTATACACTCTGTCATCTGAACTGTGTATTGTATTGTATTGTTCGTCGCTTGATTACATAGTTGTACTGTAATTAATTACCCACAATTATAGCAAAACACATCAAGTCTAATTACAACTGTAATATGGACTTGGTCGTCATATAAACTGAAAAGCTATAACATAGATCTTGGCCCCCTCATCCAATTTAGTTTGCTCCATTTAGGTACTTATGGCGTTTTACAATCGCTGCACTGGACCACACCGAGTGCGCTTTTAAGAATTAGAACAACAATGCACAACAATGCAATAGGTGTACCAGTGTGTACTGGATGCCATTGGAAAACACTTTAAGATAATAAACTTAGATAATAAATAATGCTGTGCAATAAATTTTCACAGTAGAGAAGCATGCAGCTAAAAACACTCGATGGAAGTCATTAAATGGGATTTGTAACGTCGCTTTTTGAGACGATGAGGGTTGATAGAATGAAGATGGAACCTATGCCTTATAGGCCTATATGGGATTCGAACCCATGTCCCTGATGAAATATGCATGCCATGCACCCCAACCGTACCAGCCACCGTGGAAAGCTTGAGTGGTTACGTGGAAGGAGGAAGAAAAGGACACATCACAGGTATGTCATAAATAATGCTATTTGATTCAAAGAAAGTTCTTACCAAATAAAAAACCATTCAATGGTTTTAAATGAAAGATTAATTAAGAAATTGAAAACTAATCAAGGTTTTCAATCACTGGGTTGATAAAAACCAAATTCAAATCGATGAATTGATAATTAATTTCTTATAATTCAAAATTCAGATTATATAAATTAGGAAGGAATTTGAATTGATTGTTTGAAAAAAATCACACTATTATTGGATTGAACAATCATAAACATTATATTTATATTGGAATGAAGATTTCCCAGATAAACAATATATTTTATTGGTACTTAATTGATTGTAGTAGGAATATTTTATTTGATACTTATTTTTACAAATATTATTTTCTGTCCTGAGATCAGAGAACATAAAAACAAATAAAAATACATTTTTATTTGGCAACACTTCAACTGTTGCATAATCATATCCTTTTGTACATCGTAGTTTCATACATGCCCACATGTTGTCACCACATGGACATATGTACATTCCATTCGTAACATTCCTGTCCGGCTAACATGCATGACCTTGCCTATTGTAGTAAATAACACAAGGTTTCGCCACTGCCATATTACGCCACTGTTGCGAGGTTGGATACAAAACGATTTTGTGAAGAATTCTTTTTTGGCCCTGTGTTGTAGAGAAATTCCAATTTTCTTACGTCTATTTAAGAGGCTGCAGAAATAATTTACGCTCGTCCTAGCAACAATGTTCAAGGCAATTTCGTCATGTAATGATTTTAAAATAATATACATTATGATTTTATTGGGTTTATTTTCTTCAAGGCCTTTAATATTTACTAGAATTGAATTATTATTGTTACAAAGCAATTTTATAGCCGATCGTAGCTTCGGGCATGAGTTTTTGGGGCCACGTTATGACGTCATAGCGATGTTTCGCGTAGTTGTCGTGTTTGTACAGAGATGGCGGTAGTGTCGTTTGGTTCCATTCCTTTCATTCCAAACATTCCATTGCGAGGCTCAGACGGGCTGCCTGGTGAATGAATGTCATTGCAGTTCGTGTGCTGCGCTTCATGTATCTTGAAAAGTGTTGTGGAATTTCGTATTTGTAATTGTGTCATTGTTGTTTTATGAAGATTAAACTGTGACAAATCTATCGACTAACGCCTCGTTCACGTAAGTTGACACTTTAACCTAAAAATCAATGTCTGCAAGCTATTTTTTTTTGTAATTTTTTATACTCTGGAATTTGTTATCAACATTCATGTATTTTATTGATTATCTCACTAGCTCTAATGCAGATGAGAAAAGAGAAGTACACTGCTAAAACTCGGTTGAGCTACTTTACGAGAAATTAAACGTACATAGGTTGTTATTTTATAATAGTAAGCAAGTTATCTGTTTTCTAGCGTTTATAAGCTAGACAGGAATGTGGTGGTACAGACAGGTTCAAATTTGCAAGACGTTATTTTGAAAACAATTTTTTTCTTCTTGCATGTTGTAGATATCTTCTGCTATGGAGACAACTGAATCGCCACTCGACGTTTTGTCGCGGGCTGCGACTATGGTACAAGATTGCTCGCCTCCTGACTACGGTAAGAGACGTTTTTCATTAATCGGCATGACATGTTCGAGAAATAATTTAGCAAATTGGAAAAATTACATAAACAGCATTGAATTCAAGCTAGGTTTTCATGCGAATCGTTCATTGAATCTGCGCCGCAACTGAAACTTCATGCCGTTAGTACGATTTCAAGTTTTGGATTACTTCTTCGACTGAATCGAATGAATCCTTGGTGATATTAATCATAAGAAATGTTTTTTATACCTTTAACACAAGCTGTATGGTTAAATTGGTTGTCTGGTCAGGATGGTAACTAGTCTACCATAAACTGCACGCAGCTAAACAAATTCCACGCTGCGAAAACTACTTGCCACTACATGGTAAGCATGCTATTGAACTGTGGGACACTACCTTATATTATATATAGGGTAAGTCGTTACTATAGTGTACTAGACAAAATAAAAAGCTATACCATAGACCTACACATTAATGTTGAACAAATTATTCATGAAATACTTTTGTCCATAGGTGTGTGAAAGCAAAACTTGTTAGCGTAACGATAATGCACGTTTGTATTTCATAAATTCACCCTTAATGATAGTAAAAAGCTTAGAAATAATTGTCTGTGGCTTGAACTAGTTTACTATATGAGTAAGTACAATAAGATAGTGTAGTTTTTGTTGTTGTAAATCAAACAACGTGGTGTTTTGCACGGGCGTTAAGTGCGTGTTAATAGTTTTGTTTTGGTTTCTGTAAATAGCCTAGGTTAGTTGTAGGCCTACCTTTGTTAACAATTCATGAAAACAATTTTAAATGCTAATAATTACACTGTGCGTTCTTTAAGTTAGTAAGTAAGTAAGTTTTATTTCTAGATCGATATAGCATATTACATTGTATACACTTTGTGATGACCCCTAAGCGTGATCGATATTGCCCGTTTAGTAGCTTTAATTTTAAGAACCGTCTAGGACTGTCCGATTTCGTTGTCAGTGCCTGTTTATTGTACAGTGTAGTAAATTTAACTACAAATGCTAATACTGTTGTACTTCAAAAGATAGCGTAATCTTTACCTTTCTTTCGGTGTAAATTCTAGGACAGATCTTTTGAGATTTTGTTTGTCTCTAGATTAGGAACCTTGCTGAGTTTTTATGAGATTGTACAAAAATGTGATGTGTTATATAAATAATAAACAATAAATTTAGTAGAGTGCATGTTTTCAAAAACAGTGCAGAATCAAATTATTTGCATGATAATTCACGGTATTTGTGGATGCATTTTAAGTCACCATGCACTGTGCAAAGACAGAGAAATTCCTTTAATGAAATCTTGGCAGCAGGTTCAAATAGGTCGCGACGAAAAGGTTATAGTTATTGTTTTCACTACGACGACAATTGGCATGCGTACAGTACCAAACACTCGCAATCCACTTTCTTCAACGCCGAAACTTGTCCGACGTGCAGAAATTTAAATTGTAACTAATGGATTGAAAAAGATTTAAAACACTTAACTGATTGCTTTTGGCTTCAACACTAACACTTGACAAATGGACCGTGACAAAAAAACTCCTGTAGTTTGTTTTGTAGTACCTACGTTGTGTTGTGTATGTCAAACTATTTCTCTTATGAGGCTACATTATTTTACCAAATTTTTTTAAAAATTGCATTTGCCAAACGTTGTCGTGCTCTTACGTGTTGTTAGTGTTAATGTGGAGGGGGGTCCGTTTGGATCGCCAAGGGGCCGTGACACGTACCTAGTTGAAGTCGATGAAAGTAGGAAAGGAAGTGATGAGCAAGATGTTGAAAATTAAGTACAGATGAAATTAAAAAAAAATATGTGCACAAGAGCCCTCTTTGCTGGCACCAGTCCCCACGGGGAGGGAGGGAGGACCCAACCCACGTCGACTGGGGGTAGACAATTTGGAAATAAATAAATAAAAATGTAATGTAATTAATTTATTTCTTTGGGCAAAGAGCCCTCCCCCCCCCCCCCCCCTTTCAAAAGCTCCGTGTTTGCAATAAACTACTTTGTCCCGTCGATTACAAGTCCTATCAGTGGGGGGGGGGGGGGGGGGGGGGGTTCCTTCAAGTCACTGTCTCACTGTCTCACACATAGAGACAGAGCGATGAGTCTCCGAGGGGGTTTTCCTTCAAGTCACTGTCTCACTGTCTCACACACAGAGACAGAGCGATGAGTCTCCCTCCGACAGATAATCCTATTCCTCTCACACATTCCTGTCTGGCTGAGTCAATCTTCGACACCGCCGCGTGCGCATAGGCCTACATACTTTCATACATTATTCATACTTTGCTTACCTCACCTGTCTGTCTGTCTGTCAGCATCTTCTCGTCATCATTCTGATAATTCAAGTCTTTTTATTTTATTAATATTATAGTTTACATTCCTTAACGTATGACAAGTAGGTGTTACGTAGTATGCCTATAGTATGTGTTACAATTGAGAAATGTGAGTACAAACAGAAATAGCATAGCTGCCTTTTTTTTTTTTTTTTTTAGTAGTGTGTACACTGTACAGTAGTAGGGCAACGGTCACTACGTCGAGAAGGAATACAATGGTGGCCCCACGGTGACTCTGTCAGTCGTAAGAGGCGATTTTCCCCCTCCCCCCCCCCTTCCAACCTGGTCTCGATTTACGACCCCCCTTGGATTTTATACACAATGGCCCTGTCCTTCCTTGCTTGCTAGACCCTTCTCAGACGACCCCCGGCAATGTGTATAATGGAACTGATTCGGAAGACGTCATACATTACCTAAGCTGTGTCGTCGTTAAACACACCAAATAATCGAAAACGAGATTTACCCCCCCCCCCCCCCCACTGTCCCATTTACGATTCCTCCTCCGCAACCACTCATGGCACTGTCCTTCCTTCCTTGCTTGCTGGACCCTTCTCAGACGACCCCCCGGCAATGTGTATAATGGAACTGATTCGGAAGAGTCATATTACCAACTTTACTTTATTTTAATTGTAATTGAGGCCAGTGTAGGGCACGATGCCCTCTTTAGCCCGATGAGTGACGATTAATGAATGAGAATGAGGAAGGGAGGGAGGAGGGAAGCCTGGTACCGGCACGTAGCCTACTCCTGTCCGAAAAGTACCAAGGGGACCATCGGCTTTACGTCCCATCCGAAAGGACGGTGTAACTTCGACCAGTCATATAGGTTCCTCCACTAACCTGGACTGCCTGAGCAGTTGGACGAGAAGAACGAAGCTGTCGAATCCTCCAATCTGCTCTAACCAACGTAACTAGTGTTTCAGGGAGAGTGGTAGCCCATCCAGCTCCTGACCTAGGCCGATGTTGCTTAATTTCGGTGTTCGTATGGGAAGCGGCTAAGCGACCGCGGCTAAATCCTTGGCTATATTACCTAAGCTGTGTCGTCGTTAAACCCCAAATAATCGAAAACGAGAAGGCCCCCCCCCCTCCTCCCCCCTCAAGCCGGCACATAATTAACGGGTCCGTGTCGTGTGAAGAGCGCCATGATGTGATGTCCCGTCGGTTATAAAGACCGTCCGTGTATATAATAAAACACGGCGGTCACCCGGCATATGTCATAGTACGTTAGTTCGGCTTCGCGTTTTCCTACCATTGTCCGCATGCCGGCAGATGAGACTCTGTCTGTCTGTAATGATGAAACTATAGCAGCAGTAACAACAACTGTGTGGTTTAACGGTTAGGTAGCCCCCTCCGTGTGTTATTAATGACGTCTTTAGTCACTTTGCGGTTCCCAGATGTTGTTGTGTTGTTCGAACACACTAACTACCACACCACAGTACGATAGCCTGTCTGCCTGGTTCAGTGGCGTTGCCATTTTGGGGGGGAGGGGGGGGGGGGGGGGCGAATCTGGAATATGCTCTCATTTGCAGGGTGGCTTGAGACACTCGTGCTATACTTCCATGCTCCCCCCCCCCCCCCCCCCCAGAACTTAATTGAATGCAATCATTTAGGTAGAACCTGCCCAGGGACTGCTACTTTATCGTGGTGGACGGTTTGTGCGTGCTTTGGTGATCGCGAGAGCTATGCCATGGCGGAAGCGTATGCTTCGTCTGGTAGGAGTCGAGGGGGGAGAAGCCCAGACTAAAGCCAGTCCACGTCCTCGTCTTTCCCGTTTCCTCCCCTCGTTACTACGTCCTACTTGTCCCTGGCCTCTAAACACCCCCCGACGTCATGTGATCGTAGTTGTCTG